>JAULJZ010000023.1:4577221-4600901 GCA_032270985.1 Heliamphora pulchella
AGAGAGAGAGAGAGAGAGGGAGAGAGAGAGAGGCATATCGTTGCAAAGTGGGTTTTTGGTGGCTTTTATACTATTTTGGTTGTGGAAAGACTGTTTTACCCCATGCTTTACATAATGCTAAATTATGCTTTGATACCCCTCAAAATTTATTTAATAACTCCTGAACATTACATAATCATAATTAACATTATTTAAGGTCCAAAACATATTCTGTATTCCATCTTACTGGTAGGCTCTACATAAAATGGCTAACACCTGGGTTCTCAAATCATCGCAATAATGCACTTGATGACTATATCGTGCGTATTACACAAAATGAACACAGACAAGATTCACCTATATGCAAGAATAAATTAAACATGCAATCATGCAAAAATACATAATTAATTAAAAGAAAGTTCTCAAATTTCTGTTGGATACCTTGATATACATTGTTGGGCCCATTTTCTAACAGCTTAAAATTTTGGAAAAATTAGTGACTTTAACATGGCATCAGAGTTCTGGTTCCACGAGATCTTGGGTTCAAGTCTCGTGATGTATTTTTCTGTTATATTTGTTATTGTGCTTTATGTGTGTTGGTGCACTTGTTTAGTTTGTTTGCCTCTCCACGTGCGAGACAGGGTCGCACGTGAGGGGCGTGTTTGATAGCTTAATATACATTATTGGGCCAATTTCCTAACAATTTAAGTTTTTGAAAAAATTGGGGACTTTAATAGTCTCTATAGTGCATATCAAGACAACTATTACACTCGTGTTGAGTTTTAGATTGACATGTGCTGGCGTGAAAGAATTGTTCGTGAGATTTCATTTGTAGTCTATCATTTTTCAAACCTTTGTTACATGGAACCTGGTACGCGCGTCAGTTGGGGGTATTTGTTTGTGACGAATTTTCATCTAATCTTATGATGCCGGGACAATGTAGAATTTCATATTTCTTAAATGCTTATTCCAATTGTGCAGTGTATTTTACTAACTTAAGTAGTCTTCCACACATTTTTATGCTAAAATCTGCTGCTATAACATATTCATTTTATGCATGCTCATGTAGATATGTTGACACATCCCATACGGCAATACCTTAATCCAAGTATCCATTGAATAGCATCCGACATAAGTAATTTATACATTTAGAAGAGTTCTTGTAACATAGTTTCCGGTCAAAGATTGTCATATATAATTATCATTATCTTGTAAACAGAGAGTTGGATAAACTCATCTCAACTCTTACTGAAAACAACTTTGCTCAATTACGCGTGGTTGGCTATATGCTAAGAAGTGTGGACGCTTTGAAGAAGGTCGAGTGCTCGTGTTGGACGCTAGATGGACAGTGATACTTATTGATCAATAAGTATAGAAGTTTGAACAACAGGAGCATAGAAGTTTGAACAAAAAGTTCTAATATATATATATTCTATAATAGATAATTGAACTTTTGTTCAAACTTCTTTTTCTAGTAAGGGTGCAAACTCCATTTATGTTCTTCAAATGATTTTGTATCACTTTTTTCCTGTGTGGTTGGCATTTTGTCATTTCCATTCTCTTAGATGCCATTTTGGTTTTGTCCTCCTGAATATGGACATATTATTTGGGTCAAACATTCATCTCTGCTGCAGGTTTTGAATAAAATAGATTTACCCGGGGCTGAACCAAGTCGTGTTTCCCAGGAGATCGAAGAGGTTGGTGCCCATCTAGAATATATTTGTTTGATGAGATTGCATCCCCTAAAATAGACAAATATTCAATTCTGTTTGTTTGATCTTTGATGGGTGTAGTTCTGGATATGGATGGACTCAAGGAAAGCTAATTAAAATCGTTTGTCCTCTTCTCTTGTAAAAAATGGCTTTGGTATCAATCTGTACTGGGAAATATCCAACATAAAAGTCGTTGGACTTGGGAATCCTTGATGTGAATCATGATAATGGGTACAACATTTTCTTTTAATTATACTTTTTTAATCATTATAAATAATCACATTTTCGAACTCCTAGAATTTTGAACTGTAGCATTCCCTCTGTCCATTTACCTTATGGAACCTGTTATCTTTTGTCATTCTGCTGTTAGGATATAAACAGAAAGGAACAAGATGTTAATGCGAATCCTTATTTTAAACTTAAATCTAACTAGGCACAACTTTCTGTGCAGGTTGTTGGTTTAGATTGTAGCAATGCAATCCACTGCTCCGCAAAGGTTTGTTTTTGATTAGTTTGTTTAAGTGAATGTGTTCCTTCCTTTTCTGGTTATTCAAGAGAAAAAGAAATTACTATTATATGCTCGATTTTATCCTGATATAGTTGGGAATTTGGTGTTTGTTTTACTTTTGGTCTTGGCTTCTTTTGTAGGAGGGGATAGGTATAACCGAAATTTTGAATGCAATTGTTCAAAGGATCCCCCCACCTCATGACACCGCTGAAAGACCTTTGAGGGCTCTAATATTTGATAGGTATCTATCTAACTTAGGTATCGTATTGGACTCTGTCTGAATAAGTTTCATGAGTTTGGTAAATTATTTATACATAGTTTGTTTTGAATGGTTGATTTCTATGCGGAATGATCATGTTTAGTTGTGATTGAGGCAAGCATATATTAGGTTCTTTTTATTAGTACTGGTTGCAAAGATGTGTCAATGGAAGAAATAACATTTCTTCAACTGTGATTATACTAGAATCTGTCCCTTATATAATTTCAGGGGATCTTACTCATGGTGACCTGGTCAATTTGGGAGATGCCGTAGGTATTATTGCATGTGATTCTGTTGTAGAGCCCAAGACACGAGAAAGGATGATGTGTAATTGAGACATGATTTGTGGACACCTTAAATTACAGTTGGAAGTTGTTAGGGTTTGCATATGCTTAATAAGATTCTTTAAAATTAAAACAAGAATCAGGTGGCTTGAATAGTTACATTTACTGGCTATTTGACTATTCTTACTCTTCCGGTGAACGCGGGAGGGCCTCTCCTCCTCTTTCAATATTGGTCTATCCTAGGTTAAAAGTATGAGAGTGAGAATGCAAGAGGGGTCACTTTAATTTATCCCCCCCCCCCCTCCCCCAAGGAAAAAAAAGTTTTGGACATCTCAGGAGCATCACTTGTACATCCAAAAGTTCCATTCGAACTATCTTCCTCCTCCCCAACCCCAATTTTACTATTGAAAATGTGCTCTTTTGAAGTGTCCTCTGCAAATAAAATGCCATATCTGCAAAACTGATTCTACTGACCAGTTAAACTCTGTTATTTACTTGTTTTTGCAAAAAGTACCTTTTGCAGTATACTCATGTTTGTATCTTCAGATCAAATAAAGTTAATTATTGTTATTATTATTGTTGTTGTTGTTATTGTTATTGTTTCTATTGTTGTTGTTTTTATTGTTATTGTTGTAGTTGTAATCAACTTATCATTATCATTGTTATTATAATTTAGACTATTATTACTTTAATATAAATACTTACAGGTATAGAGAATTGATTAGAAAACTCTAAACCTATTCTCTTAATCCTCTTTCTCTTTCTCTCCTTCCTCCTCCATCTTTAATCCTAAAAATCTAAACTTTAGACGTCAGCTACTATTATCATTTGACTTGCGTTCTGTCTTTAACTTTGTTTTCTGCACAAACTAATATCCATTGCATCTGTATTTTTTCCCTTAAATTTTGTTGTGCAGTTACTACGATGCCTATAGAGGTGTTATTGCATATTTTCGAGTAATTGATGGTACTATAAAGAAAGGTGACAGAATTGTTTTTATGGCCAGTGAGAAGGTAAACAATACTTCAAATCCTGTTCTTCTTCTTTCTTTCTTTTCTTCTTTTCTCATAAACAAACTAATGGGACTGACTTGATTTTTAATCAAGTAGTTCATTATGAAGAATTATGGTCGACATTGGATTGAATGGTGCTTTTCTTGTCTTTTTTTTTTTTTTGGTCTCAAGAAAAGAAGTGCTTTATCAGAGCTTGCTAGCACAGAGGATTCTTCTACTAACTTTGGGACTATGCACTCTTGATATTGTAGGATTATTTTGCTGATGAAATTGGAGTTCTATCTCCCAATCAATTGCAAGTTGATGAATTATATGTTGGTGAGGTATAAACGTTGCACCCAATGATGTAGTATGAAAAATTCCATTTCATGGCATTTATGTTATTGGTGTTTCTTGCTTAGTGGTTTTGTTTCTATTTTCAATGTCAATGTGTGATTGTAAAAACATAGCAGTTATTAGTGCTTATAGCTTTTAGGTCTTATTATCCTTCACCCTTCTATGTTGAAGCCTGATGTTCTTTGTTGGTTGCTAAGAGAAATGGATTCAGAGATGCACACGGGGCACGAATACAACACGGATATGAGTATGTGTTGCAGCGATTTTCAGGAAATAAGGATAACGATCACGGCGCACAAAATATATATTTTTACATATTCTTTATATTAGTATATATGAATATCATATTTAGTAATTGGAAAATGCAACATTACACTAAGGGAAATATCATCCATAATATAACAATATGATCAAGGGTATGTACACTTTGTTTCCCAATTGTTCGGCCCGGAAATACTTGGGCAATGTTTCTTAATGTTTTTGTTTTTTGTTTTTCATTTTTGTTTTCAAAATTTTTATAAGAAGTACCAAAAACATGTATGAGTTGATGTTTTTGTTTACAAGATTTATAAACAATTTCAAGTGTTTCTGTAATAGTGGAATAAAAAAAGTATTTTCACTTGTTTTCAAAACAAGTTTCCATTCTCTCCTCTGTCATCCACCACCCACGGTCAATATCATTACCACTCATCACTACCTGCCACCACCTCCACTGACTCCCCCTTCCCTTGTCACTGGCCCCCTCCCTCGGTACCTTCCAATACGAGCACTGCTGGATACCACCACCACTGCTGGCTAGCCATGTTTTTTTGTTTTTTATTTTGCAAAAATAAACAAAACATGTTTCCTTGTTTTCTGTTTACAGAAAACAATTTAGCAAAAATGTTACCAAACAAACCCTTAACCCTTTTGTGTATGGAATCTGTTAAATTTAACTGTGCATGAAACACACATCCCTAAAATGGCTGTGGAAGAGTTTTCATGCTATAGCACACTAATTAATTTATTGTAGTTAAAGTATATAAATTGTGTTTTAGGGGTAGAAAGATAAAGAATGAAGATAAAGAGGAGAGGAAAAGAAGAAATTAGAGAATAGGTTTAGGGTTTCTTAATTTGCTCCCTTCACTTTTAAGTATTTGTATTAAAGCCCTAGAAAGTTTGAATTACAAGAATACCCTACAGACATAAGTAATAGAAGTAAACTAACTACTCTGACAATTGTTATGCCTTCATTTGTCTCAAAATAAGGCAAGGCTTCTTTATTTGGCATATACTTATTTGTCTTCGCCATAGGGCAAGAGAAGCTCACAACTAGAGCTAAGATCAAACTAGTTCAATGGTCATTGCCAGGTTTGTAGACATCATTTTTTTGTGTTGTGTCATAATTCTTTATGGATTATTTTTTTCGTGCCTTCATTGGAGAGACTATGCATATGTAAATTTATATTGTGAACTTGCCTGCTTTTGACAAGTTCCCAAGTTGCAAGGGTGCCAAAAATGTAATTTGTAAACTGACTATGTAAAAATTGTTGAAATAGGATAAAGGCCACAAACCCATCTGAGAAGAATTATATATTGTTGATTGTGTTAAGTTATTAGTTATTTACTCCAAGGGTATTATTGTACTTTGGTCTCGTGACTCTCATTCTATATAAATATCTGTGGTAACCCATCTGAGAAGAAATTATAAATTGTGTTAAGTTATTAGTTATTTCCTCTAAGGGTATTTTTGTACTTTGGTCTCATGACTCTCATTTTATATAAATATCAGTGGTAAGGGAGAGCATTCTATGTTGGTATCTCATTCCTTACCATTGTTGTTTTCTCTCTAGTTTTCTCTTCTCTTCCATTTCCTTCTCTACAGTTATTCTAACTTGCTATCAAGTTACTTTCTTCTAGTTCTTCTTTTCCTTTTATTTTATTGTTTTTGTTGTTCTCCAAAAAAAGTTATACCATGATGATCTACTAGGGTAGTAGATGATGGTTGTGATTTTTCCATATTTTTTCTAGTTCATTTGATGTGTTTTTTTTTGTTTTATTCTATTTTTAGGTTCTTTGGACCTATTTTTCAAAATCCTTGATCAACGCTTGTTTGGAGTGGTTTGATGGCTGGAAAGGCTTCCATGGGTGCTAACTAGGGTAGAAGAAGGCTTGACCAAGCTTGGATTTTGGTTTGAGGTTGATTTCGAACTCAAACAGGTTGTGGTTAGGGTTTGGTCTGTGGGTTTTGGCTTTTTGGTATTGTTTGGTGGCGGTTAGGCTTTGGTGCTGTATTTCTGGTACTATTTTGGTTGTTTTGGTATGGTATGTGTTGATTTGAGTTTTTTTTAGTGTTCTTGGTTATATTAACTCCACTTTACTGCATGTTATTATCTTGATCTGAGTTTTTTGAAGACTTCGTGATTTTGTATCGGTGTTTTGGACTGTAATCTGTGCCATGCTAGCTACTAGTAAGTCTTTTAGTGGTAATGAGGAGATCGTGTTGAGTTGTTTAGGAACTCATAGTGACACTCCATCTCTTCAGATTAGTATTGTTATGTTAAATGGCATAAATTATTTGATTTGGTCCTGTGCTTGTAGTTTAGCCATTGCTGTTCGTGACGTATTTACGTATATCTCTAGTGAAGCTAGACAACCAACTGTAGTGGGACCTTCTTGCACATGGTGGATCGAGAACAATATCCTTGTTATTGCATGGTTGCTTGCTGCATTCCATGAAACCTTCCATTTGTCGTAGTTTCCTACTTCTGGATACTACACATAAGATTTAGTTAGTAGATGCTAGTACTTATTCTCAGACTGGTAGTGATCATATTTATATTCTAGTTTTGGGTCGCAATTCGTTTCCTACCTTGAGACAGATGTATGCTTAAGTTCAACAGGAGGGTAGGCGTCATGCCATTGTACATACTCCTAGTCATTCCAAGTTGAGGGAGAAGAGTGGACAGTAGATCATGACCAGTTGGGGTGTGAGCATTGTGGCAAGACCCATCCTACTATAGAGCACTACTTGAATTTACATGATCGTCCCTCTCAAGGATGTGGTGGTGGATGCGAGGGTGGTTGTAGTGGTCTTATATGTTCCCATGCTCTTTTATCTGAGACTTTTGCTGGCACATTTGGTGAGATCGGTCATCTTTTTTAGGATGAGTTAGGGTTTTAAATCACGGTACCAGCCGGGGTAACAGTCGCGGTCGGGGGTAACGGGTAATGGGTATCGGGAGAATTGGTCAATCTATAACGAGAATCGGTAACTGCGGTTGTGATTTTTTTTTCAAACGCTAGCAAATGACATTAACTCATATCCTAAGCTTATTTACTAAAAATAAAATGTTTATAACTGTTTTAAATTAACATTTTGATACTTAGTTTTGAAGACGAAGTTAGAGTTCTAGAGAGGAAAGCGAAACCAAATAGTTGGGTTGTCTCGGGCCTCATATCAGTCCGTATCGGTAATGTATTGGGAGTATCGGCCGATACGGACCGATACAACATTGATACGCAATACGTATCGGACATATCGATCGATACTCTAGGGATTTTCTACAACTCCGATTCCAGAGTGCGTATCCGAATCGGATGCCTGAGATACCGTTACGTAACGGTATCAGCGATATTTAAAACTATGGATGAGTTGTATACTCTTAGGCGCCTAATGGTTAGAGTTGACATCTCTCCTTCCACACCTCCTACTTCTACTTTCTCTTCCAATTTTGCTCACTCAGGTATTTATACTATTGCACCAAGTGTTTTTGCATCTTATATCCCTTGAATCATAGATTCAGGTACTACTAATCATGTGATTGGCTCTTTCCTATGTTTTCTTCATACTCTACTTGTGGTGGTAACGATAAGATAAGAGTAGTTGATGGGTCTTTGCCTGATGTGTCTGGAAAAGGTTTTATCCATTGCTCGTCCCCCATTTGTCTCTCGTCTGTTCTTCATGTTACCCATTTTTCAAACTAACTTATTTTCTGTTAGTAGTCTTCTTAGTTCTTTAAACTGTTCAATAACTTTTTCCTGCTCATTGTGTTTTTTAGGAACTAGTGATGAGGAGAACTATTAGTAGTGGTTAGCAGACATGAAAATTTGTACCTTATGGATGTCCCTTTCCCATCTCCTTTTCAACCCTTGTCTTTTGGTCAAGCTCTACAAGCTGATATTGGTTCTATCCTTCACCTGTTATATTAGTGGCATCGTCGTTTAGGTCACCCATATTATGGGATTTTAGAGAGAATTTTTTTTGCTTGGGCTAAACATAGTACTAGAAGTAATTTTATTCGTGATGCTTGTGAACTTGCAAAGCATAAACGATCTATTTATCTATTAGTTAATAAACATAGTGATTTCTCTTTATGATTATCTATTCTGATATTTGGGGCCCTTCACCTGTTACTTCTACTTCGGATTATTGGTGGTTTGTCATTTTTATTGGCTGTTATTTTTGTGTTACTTGGGTATGTTTACTTCGCATTAAAAATGAAGTTTTTTCTTGGTTTAAAACCTTTCATAAAAGGGTGCCTACCCAGTTTGACGCCAACATCAAGATTCTTCGCAGTGATGATGGACCGAGTATATTGATGGAGTATTTTGAGCCTAGTTGGTGAATAATGGCATTCTTTTTCGGACAAACTGTGTTCACATTCTTGAACAAAATGGAGGAGCTGAACACATGAATCACCATTTTTTTGAGGTTGCTTGCTCTGTTCGCTTCACTATGCATGTTCCTAAATCTTTCTGCAGCGTGGTAGTTCTTATGGTTGCCTATCTTATTGATCGTATGCCCTCTAGTATTCTCCAGTTTAATACTCTTTTAGAGCTTCTTTTTGGGTCTCCATCTCTTCCTCACTTCTACCTATGATTTTTGGTTGTATTTTTTTTGTTCATGCTCCTAAACGGTTGGGTGGAAAATTAGATCTTAATGCTGTTAAATGCATTCTACTTGTATGCTACTGTCATTTTTCTAGTTGCTATTATTGCCAATTCATCTGATAATGAATCTCCAATTGTTACTCTTAATAATTGCAATCTACCTATTGCTATTAGAAAAGGAGTTGGGAAGTGTATTCAACATCTTATATGACAATTTGTTTCATATTTCTCATTTCCTTCATATCGTTCATTTGTCTTTTCTTTGTCCTTTATATTGATTCTGTAGGATTAAAAGGAATAAATTGTAGATCTTAAATGGAAAAAAGGCTATGGTTGAGAAGATTGACAACTCTGAAAAAGAATGACACTTGAGAGTTAACATCTCTTCTAAAAGGGAACAAACCAGTATGTTGTAAATGGATGTCCACAATAAAACAAAAGGCAAATGACAGTTGAGACTTGTTGCGAAAGGCTTTACTTACACTTATGGTCTTGACTACTTGACCTTTGCTAGCGAAGACAAACTATGTTTTGATGCTCCTTTCCTTTTCTGCTAATTTGAGGTGGTACTTGAGAGCTGGCTTATCTTTTTCCCAACACATTCGGGATCTACATGCTGAAATTAGGCGCAAATTTTCTCTAAGTAATGATAGCTATAAACTTGCTGCTGACGCTCACTATAGGCATCAAGAGTTCAATGTAGGTGACTATGTTGTTCGACCAGAATGTCACCCAAAAAACTCCTTCAAGAAATTGCATACTTGTGCCATTGGACCTCGTCGCATTATTTGCTGACTGGGACCTAATGCATATTTACTTGACTTGCTTTCTACTATGAGCATTGGTTCTCTTTTCAATGTGAAGGTTTTGTTTCCTTATCGGGGCACATTTGAGCCTCCCATAGATCCTATATCATACATGTTCCGACACAGGGAGTCCCCTGTACCGGTGCCTCCTCGCCTCTCATAGCAGCCAAATCAGGTTGAGGATGTCCTGGATGATGAGATTATGGAATCTTCTCATGGCGGTTACCATCGTTACTTTGTTAAATGGAAGGATCATCCACTCTCGGATGCTACTTGGATTACTGATGATGATTTGTGGTGCCTTAGCCTAGATCTTTTGGAGCAGTATCACCTCCACCACTCTCCAGAGTCGAGTTCCTTGTCGGGGAGAAATGATGGGAATCATGCAAACTCAAGATTCATCACGCATACGCCACGCAAAGCCAAAAGAGTTAATTTATTTTATTTAGATTTGATCTTAGACTTTAATTATGGAAATTTATTTTATTGTGGGATTTTAGTGACTTTCCATATTTGGGGATCTTCTGGTTAGCCTATAAATATTAGGCTTATTATTGTAATGGGCAGCTTTTTACATTGAGAATATTATTGAATTCGTGATTTTCTTGAATCTCTTTTTTCCTTTCTTTATTTCTTTTTAGTTATTGGTTTCTTTAGTCATTGGTCGTCCGACATCATCAAGTTTACTCTAGGAAAAGGGATTTTGTTCTCCAATCATGGTCTTCTAAGATTAGAAGCTTTCACAGATGCGAATGAGGCTGATTTTGTTGACGAACGGTTTACCTCGAGCAATTATACTTTTGTAAAAAGCAGGCAATAGTAGCTAGATTGAGTGCAAAGGTCGAATATAGGGCCATAACTCACGACATTTTTGAACTTGTGTGACTCCAAGTGCTATTGAAGGATTTGGGAATTAAGAGTGATGAACCTATAAAGTTGTATTGTGACAATAAGGTTGCCATCAACATTGTTCATAATCTGGTGCAAGTTGCAACATAACAGAACAAAACACATAGAGGTTCATTTTATAGACATTTTATTAAGGAGAAACCGAGCAAGGGTTTGATTTGTATGCCATTTTTGAAGTTTGAGGACCAATTAGCATATGTTTTTACTGAAGGACTTAGTACTAAAGTGTTTCACCATATTGTGTGCAAATTAGACATAAGAAATATCTATACAACAACTATAGGAACTTGAGAGGAGTGTTAAGTTATTAATTATTTTCCTTAAGGGTACTATTGTAATTTGATCTCATTATATACAGTGGTAAGGGAGAGAACTATGTTGCTCTCCTATTCTTTACCGCTATTGTTTTTTCTCGAGTTTTCTTATAATCATATAGGACACGTTTCCTGGACAAAATTCTTATAGAATTATATAAGCATGATACCTTTCTCTCTACTCGTCATTGCTCCTACTAATCACCCGAATTAATCTATGTTTAAGTCTAATTAATCATGGTTAAGGACAAAATCAAGAAAAAAAAATAATGGTTGAGGACATTTGAGATTTATTAGAGATTTTATTAGATCATGTTAAGTTAATCTAGCACATCCATTGAACTAATTAAACATTTATCAACTAAGAAATCTCCTAATCTTAGCACACAAGGGACATCATCTCTCATCAATAGATAACTTATAATCACAGTTAAAACGAATGAAACATACTTAATTGCCTTTCCTGTACATATGTAACATAAAACACATAGAAGAGGGTAAACACTAACCTGCACATGTATTTGTATCTAGTCAAGGTTGGGTTTTAGTACCTTGAATTAGGGGTGTAATTTTGGCCCGAGGCCCGGTACTGTGCGGGCTGAACTCACCTCGAGACAAGCCCGAGCCCAGATATAGGCTTTTCGGGCCTGAGCTTATCCCTCTTAGCCCGTGGGCCGGCCCTTGGCCCGCCTTTTGAATTTCCAACGGGTAGTTAGGCCTGGTCTGAGGCCCAACGGTCAAAATGATGGCATCAATGGTTTGGATCCATTTTAAATTGAAATGGACAATTGAGATTAGTTAGCCGTTGATCAAAAGAGCCGTTGGGCCTCTTATAATAATTAATAATATAAACTATAAAGTATAAACCTATAAAGTAATAATAATAAACTTATAAAGTATAAACTATAAACTTAAAAACTAAAAAACAAATAAAGTTTAAACTTATGAATATAACTAATAAGTAATAACAAATAAAAATAATAATAAACTATAAATTATAAAGTATAAAGTATAAACTATAAATTATAAAAACTAATAAACCAATAAACTTATAACAATAAGCTGATAACTTATAAACTTAATAATAATATTAATAGGTTATAAATTTATAAACTTTAAAGCTTATAAATTATAATTTATAAACTTATAAAAATATAAAAATTAAAAAAGTAAAAAAATTTGACCAAAAAATTTAAAAAAATTTATTTAAGACAAAAAAGTCACATAAAAAGTCACTTTAAGGCTTTTACGTGGCTTTTTTTCGTCTTTAGCATACTTTTTTTAATTTTTGTCAAAACAGCTATACGTTTAGATTCGTTTTATCATGAAGAATCCAAAAAATAAAAAATTTAGCCCAAAAAATCAAAAGAATTCATACAAAACCAAAAAGAGCTACTAAAAAAAAGCCACTAGAAAAGTTATCCAAAAAGAGACTAAGCCTACAGATGTCTAAATAGGCTGATTTATGAGATGCCTAAAAAGAATTTTTAGAAAGAGGAAAAAAATAAGTTCGAACGTTTGAGATAATTTGTTTAAAGTAGTGTTTTTCCACTTTTTATTAAAATATTTAATATATTTTTATTTTTTTAATTTTAAATTGTAGTGTTTTAAATATTAGCACGATTTTTTTATTTAACTTTTTATGAAAGTATTATAGCCATTTAACTCAAAAGAAATTAGTGTGCTTAGAATTTGTATAGATTTTTTAAAAAATAAATGAAACAAAATTAGTAGGTTTTTTTAGAAATGTCGAGCAGCATAACTTAAAAACCTAACATTTTTGCAAAAAATAATTAGCCTTTTAGTGATCTCAAACATGGGCTAAGCCTAAATCGACTTTACTTTTAGTTCACATCAAATAAAATTCTTAATTGGTAATTAGCATAATTTTTTTTTTTTTTGCTTTTTGCTTATGAGTTAAAAAATTATTTGAATTTAAAGTAAGTTGTTTGATAAATTTATTTTTAAGTTAGCTTTTATAAAATTAGTTAACTCAATAAAAAGTTAACATTTTACTTTTTGTTCAAGTTAGATAGTATTGCATTTCTATATATTAGATTCCAATGATCATATAAGTGATTAATATTTAATAAATAAATTATTAAATATGGATGGTGTGTTGTCTTTTTAAACGGGATGAAGATTTGTGGACAACATAGCTATTTTCTACAAAAGAAAATGAATTAAATCTTTTTTGACAAATCAATGAAATTTTAGATTTAAAAAGATACAAAAAAAAAATAGACGATTTAATTAAAATAATGGCCCTTAATATAATTAAATGGGTAAAAGAGAATATTTATATTAAAGAAATTCAAAAACTTTACATAAACACTATATAGAGTTAGTGTTGAATAAGTTGTTGTAATTTGAAATCAATGCAAAATGGATATTGTGTGTTGGGGTGTAAAAAAGTGGGTCATTCGAACCCATTATGGTAGCAATATGGCCCAGGTTGAGCCAAGGCCTAAGCCTACCCGAGCTCGAAGAACAGTGGATTGGGCTTGAGCCTCACTTTTGGAGTTTGTGAGCCGGCCTGAGAATCAACTTTTTTTTTTTACATTTTATTACATGGGAAAAACAAATGTATAAAAATTAAATAATAGTAAAAAATAAGAAAAAATTTGGAATAGGTCATACTATCAGTTGATAGTTAAGGATTACTCCTATCTAACTTTTTTTTAATAAATTTAGTTTCATAAAATTAATATCTACTGAAAATACCCTTAAATTAAATTTTCAGAAGATTTAATTGACCAGATCATTTCCTAAAAGGAAATAAAAAATTTCGCCCTAAGAATCTCGTCCAAAATCTCCCAAAAAATCTCACGCCGCAGCCACCACAACCTTAGCTCCATCGCCGGCTTCATCCTTTGTCGCTGTCATCACTGTTGTTGCTGCCGACTCCATCTTCTCCGGCGCCAATGCTAGTCACTCCTTATCTGGCGCCAAGCCGGCCACTCATTCTCTGGCTCTAGCCACTCCTTCTTCCCCACCGATCGCCTCATTCCATTAACCTGAAAAATTTAATAATTTACAATTCTAGATAAATTTCTCATTCCATTTAACCGATTTATCAGTTCAAGATTCTAGTAAAAATTTCTCATTTTCTTAAACTGTGAAATTTTTCTGGAGGAATTTTCTCGAGAAAATTAAAATAATAAATTTATTAGTTAAATTAAAAAGTAATAAATTTATCAATTAAAGTGATAAAATTTCTCATAGTAATGGTGACGCCGGGTGACAGAAAAGTGATAAATTTATTAAAGTGATAAATTTCTCATAACAATCATAATGTCGGTGATGGAGGAGTCAATATCTGGAAGGAGGAGCAGTGGCAACGGAGAAGTCTAGATCCGAAAGAGAATGGAGCGGTGGCGACGGAGGAGTCCAGATCTAGAGGGAGAAGTGGCGCCGAAGGAGCGGTGGCAGCGAGATCTTGAAATACCATTCGTCGTCGCCAGTGCCTCAATCTCAACAGCACGAAGATCGCTGTTGTTGGAGGCCAATGAGTTGCCTTTGTTCAACCCACTGTCAGAGACGTCGAATAAGGAGAAGTCCCTAGCTGCGGCGACAGAGGATGATGGAGGAGAAGAAGCGTTTGATGGTTACGTGGAGGAGGAGAAGGGCGACTGCGGCAGCTAGGGGCGGCGGCGTGAGAGATAGAGAGAGTGTGTGTTGATGTTGCTAGGGTTCATGCTGGTCTTCCACTTTGAATTTGCTAATCTTCCATCATGATTTGTGGGGTTCATATCAATCATTGACCACTATAAGGATAAAATTCATATATTGGGGGAATATTCTGCAAATTCAAAATTCAATAGCCTTATCATCTATAATTGTAAATTCAGTAAATTCAAACTTCAAATGTGATAAAAAAAAAAAGTAAAATATCTTAAATAGGAACAAATCAGTCATAAGAAATTATTTTGATTGATGATGAGACTAAAATTAGTAAAAACACTCTGGTAGGATTAAAACTTTTATGAGGTCTAAAAAAAAGATTAATCCTCAAATATCTCAAAAAATAATGATTATTAGAAGTTTACATTTATAAACTAAAATAAATATAATAAAGACCATTGTTTATTAAACTATAAATTAGTTTCTAAATACAAACTTATAATAATTTATTGTTTATTAAATTATAAGTTAGTTTATAAAAATAAACTTATAATAAATAATTTTTTATTAAATTATGAATACCGTTGTATTTAAAATTATAAGAGAGTTTATAAATATAAACTTATAATAAACAATTGTTTATTAAATTATACATACCATTCTTTTTAAAATTATTATATATAGAAGTAATTGAAAAATAATAATTAATATAAGTTAATTTATAAACTAAAATAAATAAGAAAACACATAGACATAGCATATAAAAGTAATTTTCTAAAATAAAAATAAATATTAAAAAAAAACTAAAAAATCCCAACCTAAGCCCCTATCCCTAGCCTGCAACCTTGGCCTGAGGCTTGGGCTTGAAACCTAGACCCAAGCCTGAGGAAGTATACTCCTAGGGCTAAGCATGTGCCTCTTTATTCTCAAAAAAGCCCAACTCAGCTTGATCCGAAACAAGTCGAGAGCCCTTCGGTCTTAGGCCGAACCTGAACCACACCAAATTTTACAACCCTGAATATGTGTGGTTGATCTAATTTTTTCAACAAGTACGTAAGTTTGGTATTACTTGTAAAAATTTATATCCTGCAAAAATAACAAATCGTTATACGCTCATCGATTGGTTGACTAAAAGCCGCTTTAATTGTTAAGTCAAAAAGTGAGAGTGGTTTATTAGAGTAAAAATGTGAATTAAAATGATAAAAAATGCATAAAATCTTTTTTTACTTTATTTACCTTATATTTATAATTGAACAAAACTTTCCATGCAAGTACCTTAATAAGATTAAATAGATAGCCCCAATTAAAGGTCAAATCAATTTTTCAAGCCGACAAAACCTTGTTAAGTGACACGTTGACTAGTGCGCTTAACACATTTTGCGAAGTAACATTTTGTTGACCTGTACTTTTTTATTGCCGGCTAATCTCACTCCAATAAGGGATCAATATTAGGCATGACATTACTATGAGAGGAAAACAGTTCCAGTCATGCTCAAAGTGGTGTACTTACTGTTGGTGTGAATTGTCACACAAATTAGAGGGATTATAGGAATAGCCATAAATATAAAATTTCTTTCATGATTGTAACCCTAAAATCCCTCCATGATTGTAGCCTTAAAATCCCTCCATGATTATAGCTCTAAAATTTGTATAGCCAAATATAAGGTTGCTAATCTCTATATATATTTGTACAATATCTCTGTAATGAAGGGTAAAAGAAGAAATACAATGATAGAAAATTGACATGGTATTAGTGCCACACGATACCTGGCTCTTAGTTCACGTCGATCCCTAGCTCATAGCCTTCTCCTTCTTCTGCCTGGCACCTTCTCATATGGGAGACACCGAAACCCCGATGAAATTCGATAATTCTCCCACCGACCCTAATATGCTCCTCTCAAAATTATTCACCACCAAGACGGCCGACGCTCTGTCCCAAGCTCAGGCTCCAACCGTGCTTCCTGAACTCGCAGCTGTCCCGATTGGCATCAAGTTGGATGGTTCCAACTATGCTTTATGGTCCCAAGTTGTCGAGATGTACATCTCCGACAAAGACAATGTAGGCTACATCAATGGCGAGTTACCTTTGCCATCTCCAACCGACCCGACCCATCCTTCCACAATTGGTGCACTGACAATGCCATTGTCAAAGGCTAACTGATCAACTCTATGGATTTGGCGTTAATCGGCAATTTCATTCGATTTCCCATGGTCAAACTGGTTTGGGATTCTGTTGTTACCACCTATTTTAATGGTGGCGATACCTTTCAAGTTTATGATCTTCGGCGTCGAGTCTCTCATCTCCGCCAAGCGGGTGCCCCCTTGGAAAAATACCACACCGACTTGCAAGGCCTTTAGCGTGAAATTGATTTTCGGCGTCCTACTACGATAGAGTGCTCTGCCGATATTCTACATTATAATAATATCCTCCAAGAAGATCGAGTCTATGTGTTCTTGGATGGTCTTGACGATAAGTTGGACAATATTTGTAGCGACGTGTTACAGATGCACCCGTTTCCTACCGTGGAGCAAGCGTATGCCCATGTCCATAGGGAGGCCTTTCGTCTGGCGGTGATGAACGTCGGTGACCATGAACCACCTCTAGGGGCAGTGTTTGCTTCGAGACGCCTCAAGCTTCGATCGTCTGGTTTCTCTAGATCGGCTTCGCAGCATACTGGGAAATCTTCCTCCAAGGCTCAAACCTCATTCGATGGTCTCAAGTGCTCTCATTGTGGCAATACGAAGCACACACGTGAAAACTACTTCAAGTTGCATGGGTACCCCGATTGGTGGCACGAGCTCTAAGCCCAAAAAAATGAGATACTGCCGGTACGGCTGAAGGCACGAGAAAGGCTGCCGTGGCGGCAGCCGAACCTTATCTCTCTCTCTCTCTCTCTCTTATCCCGCCCACCACCCCATCTAAATCGGACTTCTCTCCTAGGGATCTAGGTAACCTTTGTCATGCCTTGTTTAGTCATCATCACGATGTGGACAGCAGTACTTGGCTCCTCGACTATGGGGCCACAGATCATAAGACTTTTGATCCCTCAGATTTCTCCCACCACTCATCTCCAAGGCGCACTAGCATTGTGAATGCTAATGGAGTGGTCTCACCTGTCACAAGGGCCGGATCTGTGACCTTATCACCTTCTCTTCATTTATCTAACGCTCTACTTGTTTCCTCTTTATCCCACACGTTATTATCGGTTAGCCAAGTTACTACAAATCTAAATTATGTGGTGCTAATTTATCCTCATTTTTGTCTTCTTTAGGATATTCTCACCAAGGAGATAATTGGGTATGGTACTAAGAGGGGGGATTGCACTACATGGAAGATTTCAGTTTAAGTCGTGCACATCACGTGTCCTCTTCACTTGATTCCAAGGCTTGATAGATTTGGCTGTGACATCGTCGTTTGGGACATCTGCGATTTGGGTACTTACAGATTTTGTTTCCTGATTTATTCTCTAACGTGAAAATTTCTGAATTTGACTGTGATACTTGTATCTTGGCCAAAAGTCATCGTGCTACTTATCCATTAAGCATGAATAAAAGTGATACACCTTTTGCTTTAATTCATTCTGATGTATGAGGACCCTTTCCTTTATCTACAGTCTTTGGTGTATGTTGGTTTATAATATTTATTGATAATTGCACCCGAATGACCTGGCTAAATTTTTCAAAATATAAGGATGAAGTGTGCCGTGTCTTTTAGTAATTTCATGTTATGGTTTAGACCCAGTTTTCTGCTCAGATTCGAATTCTTCGCTCCGACAATGTTGGCAAATATGTTAATCACCACTTTCATTCCTATTTTTAACGACATGGTCTTATCCATGAGACCTCATGTCCCCAAACCCCTCAGCAAAATGTGATCGCTGAATGAAAGAATCGGCATATTCTTGAGACTGCTCGAGCTCTCCTTCTAGGCGCTCATATGCCTACACGACATTGACCCAATGCTGTTACCATTGCCGTGCATTTAATCAATCACCTTCCTTTAAAAATCTTGAATTTTAAGACCCCACTACAGTCCCTATCAACCTCGATCTCTCTACCCACGGCCCTAATGCTCCCTCCTCGCATCTTTGGGTGTGTGGCGTATGTGCACTTTCCTAAGAACCAGTACACCAAACTTGACCCATGTGCCCTTTGGTGCCTCTTCTTGGGTTATGCTGCACATCAAAAAGGCTACCATTGCTATGATCCTACTATCAAGCGTACCTATGTGACTATGGATGTCACCTTTATGGAGTCCGAACCATTTTATCCTTCTTCGGATCTACTTCTTCTCTTCAGGGGGAGGCACTAGATGAAGAGTTGAAATGGCTGAGTTTTGACTGGCTTGAAGATCAGAATGACACACCAATCATTGGTGAGGAATCAGGGCCTTCGAAAATTGAGCCCACACACTCAAGAGAAGAACCAGAAACCCCCCATCTCTTAGTGCTTACAGACCCATCTCCCGAGAATATTCCTGAGATAAGCAATTTCACTACGCCCTCATTTATAAATAACATAGATATTTCTACTATGTATACCTTATCTTTCAGGCATAATCGTGGCATGCCAACAAACAGATACTCTCTAGACATTGAGAAAAGAAGGTCGAGGTATCCAATTGCCAACTATGTCTCCACTGAAAAGTTACCTGAGCCTCTGAAGACATTCACACATGAGCTTTCCGCATGTCATATTTCCACTACAGTTCAGGAAGCATTAGCGGATCCCAAGTGAACTCAAGCAATAGAGGAAGAAATGGGGGCACTACTAAAGAATCAAACACGGACCTTGGTTCCATTGCCCAAAGGAAATAAAACCATAGGGTGCAAGTAGATCTTTTCTGTCAAATACAAGGCAGATGGATCGATAAAACGATATAAGGTGAGGCTAGTCGCAAAGGGATACACTCAAACATATGGCGTAGATTACTAAGAAATATTTTCGCTGGTAGCCAAGCTAAATACCATTAGGGTCCTATTATCTCTCGCAACCAACTTTGACTGACTATTGCATCAGTTTGATGTAAAGAACGTTTTTTTTCATGGTGACCTTGAAGAAGAAATCTATATGGATACCCCTTCAAGCTACACAGCATCCTCAAAAGATGAAGTTGTGTGAAAATTGCAGCGAGCACTGTATAGACTAAAGCAATCACCTCGAGCATGTTTTGGGTGGTTCAATCTGGCAATGAAGAAGTATGACTTCTGCCAAAGTAATTCGGATCATACATTATTTTTGAAGCACCAACGGGGCAAGGTAACAACTTTAATAATATATGCTGATGATATGATCATCATAGGGGATGATTCGGAGGAAATCTCTACGCTTCAAAAATAATTGGCGACCAAGTTCGAGATGAAAAATCTAAGAGGACTTAAATATTTCTTGGGAATAGAGGTTGTTAGATCAAGACGAGGTATATTTTTTTCCCAGCAAAAATATATATTAGATTTGTTATGTGATGTTGAAATGTTGGATTGTAAGCCAACAGACACTCCAATCATTCAGAACCATAAGCTCGGAGAATATCCAAGCCAAGTGCCAACGGACAAAAGAAGGTACCAGAGATTAGTGGGTAAACTTATTTACCTCTCACATACCCGTCCAAATATTGCCTACGCAGTGAGTGCAGTAAGTCAATTCATGCACCAACCTAGTAAGGATCATATGGAAGTAGTAATTCGGATTTTACGATACTTAAAATCATCTCCGAAAATAAGGCTTATGTTTTCAAAAAATAACCATCTCAGAGTTAATGGTTATACATACGCAAATTGGGCAGGGAATGCCACAAACAGAAGATCCACCTCAGGCTACTTCATGTTTGTCGGGGGAAACCTTGTTACATGGAGAAGTAAGAAGCAAAAGGTGGTGGCATTATCAAGTGCCGAAGTAGAGTTCCGTGGAATGGCTAAGGAACTCTATGAACTCCTGTGGCTCAAAAGACTTCTAACTGAAATTGGGTTTGCTCCTACCTCCAAAATAGACCTCTTTTACGATAATAAGGCAGCTATTGCCATTGCTCACAATCCTGTCCAGCATGATCGTACCAAATACGTAGAGATTGACATACGCTTTATTAAAGAAACTCTCGAAGCTAAAATAATTCGATTTCCGTCCGTGAAGTCCGAAGACCAACTGGCGTATATTTTACAAAGGTCGTATCAAGCAATAATTTTTACAACTCACTAGACAAGTTGCGCATTGAAGATTTGGATGCTTCCACTTGAGGGGGAGTGTTGGCGTGAGTTATCAAACAAATTAGAGGGATTATTAGAATAGCATAAATGTAAAATTCCTTCCATGATTATAGCCATAAAATTCCTCCATGATTGTAGCCCTAAAATCCCTCGATGATTATAACCCTAGAATTTGTATAGCGAAATATAGGGTTGCTAATCTCTATATATATTTGTATAATATCTCTGTAATGAAAGGTGAAAAAAGAAATGCAATGATAGAAAATTGACACTTACATCCTAAGATAAAATACTGGGAAATAATCTGACCTCTCGGGACATGTTATAATAAAACTTTCAGTTGCAAACTTGTTTGTTTGCTTATTATTCGAGCCAAACAGAACCAAACATGAGTTACTTTAGCAGGAGAGAATAAGATTGTGGAATTTTTAATAATAGAAATTTTTGTACATCCAAACATAACTTAAGGTAACCCTTTTGTACTCAACAATCATTATAATGGACTAACACCTGTTGTTGTCCCCATTTTCTTGAAAGCTTGAACAATTACACATCTAGTTTTCAATTTTGAAAGCACAATCACACAAAGCCCACCCTGATGGGGGCCATTCCACCAAGTACATGGAGCCCAATTGGCCCAATCTTGTTTTCCAAAAATCCGAATTTAAAATTCTTTGATAGTGTTTGGCAATGTTAGAACTTGAAACGACAAGCTTATAAATTTTACTATGTAACAAAAATTATGAGTGTTTGAAAAATATATTAACTTATAGTTTAAATTAGTTATTTATAAAAAAAAATAATAATTATAATTTGTAGCAGAAGTTGTGGGTATTTGATTTAACATGTTTTATATTTGAAAGTGTGTATAATGTAATTCTAATGGCTGTGGAGCCGATGTATGCATAATATGTGTTTACGAGAGAGACTATGGATTGGTTGTTGTTTTTCTTAGTTTATTATTACGGTTTTCGTAGGTTGGTTCAACGTTTTACAAAAAGAATTTCGGTTGATTTATGCTTCTTATAAACTCTTGTACCTCGAGGGAGATTTTGAAATGACTTTTGCTTGTTTTTAAAAATTATTTCTTTGCCCAAAATGTGTTCAAAGGTATGAAAAATATTCTGAGTGTTGAAAATCAAGTTTTTGGCATGAAAAAGAACTTGGAGCAGGACGGATCAATAGATCGATCGATTGGTCTATCGAGCGGTCTTTTGTTACTCTCGGTTCTCTTGTGCAGGCAAGAGACCGATCGATCGGCCTTTTCACCGATCGATTAGTCTGAGCTATTTTTAAAATTTTTAGTGTTTTGTTTCAAAGGCTTGACTTTGGGGGTCGTGATCCTAGTCTATTGGGTTACTCTTTTCTATTAAATAAACTCTCGGTAGTGCATTTACAACGGGTTTAGCTTTCATTTTGGTGTTATGATTTTTGACCCGTTTGTGTTTGGGTGATTTTGGTGGATCGTGGTATTCTAAAACGATTGTTCGTGAGCGTTTTGTGTGACCCAAATTTTAAGGCGTGACAGATCGCCTCATTCTATTAAACTGATAAATTTATTATTTTACAATTCTGGATGCATTTTTCATTCCATTAAATCGATAAATTTATCAATTCAAGATTCTAGTAAAAAATTCTCATTTCCTTAAACTAAGAAGTTTTTCTACATAAATTTTCTCGAGAAAATTAAAATGATATATTTATTAGTTAAATTAAAAAGTGATAAATTTATCAATTAAAGTGATAAATTTCTCATAGTAATGGTAACGCCGGGTGAAGGAGAAGTGGTAAATTTATTAAAATGATAAATTTTGTTATAGCAATCGTAATGTCGGTGACGGAAGAGTCAAGGTTTGGAGGGATGAGCAGCGGCGACGGAAAAGTCTAGATCCGAAGGAGGAGGAAGTGGTGGCGATGGAACACTCCAAATTTGGAGGGAGCAGCGGCGGCAAGATCTTGAAATACCATTCGTCGTCGCTAGTGCCTCAGTCTTAACAGCACAAAGATCACTGTTGTTGGAGGCCAATGAGTTGCCTTTGTTCGACCCACTGTCAGAGACGTCGAATAAGGAGAAGTCCATAGAGGACGACGGAGGAGAAGAAGCATTTGAGGTCAGATGGAGGAGGAGAAGGGCGACTGTGGCAGTTAGGAGCAGCGGCGAGAGAGAGAGAGTGTGTGGATGCTGCTAGGGTTTCATGCTGGTCTTCCTTTTGAATTTGCTAGTCTTTCACCTTAATTTGTGGGATTCATATCAATCATTAACCATTATAAGAATAAAATTCTCATATTGAGAGAATATTCTGTAAATTCAAGATTCAATAGTCTTATTTTTCATAATTGTAGATTCAGCAAATTCAAATTTCAAACACGATAAAAAAAAATAAAATTTTTTAAATAGGACAAATCAGTCATAGAAAATTATCTTGATTGATGAGACTAAAATTAGTAAAAAAAACTTTAATAGGACTAAAACTTTTATAAGGTCTAAAAAAGGGACTAAATCTCAAATATCTCAAAAAATAATGATTATTAGAAGTTTACATTTATAAACTAAAATAAATATAATAAAGACTATTGTTTATTAAACCATAAATTAGTTTCTAAATACAGATTTATAATAATTTATTGTTTATTAAATTATTAGTTAGTTTATAAAAATAAGCTTACAATAAATATTTTTTTATCAAAGTATAAATAACATTATATTTAAAATTATAAGAGAGTTTATAAATATAAATTTATAATAAACCATTATTTATTAAATTATATATACCATTCTTTTTTAAATTATTATATATAGAAGTAATTGAAAAATAATAATTAATATAAGTTAATTTATAAACTAAAATAAATAAGAAAAC
>JAULJZ010000023.1:4601001-4611521 GCA_032270985.1 Heliamphora pulchella
TTCGATAATCAATTCGAGCTTGATTTGACTGATTGTCAAAAACTGTTTGAATATGATGTCTTTGGTTTAACAAGTCTTAACATTTAGCCCAAGATTGATTATGAGCACTATTAGGACCTCCCACATGAACTTGAAGATTTTTCTTTTTTTTTCGATTTGAAAATCCCTTACCCACAAAAGAGTCACCACCGGCTTGCTCTCCAATTTCTGGTTTGAAAATATAACAATGCAGACAAAATGCAGCATCTTTTGCGATACTATACTCTAACCATTGAGCAAATTCACTAAACCAAGCTTGGTTAAATCGTCGCAATTTTTGTCCAAATGGTTTTTGTGGAAATCCATAATCACGAGGTTGACAAGGACCATTCTGCAGATATGCTCTACATATTTCGTCTCTATCATTAGGATTATAACTACTAATTCGAGGCCGTAATCCTTGATCTGCAGAAAGATCTGTTAAGTTGATTTCCACACGACTTTGCTTTAAGAATTGAGAATTATCATCTCTTCTTTCAGAACTTTCTATTTCTAACTGTGATTTTCTTTTAAAGTATTTCTCCATAACTGTTCAGAAAAATAAAACAAAAGCTCAAATCTCAAATCTCCATAATAGTATTCAATAACAGCCAACAAGTCACAACAAAAGAAGCTTAAATATTGATTTTTTATTTGAAACCATAATTTCAAGTAATACTTTCATTTGATTTTTTTTTAATTTTATTTAATTTTATTTGAAACCAGATCAATGAAACAAAAAATTTATTCATAAATCATTGTTTTCACAAACTAGATAAATGACAGAACCAACTGAAACAAAAAATAATTTCGAAAAAAGAAAAAAAAAACAGTGAGCAAAAACAGTTTTCATCAAAAAATAATTTTGAAAAAAGAAAAAAAATTAGATGGACAGAAACAGTGAGCAAAAAAACCAGTAGGTCACGCTCACGCACGCGAGAGCAAGAGAGAGAGAGAGAGAGAGAGAGAGTGTACTAGTAGGTCACGCACGCGGCTCACGCCGTCACAGACTCACTCGTCGACGTTGGTGACTGTCGGAGGCACCCCTTTCTCTCAGATCTGCCCTTCAGATCTGCCCTTTAGCAACTTAGCTTCAGGCTTCAGCGGTTCAACGCTTGCGGCTTGCCTCGTCGGCGGTGGCGGCGTCACGTTGGTGGCGGCGGCGCGTCACCGTCGTCAGTGTCTCTCTTAGACTCTCAGACTCAAATCTCGCATCTCGGTGCTCTCTCACAGGCTCTGCGTCTCAAACTCTCAGTCTCTCGCGGTGCTCTCGTCGTCTCGCATGAGTCGCGTCTCACTGTCTCTCAGAAGGGGCACGATGGTAATTGACAAAATAATTTTTTTATAATACAAATATTAAAAATAAGAAAATTTCAGGAGGGGCACGTGACCCCCTTGGTCACATGCCGAATCCACCGCTGAGTAGGATACTGCTTTAGTGCGATCAGACCAGTAGAAGATGAACCAAAGAAGCGGGAGATCCTTGCACTGATCGAGTGGCCAAGAGAAGACCACCTAGAGGAGCCTAACACTAATCGATGGCCAGGATTGCAACTAAAAGAGGCAAACAGAGGGTCGACGAGAAAGACAAAAGGTCAATGAAGGTAAACAGAGGGTCAGTGAGAGAGACAGAGGGTCAGCAAGTGCTGTGTATTGGTCGTTGATAGCTATAAAAGGGTCGACGAAGGGTGATGGTGGTCGTTGGTGGTGTTTTGGTGGTCGGCGGTGGCCATGGAAGGGTCGACGAAGGGCGATGGTGGTCGTTGGTGGTGTTTTGGTGGTCGGCGGTGGCCATGGAAGGGTCGACGATGGTCAACGAAGGGCGATGGTGGTCGTCAGTGGTGTTTTGGTGGTCGACGGTGGCCATGGAAGGGTCGACGAAGGGCGATGGTGGTCGTCAGTGGTGTTTTGGTGGTCGGCGGTGGGGTTGCATTGGTCGTTGATGGTGTTTCAGTGGTTTTAGTGGTTGTGCGACAGAAAGAGGGTCGCGAGAAGGTGGCTAGGGTTTCGGGATGGTGGAAGCTAGGGTTTCAAGATGGTGGCTACTGTCGGCAACAATGGAGGGGGCTAGGGTTTGATGGCTGAGAGGCTAGGTTTCATGGTGGCTCTAATACCATGTTAAAAAAGGTAAAATAGTAAGAAGCCGTATCAAATCGGTAGGCGGACAATCTTATTTATATTAAACACAAAGGAACACCATTACATCCATACACCCGCACACGCATAATTATTATTATAATAAGCTACCACTAATAATAACAATAATAAGAATAATAGGCTACTACTAACAAGCGTATGCCCATGTCCACAGGGATGCCCTTCGCCAGGCGGTGATGAACATCGGTGACCACGAACCACCTCCAAGGGCGGTGCTTGCTTCGAGAGGCCTCAAGCTTGGATCGTTTGAATCGACTTCTCAACATACTGGGATATCTTCCTCCAAGGCCCAACCCTCATCCGATGGTCTCAAGTGCTCTCATTGTGGCAATACGAAGCACACACGTGAAAACTGCTTCCAATTGCATGGGTACCCCGATTGGTGGCACGAGCTTCAAGCCCCAAAAAAACGAAATACTGCCGATACGGCTAAAGGCACGTGAAAGGCTGCTGTGGCGACAGCCGAACCTTATCTCTCTCTCATCCCGCCCACCGCCTCATCTAAACCGGACTTCTCTCCTATGGATCCAAGTAACCTTTGTCATGCCTTGCTTAGTCATCGCCACGATGTGGACAGCAGTACTTGGCTCCTTG
The DNA here is from genome assembly GCA_032270985.1 of Heliamphora pulchella. Classification (NCBI taxonomy): domain Eukaryota; kingdom Viridiplantae; phylum Streptophyta; class Magnoliopsida; order Ericales; family Sarraceniaceae; genus Heliamphora; species Heliamphora pulchella. The sequence continues at coordinate 4,603,771 of JAULJZ010000023.1, forward strand.
AGTCTAGGGCCACGGATCATATGACTTTTGATCCCGCGAATTTCTCCCACCACTCATCTCCAAGGCGCACCAGTATTGCGAATACTAATGGAGTGGTCTCACCTATCACATGGGCCAGATCTGTGACCCTATCACCCTCCCTTCATTTATCTAACACTCTACTTGTTCCCTCTTTATCCCACAAGTTATTATCTGTTAGCCAAGTTACTACAAATCCAAATTGTGTGGTGCTAATTTATCCCCATTTTTGTCTTCTTTAAGATATTCTCACCAAGGAGATAATTGGGCGTGGTACTAAGAGAGGAGATTGTACTACATGAAAGATTTCAGTTAGGTCGTGCGCATCACGTGTCATTTTCACCTGATTCCAAGGCTCGACAAATTTGACCGTGGCATCATCGTTTGGGACATCCGTCATTTAGGAACTTACGGCATTTGTTTTCTAATTTATTCTCCAACATGGAGATTTCCGAATTTAACTGTGATACTTGTATCTTAGCCAAAAGTCACCGTGCTACTTATCCATTAAGCATGAATAAAAATGATACACCTTTTGCTTTAATTCATTATGATGTATTGGGACCCTCTCCTTTATCTACTGTCTCTGGTGTGCGTTGATTTGTGAGATTTGTTGATGACTGTTCCCAAATGACCTGGCTATATTTGATGAAACATATGGATGAAGTGTTTAATGTCTTTTAGTCATTTCATGTTATGGTTCAGACCCAGTTTTCCGCTCAAATCTAGATTCTCCGCTCCGACAATGATGACGAATATGTTAATCACCACTTTCATTCCTATTTTCAACAACATTGTCTTATCCACGAGACCTCATGTCCCCAGATGCCTCAGCAAAATGGGATCGCTGAACGGAAGAATCGGCATATTCTTGAGACTACCCGGGCTCTCCTCCTAAGCGCTCATGTGCCCACACAACATTGGCCCGATGTTGTTACCACTGTCGTGCATTTAATCAACTGCCTTCCTTCAAAAATCTTAAATTTTAAGACCTCACTACAGTCCCTGTCAGCCTCTGTCTCTCTACCTATGGCCCTAATGCTCCCTCCTCGCATCTTTGGGTGTGGCGTATGTGCACCTCCTTAAGAACCAGCGCACCAAACTTGACCCATGTGCCCTTCGGTGCCTCTTCTTGGGATATACTGCGCATCAAAAAGGCTACCGCTGCTATGATCCTGCTACTAAGCGTACCTATGTGACTATGGATGCCACCTTTATGGAGTCTGATCCATTCTATCCTTCTACGACATCCACTTCTTCTCTTCGGGGGGAGACACTAGATGAAGAGTTGAAGTGATTGAGTTTTGATTGGCGTGAAGATCGGAATGGCACACCAATAATTGGCGAGGAATCAATGGATATATCCTCTGAATCTAGAGGGCATTCGGCAATTGAGCCCACACCATCATGAGAAGAACCAGAATCCCCCCATCTCTCAGTGCCTACAAGCCCATCTCCTGAGAATATTCCTGAGGTAAGCAATTTCACTACGCCCTCATTTATGAATAGCATAGATACTTCTGCTGGGTATACCTTACCTTTCAGGCATAACCATGACAAGCCACCAAACAAATACTCTCCAGACATTGATGAAAGAAGGTCGAGGTATCCAATTGTCAACTATGTCTCCACCGAAAAGCTACCTGAGCCTCTGAAGACAGTCGCACATGAGCTTTCCGCATGTTATATTCCCACTACAGTTTAAGAAGCATTAGTGGATCCCAAGTGAACTCAGGCAATAGAGGAAGAAATGGGGGCACTACTAAAGAATCAAACATGGACCTTGGTTCCATTACCCAAAGGAAAGAAAACAATCAGGTGCAAGTGGGTCTTATCTGTCAAACACAAGGAAGATGAATCTATAGAACGATACAAGACAAGGCTAGTCACAAAGGGATACACTCAAACATATAGCGTAGATTGTCAAGAAACATTTTTGCCGGTAGCCAAGCTAAATACAATTAGGGTCCTGTTATCTCTCGCAGCCAACTTGGACTGGCCATTGCATCAGTGTGATGTAAAGAACGCATTTCTCCATTTTGACCTTGAAATGAAAGTCTACATGGATACTCCTCCAGGTTACACAGCATCTTCAAAAGCTGAAGTTGTGTGCAAATTGCAGCGAGCGCTATATGGGCTAAAGCAATCACCTCGAGCATGGTTTGGGCAGTTCAGTCGGCAATGAAGAAGTATGGCTTCCACCAAAGTAATTCAAATCATATATTATTTCTGAAACACCAATGGGGCAAGGTAACAACTTTAATTATATATGTCGATGATATGATCATCACATGAGATGATACGGAGGAAATCGCTAAGCTTCAGAAACAATTGGTGACTGAGTTCGAGATGAAAATCTAAGAGAACTTAAATATTTCCTGAAAATAGAGGTTCTAGATCAAGACAGGGTATATTTCTTTCCCAATGCAAATATAAATTAGATTTACTATGTGATGTTGAAATGTTGGATTATAAGCAAGCAGACACTCCAATCATTCAGAATCACAAGTTTGGAAAATATCCAAGCCAAATGCCAACGGACAAAGGAAGGTACCAAATATTAGTTGGTAAACTTATTTACCTCTCACATACCCGTCCAGATATTACCTAACGTAGTGAATGTAGTAAGTCAATTCATGCACCAACCTAGTAAGGATCATATGTAAGCAGTTATCCGAATTTTACGATACTTAAAATCATCTCCCAAAAAAGGCCTTATGTTTTCAAAAAATAACCATCTCAAAGTTAATGGTTATACAGACGTAGATTGGGAGGGGAATGCCACAGACAGAAGATCCACCTCAGGCTACTTCATGTTTGTCGGGGGAATTCTTGTTACATGGATAAGTAAGAAGCAAAAGGTGGTGGCATTATCAAGTGCCGAAGCAGAGTTCCGTGGAATGGCTAAGGAACTTTGTGAACTCCTATGGCTCAAAAGACTTCTAACTGAAATTAGGTTTGCTCCTACCTCCGAAATGGACCTCTTTTGCAATGACAAGGCAGCTATCGCCATTGCTCACAATCCTATCCAGCATAATCATACCAAACAAGTGGAGGTTGACAGATACTTTATCAAAGAAAATCTCGAAACTAAAATAATTCGGTTTCCATTCGTGAAGTTCGAAGATCTACTGGCGGATATTTTTACAAAGGTCGTATCAGGCAAGAATTTCTACAACTCACTAAACAAGTTGCGCATTGAAGATTTGGATGCTTCCACTTGAGAGAAAGTGTTGACGTGAATTGTCAATTAAGAGACAAATTAGAGAGATTATAGGAATAGAATCAGAGAGATTATAGGAATAGCCATGACTATAAAAGGTCAACCATGATTATAGCCCTAAAATTTGTATAGCCAAATATAGGGTTGCTAATCTCTCTATATATTTGTATAATATCTCTGTAAAGTGATATGAAAAAAAGAAATACAATGATAGAAAATTGACAGTTTCATGGTCTAGCGTTACTGATTGGGTATATGGAGAAACCATGCTAACTCGTTCAAATGTCTCCATAGAGATCATCAACCACAATCGCCCCCAATGTTTCCAATGGGACTTAACAATAGTGTCATGCCGACAATGTTGTGGACCGTGACCCGATTGGAGAGTTGGATGCCAACAGTGCTTCAATACTCAATTATTCCCATATCAGCCGCAACGCATTGTGTGCTTTGGGCAGAAAAGGGGATGAATAGTACATCTTACGTCTCCCAACTCCATTGTAGTACAGTGCAAATCATGTGATCATTTTACGTTTGGTTACGCAAGGGATGAGACATTGACATTACATTTAAGTAAAATTTGAAGGGTTTTTTTTTTTGATAGAGAAGTAAAATTTGAAGGTTATATGCGTGCAAACTGAGATGATGGCACCAAAGTGACATAGAGCTCAAAATCCAACGAATACTGGAGTAATTTTTCTCAAGGTGCTGTTGTAATTCTTTTGGAAAAGTTCACCACATCCAAAGTCCAAACATAATCAAGAAAACCAACTACGTCACTATCATCAAGAAAGGAGTAAATTGAAAGAGAGTACTTATATTATTAATTGTTAAATTGCAAGAGAATCTTTAAGCAAAATTTCATCCACAATGACAAACTTCAACATAAATACCTTTTATTCAAGGAAATTGCCATTATTGGATCCATAATTTCATCCACAGAATCTCCAGGAAAATTCTTCAGAACACAGGCATTTATATAGCTATATATAGATAAGGGTTAAATAGATATTTCCCCCCTAAACTATTCATATTTTGTTTATTTCATCCTTTAAGTCCAGATTGAACCTATTTAATCCCTAACAAACTAATTTAAACCCAGTTACTCTAATAATTGACAGACCGTCAATTAAATATACAGAATCCTCTCAGGTGACTTCCATCAACCTAATTTAAGGGTATAAAGGATTTTTTTCCCTTTCTAACTATGGAGGGAACTATTCCTGTTCAAATAAACAAATGCATCTGTGTTTGGGTTAAAAACAAAGCAACATAGAGGCAACCCACAGAAGGGGGGGGGGAAAGAGCAACACTGGCAAGCCACATAAAAAATAATAAATAAAAAATCCTAGCTCCTTATATGACTTTTTAGCATTATTGGTAGCAAAGTTATTGTAGCACCTCCAAGAGAATGACCCACTAGTCTTAACCTAAATCCCTGTAGGTGAATTAGTCTCAACAGTGACAAAAAGCTTAAGAAGGATAGTGAGAAGCCTGAAACAGAAATAATGCATCAGATGTTGCTTTCTTGAAGCATGAAATAGAAATAGGCCTCATAATGCTGGAATCTTTAACAAATTTCACAACGTTGCTTTCTTGAAACATGTTGTTTCATGCAAGACCTGCAGGGTTATCCCTATAAGCCCCTTTTGCCAATTATACGCGCTAGACAAATTCCAGGACCTAAACCAGAAAACAATAATTTGATACGAAGTCCAGGGATGACAAAAAATAAATGACTTGGATTTGCAGAGTAATACCATAATTCATATCAATCTGATTTGCAGCAAACCATATGTGATGAATTTGTTTATTTGAGTGGGAAGACTTCCCTCCATAGTTAGAAAGCCGACACAGTCATCTATACCCTTAAATTAGGATGATGGAAGTCACATAAGTGGATTTCGTCTGTTTAACTGGCAAATCTGTCAATTATTAAGCTAATTGGGTTCAAATTAGTTTGTTTAAAGATTAAATAGGTACAATTCGTACTTCTTTTTTTTTTTTGATCGGTTACAATTCGTACTTGAGGGCCGAAATAAACAAAATGTGAATAGTTTAGTAGGAAATATGTATTTAACCCTTGCTCTAGGGCGTTATCCACGCGTACCGATTATCAATTCGCGAGACAGAGAAACGGAATACTCTCGAACGGCGAGTTTCGCTTCTTCTTCGAGCGCCTCCACATCGATTGCATGAGTTTCGTCGTCACCCTCCTCATCGACACCGTCGGAGTATTCAATTTCTTGAGCGTCTTCTTCGAATTCCTCCTCTTCAGAACCATTTCCGCCGCAAATCTCACCGGAAAACGGCCGGGATACCCGACGTAGAAGGCTCAGGAGGCGGTGGCGATCGAGGTCGGCGGGGGAGAGGGAGAGGGAGTGGGAGGAGTTGTAGAGAGAGAAGCCCGGTGGAGAGAGAAAGGAGGGAGGGACAGTGGAAATGGGAGAGAGGAGAGAGAGAGTTTTAGAGAGAGAAGCTGTGCAGGAGCCGAGAAAGGACATTGTAAGAAATGCTCAGCAATGTGTATCTGGCGATGGAAGGAGGTGGTGGAATGTTCAGGACTGAGGTTTATCGTTTTGGGTTCAGCAATGCTGTAAACCTTTAAAAAAAAACTTTAAAAGAATTATTTAAAATTTAAAATGAATTATTAAGATTCAATTAGAGTGTTTGTATTCTATGTAATATAAATTTACACCTTACGATTCATTTTTTAGATAAAACTTGAGACATTTTTTTTGAGTACATATACTTTTTCTTTTTGGTTTGGAGGCAGTAACCGTAATTTGTTTTATATGTCAATGAATTATAGAAAAAGATTACTTATGTATTAAAATTTTAATTCATATTTAATTAGACTTTTTATTTAAGTTATTAGATTAGTGATTCACTTCAATTGTTACAAATAGTATCCGAGCTAACTTTGGTTCCCATAACGGACTCCGTAGTAGTGTGGATAATAGAATAGAAGCTCCAGAAAGGGATAGAAGTCCCGAGGTTATATACTTTATACATGTTTATGAACTACTTGATGTTTGCTAATTGGCTGCTATCTATATCCCAAACAGGAAAAGAACTTAGGCCACGCAATGAAGGTGTCACGTATTTTAGTGGGGGATATTGTGATACCACATCTAACATTGGTGGGAGATAGAAAATAAGTTCAGTATATAATAAAATTTGGTGCTACTACTAATAACTCAGACTTAAGCTTTTAGACCATGTTGTTAGATTTTTTATTCAAGTTATTGGGTCAGTAATCCACTTGGGTCGTTACTTGATACTAAGGGGACAATTTCTTTTTAGTGAGCTACCATCGTCTATTAGTCTAATCTTCATTTCCTTATGCACTCAAAGCAAACAAGGCATCAATGGATTAACCCCGGACACCGAAAGGTGGGTATCAGTGTATGGAGCAAAAATGGGATAATTATTAGGCACTATGTAACATGCTCTACGTGATACTTTCGAATGCGTTAGGAATTAAAATAGTTATTTTTCGTTTTTACTTACTCAATAAAGGTAGGTTAATATAATTTCATGCAAAATAATTTTTGCTACATTATTAGATAGAAGCACCGCATAGACATACCATATAGTATTCTGAGACTACCGAATAATAACTCGAAAAAATGATATACTTACCAAGAATTTTACCTTGAAATCAAGTTGAATGATTCAGATTCACCTTATAGTGTGGTTTTAGATAATTATTAAAAAATAACTCCTAGATTTTTTACGATGATAATTATATTTATAATGCCTTTGTATGAAATTTGGCGGAAAAGGAGGCGATTCTTCAGGTTCGGCTCTGGTGGGAGTCATTTTTTTTCCCTTTTGAGAGTCTACCCGAGACTTTTCCTACTAAATCAACAGACTACTTAATCATTTAGGATTGCATCAGTTGTCATTTATTACGGAGACATGCGAATACGACGTTGCCATTAATGCTCTGAGCTCAGTTGTCCCATTGCATTAAATGCACTTCGATCTAATTTACGTTTGTCATTATTGCATTAGACCAAGGCTAGGAGGTTGGTCTGATGGATTGTCGTGATGGACTCCCATACTGTTTTATTATTTGACTTATTGGGCCTGAATATGGGCTGTGGGCCAACTTGTACGTGTTCAGACTGACCCCCTTCAAATATAACTTGGGAGTTTTTAAATAGGGGTTCCATGGGTAAGATGTAAGATTTGTAAAAGAATTAATTTCATTTAAAAAAAATAAATTAAAATCAGATCCCATTTTATATTGCTACACTTAATATGTCCCTAAACTCCAATTTTCATGGTGTGATTAAACCCCAATGGTATCTCCAATAATCTCGTGCATTACTAATTTTGAACACAAAGCAACAATCAACACTTTCCTATTTAGCATGATGGAGGCTCGATTTTTTCCATTTAATGTCAATTGCGGGATCCTTGGTCAATACTAATAATTTAAATTTCAAATTGAGAAATTACTTAATTTTGAAAATAGAAAATTAGTTTTAGAGCTGAATAA
>JAULJZ010000023.1:4611621-4621942 GCA_032270985.1 Heliamphora pulchella
ACACACACACACACACACACATATATATATATATATATATATATATATATATATCATATTTACTTTTGGTGAAATTGAATAAAAATGGTTCTAGTGATGAATGATTAAAATTAACATTTTTATTTATACCCTCGTAAAAATCTTATAATACCCGACATGCTTTGAGCTGCCTAGCACATTGATATTTGTTGGAACCATAAGCATCAAGATTAATGCCATTTACAAATGGAGGAGGACAAAAGATTGGCCCAGACTTGATCCATCCTAGTAGGAGAAAATATGCCTAAACCACACTGGACGAAGGCAAAACAGGGCGACCCAGGCTAGGCTTGATGACCCAAAGAAGATGGACTTAATTAAGTGGGGAGAGCCCAAGGTCTTCAATTTTAAACATGCAATCCCAAGCGCAAGATGTTGGAAAGTAATATATCTCGGTAAGTCCAAGGTCGAACCATGAGAATTGGCGTATTCTAAAACACAAACTAATGAAAAAAATAAAACATTTAATTGAAAAACTTGATTGAATTTGAAAACTTTGATTGAATAAAAATAAATTAATGTAATAATAAATAAGAAAGGTACTAAAATATCAAAGATTCACTGCTAATATTTTTAATAAATTATTTTATTGATCCAATTTTTATAACTCAATTGAAAACTATACAAGTATTTTCAATTGGAAGATAAAAACGATTATTTTATAAAAATATTATTTTAAAAATAAATTAATTTGATTTATTGATTTTAACAATAAAAATCAAGTTATTTGATTTAAAGGAAAATCAAAGATTTTACTATACTCGAAGTTGACAATAAAATAAAGAATTTTGCAGAACAAAAATAATTTTTCAAACAAAATAATTAAATTAATTAATCAAACTAACTTTGCAATGAAAACTATTCATGAATTAATAAAAATAAATATAATAAATTCATTGGGGCTCCTCCTCAAGCTTTAGCAAAGAAATTTAGAAATTCATGGAGGAAAGAGAAAAAATTAGGATTTCTAATGAAAATGAAAAGATCAATAATAATAAAGATCCCTATAATCCAAGGTTACCTACTTTACATATACTAGAAGATAACATAAAAATCTCTTACTTCTAACAAGAATCATATCCTACTAAAATACTATTACTTCTAAAATACAATAAAACTCGTAATATAAAATGAGATCAAAATTACATAAGTTATAACAATCCAAACGCTATAATAATGGTCTCCGATACTAGCCCAAATTGGATCTATGCTTTTAGAGTCAAATTTAAGTTTTTTTTTCTTAGCTATATTCACATGTTGAAACCAGTACTTTTAAAATGGGCTCTGAACTCTTAAATACCATCTCTTAATCTCTAATTTAGTTCTTGTAATGAAAAAATAAGTATTAGCACAAAATTAATTACATAAGCATGTAAAAATTATTAACAAAAGAGTGCAATAAAACCTATATTAATATATAAAAATATGCATAATACTTTATCAATGAAATAAGAAGTTAAGGAAGGAAACGATAGTTCGGCGTCCGCTTGAAGAAGTTCGGTTCGAACTTTGTGCCATGAAGGGCCAAAGAGGAAGTCTAAGAGTTGATTCTGATTGTGTCATTTCTTTACACGCACAATTTGGCGCTATTCGTGGGTGAAAGATCTTTGAGAGCAATAATAATCTAAACTCCCTAAAGGATCTTGAGAAGTAACAATGGGGGGCAAGATACACCTCGAGGTTCAACTCTCTCAATTAAACCCTAGCCAATGACAATCAAGCCCCCTCGCGAGGTGTGAAAGATCAAATCCCAAGCCTTGCACTAAGGAAGACAATTACGATATTCTACCTCTAGGACTAGGGCATCTCCCCTGTTGTGAGAGAGAAAGAATTGAGGAAAGACTAATATCCTGAGACAGAATTATAATGACTTGAAAGAAAGAATGTAGCGCCAAGATAGTGAGATTGACAAATTTTGACAACAAAATAAGAGATTCAACCCATAGAGGGGTCCTTGAACAAAGCAACGCGATGTGAGAGAGCGAGAAAGGGATCCAAAAAAATTAAAAATAAAAACTTTAATAAACTTTTTTTTTGAAAATGTAAAATGCTAAGCAAAAAGCTTGAACAAACAGAGCTGTCACCTATGTTTGGCATAGCTTTTTTTAGAAATTTTAAGCTTAAAAATCTCTTTAAAAGCCTAATTATTTAACCTCTTATTATAATTAATTAGTTTTTTTTACATTTTTTTACATCTATTTTTTTAACAAAAAAAATTAAAAAATCAAAAACTTACCAAAAAAAAAAACTTATCCAAACACAAGTTTCATCTCGGCTAAATTGACCAAATGAAGTACAGATATACGGGTTAAGCTTGTGTTTGATCTGGCTTAAAAGTCAAATTTTTTGGTTTAAAAGCCAAAAAAGCTAATTAGTTTGGCTTAGTTTGACTCTTATTTTATTATTTTATTTTTTTTATACATAATTTGACATTTATTCTTTTATAAAAAAATCAAAAAATTTTAAAATTATTAAAAAAAAAATTAATCCATACACAGGCTAAATAGATGGGCTCCACGACTCGTTATGTGGGCTGGATTGTTTATTTATGATAGTACCGAAGGCCCCAATTTCATTTTTTATTTAAAGAAAAAGAATCCCGCTCTCATATCATTTCAAAAAATCCCCAAATCTTCCATCGCACTTTCTCTTACCTATTCTAGTACGCAGAGAGAGAGAGAGAGAGAGAGAGAGAGATGGCGACGAACATCGGAACGATGGATTCGGCGTATTTCGTCGGCAGATTAGAGATTTTGTCTTGGATAAACTCAACTCTGCAATTCAATCTCTCCAAAGTCGAAGAGGTTTCTTTCAGATCCAAGATTCTAATCTTTGCCGTTCTGGGTTTTGAATTTCCGTAAATGCTTCATCTTTTTTTCTCTCTCCATCTATCGATTCAATTTGTGTAAGAAAACTTTCTGGTCCTGTTGATTGCAGGCATGTTCTGGGGCGGTTCAGTGCCAGCTGATGGATGCTGTTCATCCCGGAATTGTGCCGATGCACAAGGTCAACTTCGATGCGAAGAACGAGTACGAGATGATACAGAACTACAAAGTTCTTCAAGACGTCTTTAACAAACTGAAGATTACCAAGGTTGATTCATTCACTCCCAATCTTTCTCTTATTACTGCATGACTTACGATTCTAGGGTATTAAGGCTCCGATTTGATTCTAAGGAAAATGCTACAAACGGGAGCCATTTTCCCTTGAACACGAAATTTGCCATTTAATTTCTAATTATTGAGTTTTTGGTTATTTTTTTTTGTTTTGTTTTGTTTTGTTTTGATGTGTGTGTATTTGGGGTACAGCATATTGAGGTAAACAAGTTAGTGAAAGGAAGGCCCCTGGATAATCTGGAGTTTATGCAATGGATGAAGTGGTATTTCGATTCGGTAAACGGAGGCGTCATACACAGGTATGTTTCAAACCCCGGCGGATTAGTGACTGATTTATTACAATAAACAAAAAATTAGAGAATTCTGAGACAAATTAATGATCAAAGAACTGAATTTATGATTTTCGTTCATTGCAATGGACACAATAATTGGGGTGTATTGATACTGTCAATGCACTTTATATGTTTTTGTTGGGATTATTTGATCTCTAGTAAACCAGTAAGATCAGAACAGGAGTTATTTACCAAGCCCAAGTTGTTTAAAAACTTGCATACCTGATTCATATCATTTCTAACTTATTTTCCAAAACTGATGTGGTTATTTAAAGTTGTGTTTTTCAAAACAGACTTTAGGCTTGAAGCATTGTTTTCAAAACACTACTTCAATTAACTTATTGAAAACTCATGGAAAATGTGTTTCAAAAGCATGACTTCAAGCCTGAAGTCATATTTTGAAGAATGCTGACTTAATTAAACAAACTGATTTGGTAAATATGGCCCCAGTCCACTTGGATTTAGTAAAAACTCTCAAAAATAGTGGCCCAGTTTTATTCTGACCAGTGTCTTCTGTTTATTAGGGTTGTTCAACTGTAATTCTTCATGTTTGGTTACCATTAGCTAGTTCTCTTTTTCTAATCAACACCAGTAGTGATTTATTCAGTTAACCCAGCATCCAGTCATGTTTGGTAAACTGAATTCTTTTAATGCTCATGCCATTTTGGTTCCAATGCCTTCCCTACTGCTGATATAATTATTAGGTTGGTACAGATTCAACAGAATAACTAATGTTTGTTCGTATATCCTTTTTTTTTGTTCCCCCTCTTTGTTTGATACATTTGTGATGCAAATGGAATAAGTTGTTTAGGTTTTGTCACATGAAAATGTTGCTGTTTCCTTGAAGAAATCATATGATGAGTGGTTTATTTGCTGTGAATACTAGTTACAATCCTTTGGAAAGGAGAGAGACTTCAAAAGGTGGAAAAGAATTGAGCAAGAAATCTGCACCATCACAATCTTCCACCAGGTCTTCAACAGCTGCCCCCAGAACTCAGAGCTCTCACAATGCTCGAAGGAATGATATCCACACTACAAATCAATCTATTAAGGCCTCTAGACCTTCTTCTAGTGGAGGGCCTACTTATGATGAAGAGGTAGTTGAATTTAGTGCTGAATAAGAAACTTCTTTTCTGGATAAGAAACTTCTTTGTAAACATTGTGAGTGTAATGCTTCTCTCGATGTAGATAACACAGTTGAAGTTGTCAGTGGATAGTCTAGAGAAAGAAAGGGACTTCTACTTTGCAAAGTTGAGGGATATTGAGATCCTGTGCCAGTGTCCAGAGATTGAAAATCTGCCTGTAATGTCTTTGAAATCATTTGATCAGAGAAATTAGTTGCTTAAAACTAATAAATGTTGCGTTAATTAGTATATTTTTCTTTCTTTACAGGTTGTTGGAGCAATAAAAAGGATATTATATGTGGATGATAGTGCATCTGTGGTAGCTGAAACTCAAGCCATGATATCCCAGCAACGGAAGCAAGCTGCGATGTTGAGTCCCATTTCTGAGGTGCCAGAAGATGGGCCAAAGCCAGATAGTCAGAAGAGGAAAAATATAATCAATGTTGATGTTGATGCTGCTGCCTGCACTACATTGTCTCCAAGGCAAAGGATTTCTGATGCTTCTGATGTCCATTGCAGCGGATCACCCCTTCTGACTTTCTGATTATCTGCTTATTTAGGGGATGAGCCTGAGATTCCATCTGCTTTACAAAGCAATTCGCTGTTACCATCTTACTCCTTGATCCTTGGTATAGACTTGTCAAAATTAATTGACTATATAGTCCAAGCGCCATGGGATTTTAAAGTTTTTGATCTTCCAAAGTTCCTCCTGCTTCTATGTTGTCTGTTGATTAGGTATAACTATAATGCCTCCTCTCTTCTTCAGGGCTTCGTTGAACTTCTGTTGCTAGAGCTTCAGAGAGTTCAATAGCTGCCTTAGATTACTTGGTTGGTGTACAATCCAGTTCTGTTGTATTAATGTGTTACACACCACATGGTCTTTTATATCTGTAAGAACTGGATTTTTGAACATCCGGCTGATCTATGGATGAATCCATGGGAAGTGTGAGGTTTCATTGAAAGGGATTTTTTTCCTTTTCTATTTTCTTCTTTACAGTGTTGTGTAGTACTGAATATCCATCCATTTGGTTTTTTGAACCCCTGGAAAATGACGGTACTAAAGCATTCTTTATTTATTTTTCAATTCTATAGGCATAAATCATTTTGCCCACAGATTTGGTGGTTTGATCATTGATGAAAGGTCATAACTTCTTATTAGAAGCTGTACATATAATGACAGTCGGAAATGGGGGAAATAGTTACAGGTTACAAATTTTGACTCATCTATCTGAAATGGCAACAACCAATGGTTTATGGTTCGTGCTATGCGCTAACAAAAGGAAGTTACGCAAGCAGTGCGAAATCTTAAATGCCTTGTGATTGCATTGGCATGATTATTCCTAGTGCATTGGTGTTTTTTGGCCAATTTCTGTTTTTGTTCATTTTGCTGCATGTTGAGCGCTTTGGGTATAATACAATGTGATTTGAATTGAGACAAGTATTGAACTGCGTAGGTCCTGGTTGAATTAGGTTTACAAACTCAGGTCATGGAAGTGTAATTACGGCAGGTTGCATGCTGTAGACCAGGCTTCTATTTCAGACTAATTTTAAAACTCACATGTTAGTTGGTTTTTATCAATTATATATACAGTTTGTAGGGAGGGAGGAACCTTGAACGGGAGCCGGTTCAGGTTGTTTGCTAGTCACATTCACCTACAACTGATTCTACCTTTAGTGATGACGTCTTGGCTGGTGCTGCAACGATCTTTGAATCCACTATGGAGACATATCTGGCAATAACAGCAGGTTCCCTGGACAGCAGGCTCTTTTTTTTTTTTTAAAATTATTTTTCTGAATTTGAGTCAGTCTTTGAAAACCACTGTTTGTTTTGTCATTCTTTTTTGGTTCGGACCATTTTTGTCATTGGTTAGATGGTCCTAAGCAAAAGCTTAGTTCTGTTTATGCATACCCGAAACTTATCAATTTGCAAGTGAAATCCATGGGTATTATGACACATTTAATTCTTAGTTGCGTGATTCTCCTATTGGAGTGAGGAATTTGTCTTGGAATCTCGCTCTCGCGCTCCAAAGTAAGAATCTTGTAAGAACTTTGCTTCCATCGAGAAAGAATCTCGCTCCAAACTAAGATAAAATCTTTCAAACATATAGAATTTCAAAAAACAAAATAAAAGTGAGGATATAAGAAAACATTTATAGAATTAACAAGTTTTTAAAATAAAGTTAACTCAAATATATACTAGTACTTTATATTTTGCATAATATTTATTTATATATACAAAAAATAAATTGTATTTGACACTAATCTACAATATTTATTCTTATTTTAACATATATTACAATTAAATAAAAAATAATTCGTAGAATATATTATATAAAATATATAAACGCTCTCATAGGTGCTCTTAATCTTAGACTCTTTTGTACGGCCTCGTTCCCCCACACATGGTCTCTCTCTCGCTTCTGTTTCCGTTTCGTGCCACTAAGATGTAATTTCATTGAAGGCTTGCAACATTGGCTTTGATAGAAGTTTCCTTAAAAATGGTGTCTTTATTTCTATTCCACCATTATATTAGCAGAAATATAATCAACACCAGCACAGCATACCCTGGTGGCCATTGAACTACCACTTGTGTCATGATTTTTGCAACACGAGATCCTTACGCTTTGTGCACACTCATGTACTCATCACATTTTAGCCTTCTTGGATGCTATAATCTGCTTTCAAATGATGCTTGCCATGATAATTCGGCAACAATACCACGTCAGCAGCAGCAATACTCATCTACTGATAAAGTCACCTCATTTAAGTTAATAGCTTGTATTTGCATCTGAGGGTTATAAACTGTATTGAAGCACCCATTTTTCCAGGCTTTCCCTTTCCATGATTCTCAATACACAAAAGCGGAAAGAGTCGTTTCCACTGTTGGGACTCTTGGACCACATAAACCTTTTCCACAAGTACTTTATAACTACATTTTTTCGCTGATGAAATCTCAGCTATTCCAAACCCATCGAATCACAAGCATCAGAACATGTCAAATAGTCAATGGTGACCAGAAGTGTCCTTTATTCTCCTCCACCACTCCAAGAATCTTGTTATCTTTCACCTTTTACACCATATCTAACATTGGTTGATTAAATATTAAGCAAGCACAGGTACAACTGATT
Source organism: Heliamphora pulchella (assembly GCA_032270985.1). Taxonomy (NCBI): domain Eukaryota; kingdom Viridiplantae; phylum Streptophyta; class Magnoliopsida; order Ericales; family Sarraceniaceae; genus Heliamphora; species Heliamphora pulchella. Next base: position 4,619,361 of record JAULJZ010000023.1, read on the forward strand.
CCCCCACTCTCAATCCTCTGTAGTCTGCACTGTTCATTCCTCTTCAAAGTTTGTTATGTGAGTAACCAGGGCTTCCTCTTTCTTCACATAAATGCAAAGTTTTACATTTTTTTTTGTCTTGACTGTTTTTTGCTTGATTGGTTGAATCAGTTGCAGTGATGGGTTTGGCAATATCTCGGTTTATAAAGATGTTCTTTGCGAAGAAAGAGATGAGGATTCTGATGGTTGGTCTCGATGCTGCTGGAAAAACTACTATCCTGTATAAGCTGAAACTAGGAGAGATTGTCACCACCATTCCCACCATCGGTACCTACTATTATACTATACATCCTCTTCTCGGGTTATTATTTTGATGGACTTCTTCTCAATTGTTTCTTTGTTACTACTGATATGTGAAATTGACTGTTAAGAGTCCACTTTAAATTGACGTGTAGTTTGAGATGTCGTAGCAGCCATCACTCACAAAGGGAAACAAAGAACACTGAGAAACTTTCCTTTACAATAATTCTGTCCCCTGCTCCTATTGCTAGCACTGTGAAGCCTCGGTTTTACATGGATTCTTTTTGGCTTGACCACCTCCTTTCCTCTGTAACAGAGAGTGAATTTGCACTTTAATTCATCAGTGCAGATATGCTTTAAGAAAGGTAGTCAAGTCATTGTTTCTCCAAAGGGGTTCCTCACGTATAAATTTCCAGGGATTCATGAATGATACAGTCATCTTTTTGCTCCAGTTTTAGATTGATACAACTTGTGGACAGTTTCTGTGTTCTCATCTTCTATGGGAAGCTCAAATCTCAGAAACTTAAATGTTCTATTTATAAATCTAAACATTTTAATGATTATGTCTTGAATAATTGTCTCTGTAATGCACCAGGTTTTAATGTGGAAACTGTGGAATACAAAAACGTGAGCTTTACTGTGTGGGATGTAGGAGGACAAGATAAGGTACAGCCCTAAATCCATGCAACTCCTCAATCAATGTCTTAAACTTGAAAGACACATGAAGCTTGTTGATCCACAATTGTAACCCAACGCCAAATTGTAACCCAAAGGCCAAAGCTAATGAAAGCTTATCTTTTCACGCCCCATTGTTATACAGATCCGTCCTTTGTGGAGGCACTACTTCCAGAATACCCAAGGCCTTATATTTGTTGTGGACAGTAACGACAGGGAAAGAGTTTCAGAAGCCAGAGATGAGCTGCATCGGATGCTGAGCGAGGTAAATGCCATTATAATCATTCTAAAACTACTGCAATCCATTTGTAATTTATTTTAAATTTTTTATTTTACTAGGTCTTAATGATAACCTTTATTATCAGTGCTACCAAAATCCAAGAACTGTTTATTGTTTCCCTATAGTACTTGTTACTGACAATTTTGGTATGACAAAACTACAAGAGTATGTACCTTTTGAGTTTTTGGAAAGTCTTCCATTCAATGTTGTAGTGTGTTAGTTTTTAGAGTTTCAACATATTCAGACATATAACCTCATTGCTTCAGTTCCATCAGGTATGCGGTCATTATGCCTTGAACTGTCACTTCATATTGTTGTATTGCATCATTTTTGTAGGCACGAGCCCTTTGTGACTTCAAATCATTTTTTTATTATTAAAATGAACTTCACTAAAAGCTTCTTTTTATTTATTATTAAAACGAACTTCACTAACAACCATCTTTTTTATATTTCAAATATTGAACTCCGCTGGTTAGTGCTTAATTTTAATTGGTTAGTGTTAGATGTGCAACGTTTGCTAGACATCGTTGGTCTCTCGTTGTACAGCACAGGACATGTGATGTTCGCTAGACAACATTGGTTGTCCACTGGACACCGCTGAAGGTGTAGCATTAAGAAACTCTATATCACTTACAATCGGTTAGGGTTTTGAGATTTTGAACAGAAGAAGGCACACTATTTTCTTGAGAGCTTGATATTTGAATTTCATACATTATTCTAGATATCATGATTTGATGATTTATTCTCAACCATATATCTATATCTATATCTATACTATTATTATATGTAAACACCTAATTTGGTGTGAACTCAAACATGAAGCCCACTCACATTTTTCTATTTCCAAAATTACCCAAAAAAGATTCATTATTTACTAAATATTTAACCTTCCATCCTTAAACTGTAAGGATTAAAATGTAAAAAACACCATACTTTTCCGCATTGAGTTACCTAAGATAAAAACATTTAGTTACACAAGTTTTCGCAACAGAGAGAGAGAAAGAGATTTCCCTTTGGATTCTTCACTCATTTCACACCGTTTTTCCCGTTCGAGAAAAACCATCTTAGATGTTGATCGCAAGATGTCTTTTCTCTGCTGTTATTTCTGAGTCCATCTTCTGAAATTCTCTCTCTTGAATTGTTTACGTATTACATATATAAGTTTTGATTGCATACTGAAGAAGATTTATGATTTGGGTTTTGATAAGAAGAGATTTTGGGTCAATGAGAGAAGGGATTGAATAAGAAGACGTTTGAGAGGGCGCCAAAATAGAGCGAAAACATAGCGTACTGTGAGATATTGGGGTTGTCCAAGAACGCGACTCAAGATGATCTGAAGATTTGATAT
>JAULJZ010000023.1:4622042-4633233 GCA_032270985.1 Heliamphora pulchella
ATTCGAATGAACATATTTTATAATTTTTTCTATTATAAAAATAAAAAAAATAAAAAAATAAAAAAATTTAAACTAACTTAATACCTAAATTGTTTTTAAACCAAACGAAAATGGTAAAAGCCTCCCGTAGAGTGGACCTCACAAAACTCACCCCATATGAGAATATTTTTTTCTTTTCAATTTCTATTCAACAGAAATAAGGAATAGAATAGAATAGGGAAGGATAGTTACACAATTTGAGGCGCTAAAACATGTGGTATTTGTCATTGTTAAAATTAATAATTTATAAATTATAATATATAACAAAAATTATAATTATTTGATAAAAATTGTAATGAGACCTATATGAATACTTTTCTACTTCAAGTATTCTTACCCTAAAAAAAAAAACAAATAATCTTTGTGGAATCACTTCTCTTCGATTTTGTTCACTCACTTAGGCCATAATGGGTAACTTTGATTTTTTGACTTTTTAGTAAATACGTCAAAAAATTAAAATTGCTTGTTTAACAAAAAATAAAAAGTTAAAATTGCCTGTTTGACAATTAAATTTTTATCATTTTAATTGAAAAGGCTAAATATTTAACTCTAAATCGGAGCAAAATGAGAACTATATGAATACTTTTCTATTTCAAATACTCTTACCCACAAAAAAACCAAATAGTTTTTGGGGCATCACTTGTCTTCGATTTTGTTCACCCACTTAAGGCCATGATAAGTAACTTCGGTTTTTGGTAAACATGCTAAAAAGTTAATATTGCTTGTTTGATAAAAAAATAAAAAAATAAAAAAGTCAAATCAAAACACAAATTATCAGAATATTCTATTTAAACTCTCATCACTTTTAAAATACAATAATACTCTTTATTCATAATTTACTTATTACTACTATTAATTACATATAATTATTAATATCAAATATATAGGAGGGTAAAATCGTATACTTTGAACAAAAATAAAAAAATTAATTTTTTTTATCCAAACAATCAAATTAAAAAAAACTAACTTAAAAGCTAAGTCATCAAACAACCTATTTTAAATTTAATTTAACTTTTTATCTAAAAATTTCAAAAAATAAAAAACAAAAAACAAACTTTTAAACTAGTTGACAAGGAGACCATAATTCAGTAGACGAAGAAAATTGACTGTTTTATTAGCTAAAATTGTAAAGTCTACTTCCATTTATCAATAAAAAAAATAAGTTTTCTTTACCAACCCACCTTATAAAACTGGTCAAAAAAATTTATTTTCGACATTAATCCATTCAATATGCGTCTTAATACAATAAATCAAATTTCATTTCACAAAAAATATAATTATTTAATAGTCAAAGGATTAACCTGTTTGTTAATAAAACTGAACACATTGAATGAAACAAATCCAGATTATTTTCACCTACCAAAATAATGTGAGTCGCACGAACTTGCGTTTCTACCCATTATTTGTGGACAAATTCGTAGCGCGGTGCACGTATCCTATTCTTGTTCGTATAATATTCGCATTAGTTGGTTCCACTGAATGGGTTCAACGCACTTCTAAACCATTTGACCATGTGCGTTGTAATATATATATTATTCTTTATTTTTTATTAAAATTATTAGTGAACTTAATAAAGAAAAAAGTATTAATAATGTTATGAAAATGCAGTGAGTTTATTAAGACATTGTTTGGTAAATTGACTTTAAGGATTGGCAACTTAGCTTTTTCAATTTTTTGACTAAAAATGTTAAAAAACTAAGATTACTTATTTGAAAAAAAAAGCCAAAAAACTAAAAAGATAAAATGTCAAATCAAAACATAAATTTTTAAAATATTCTATTCAAATTCTTACCACTTTTAAAATACAATAATACATTTTATTCATAACTTATTTACTATAACTACCAACTATATATAATTTTTTATATCAAATATATAGAAAGGTAAAATTGTTCATTTTAAAATAAAAAGTAAAAAAACTAAATTTTCACCCAAATAACCATCTTAAAAAAAATTAGCTTAAAAGCTTAGTTACCAGATAATCTACTTTAAACTTAATTTAATTTTTAAGCTAAAAATGAAAAAAAATAAAAAAAATTACCTTTTAAGCTAGTTGCAAATCGGGTTTTAAGTTAAGAATTTTGCTTTAAATCATTTTAAATAAAATAAGTACAAATTTCATTTGATGAATTAAATTAGCTTAAAGTTAAAAGGCAATCATGATGTTTGGCGTTACAGAAATTAGTAACTTATATATTGTAGTTTGAATAGAAATTGTGAATGTTTCGTAAAAAGTAACTAAAATAGAAACAGAAATAATTATAAATTGTAATAGAAATTATAGTCATGTTTGTTTTGGCGAATTAATAGTCAGTCCAAACTATTAGTCCGGAATATAGTTTAATACCACGTTTGTTAAGCCTTCGGATTAATAGTTCGGGCGAACTAATTTGGATTATTAGTCTGCCAAATAGGGGATAATTAGTGAGGGGGAGGTGTGGGATTAGAAAAAATTGGATTAAGGAGTGAATTTAAAATTTTTAAAAAATAATAAGAAATATTAAAATATTAAAATAAATAGCATAAAATTTAACAATAACATAAAATTTAATTTATTAATTTATTTAAATTAATTTTAAAATAAATTAACTTAATACAATGGTAAATCATTATCTAGTTCGTTATGTAATCCCATTCAATTCAAATACAAAAAAATTAATCCCACTTCACTATTAATCTCACTTTATTACTAATTCTCCCTCACAACTAATCCAATCCAGTTCAGTCCGGATTATCAAACGAGCCATATAAGTATTTAAAAAAATTTATAACTTATAATTATAATTAGTAATAAAAAATTAAAAATTATTAACAATAATTTTGTTAAACATCTCTAATAAACCAAAATGTTTTAAAAAAATAGATGTTGTAATGAATTTCTTTTAGTTACTCATAATTTTATATTCAACTAATAACAAAATAATTGTTTTTAAGTTGAGTTTTTAGTCATAACTTACCAAATGAGGCCAAGTTCTCAAAATATTTTTTTTATAAAAAAATGACATATATAATAGAGTTATGGTCCTTATAAAAATATACAAAAATAATTTTTTGTAATAAATAAAAAGACAAAAAAATTAAAAATTAATAAAAAACTAATAATTAATAAATAAAAAAGAAAAAAAAAATTAAGTGAAATTTTTGGCCTTTTGAACTTTAAGCCAATCGGCTTTACGTTGGAAGCCAAATAAAAAATAAATCTTTTACAATACTATTATTAAAAAGATCATGCTAATTACCATTTACGGGTAGTAATTAATAGAATAATAAAAATAATTTTTTTATAATATGATTACATTTTTAGATATAGGATCTATTACTTTAACATATATTAATATATTTTGTATAAATATTTATATATTATATATTCATTATCTACCGTTCAATAAGCGATGGTTAATATTTTTTTTATTAAAATTATTTATTTTTTAAAAATTAACTTAATAATTAAATTTTATTTAAAATAACTTTGAGTAAGGGGATAATTGCTAGTCAAATAGCCTCGTTACCGACCTGGGCCTCCCGAACTACCTTTATATTTTGAATTGCAATCTCAACCGATCAAGCCCGAATCTCGGTAGTCGACAGACTGGACACCGATATCCTGCACCGCGGTCAGGTCCTCCGCTACCATCCTCCGCAATTCTACTCTCCGGCGGTGGCGCATAGACTAGACACGGCGGCGTCACAGCTGATTTCACTGCCGCAACGCTGTAGTCCACGTTGATGGGCCAGTCGTCTTCGATCCATGGGTTGTCGCTGGGGTTCATCCACCGTCGCGGTCACACCCCGCCGAGCCACCATCGTACCACCGGCCGATCAGAGATTCTTTCTCTGATGCAGACGGATTCAGGGAGTTCTGAGCTTCACGATCGAGTTATCGGGAGGGAGGACGGCATCTCCGAACTTCCCGACGAGTGCTTGGCCTGCATTTTCCAGTGGCTCAGTTCCGGTGACCGGAAAATATGCTCTCTCGTGTGCTGGCGGTGGCTGCGGGTGGAGGGACAGAGCCGCCACCGCCTGGCTGTCAACGCCCAGTCGGAGCTCCTCCCTCTTATCCCAACCCTCTTCTCGCGATTCGACGCTGTCACGAAGCTCGCTCTACGATGCGACCGCCGATCCGTCAGCATAGACGACGACGCCCTAATTCTGATCTCGCTGCGGTGCCGTAACCTCACGCGCCTCAAGCTCCGTGGCTGCCGCGAGCTCACTGATGTCGGAATGGCCGCTTTTGCCAAGAACTGCAAGGGTTTGAAGAAGTTCTCGTGTGGATCGTGCATGTTTGGGGTCAAAGGCATGAACGCACTCCTCGATCACTGCTCGTCTCTTGAGGAACTCTCCGTCAAGCGCCTCCGTGGCATAAACGATGGCGTCGCCGCCGCCGATCCTATCGGGCCCGGCGTTGCCGCTTCCTCGCTCAAAACCATATGCTTGAAGGAGCTCTTTAATGGCCAGTGCTTTGGACCGCTAATCATTGGAGCGAAAAATCTAAGAACTCTGAAGCTGTTGCATTGCTTAGGCGATTGGGATAGACTTTTGGAAATGATAGGTAATCGGAAGAACTCTTTGGTTGAAATCCATTTGGAGAGGCTTCAGGTGAGCGATGCTGGTCTTATGGCGATATCGAATTGCTTGGATCTTGAGATCTTGCACCTTGTGAAGACTCCAGAGTGCACGAATGTTGGGATTGTGTCTGTAGCAGAGCACTGTAAGTTATTGAGGAAGCTCCACATCGATGGATGGAGAACGAATCGGATAGGCAACGAAGGCCTAATTGCGATTGCTAAGTATTGTGCTAACCTTCAAGAACTGGTTCTTATCGGTGTAAATCCTAGTTCTATTAGCCTCGAATCACTCGCGGCCAATTGTCAAAAGCTTGAACGATTAGCGCTCTGTGGTAGTGAGACAATTGGAGATAAAGAAATCTCATGTATTGCGAAATGCGTGGCATTGAAGAAGCTCTGTATTAAGGGGTGTCCCGTGTCAGACCAGGGTATCGAAGCTTTTGCTTGGGGTTGCCCTAATTTGGTGAAGATAAAGGTTAAGAAGTGCAGGGGAGTGACGAATGATCTTGCGGATTGGTTGAGGGTGAGGAGGCGATCGTTGGTGGTCAATTTGGATGTATGTGAGGTTGAAGCTGATGGGTTGGATGCAAGTGCAAGTGATGGTGGAGCGCAAGAAGATGGCGCGTTGTATCCACAAATGGTGAGCCAAGTCAATAGTGCTGCTGCTTCTTCCGCTGCTGCTTTTGTGGTTATGGATGCTCCGTCGAGCAGTAATGGGCGGCCGTCGTTGTTCAAGTCAAGGTTTGGTCTCTTTGGAGGTAGGAGTCTGGCATCTTGCACTTTCAGGAGGTGGTCAAACAGTGGTTCAAATGATAGTTTATGAATCTTCTGAACAAGAGTTTGAAGAAGGTTTCTTGTTCCGTTCACAATGTTTTCCCCTCGGTTCTGATCACTGGGTACTTTCATTTGGTGTTAGTTTCGTCAGCTTTAATGTTATTCTGCTTTGTTTGTGGCCTTCAAAAAACAGTACAGCAAGCACTCTGAGAAAAGTTTTTCTGTTTCTTGTGCTCAATTACTTATGCTAATGCATCTTCTTCAATACCTAGCTTCTACAGCTGGTGTTTTCTGTGTTCTTTTAGTGTTGATTTTGTTGCCCTTGTGGAGGAAGTTTATCATAGTTCACTGGTGTCCTCTAGGTATGATGATGTTGGCTTTTGAATGGGCTTTATCATGAGTTATTGCAATTTGTGGCATCAATTTGAACAGTAATGATTTCTTAGCTTACTTTTGTGCAATTTGTAATGCATGTGGCATTTTTATCGGTGCCTAATCTTATTTTGTCTTGGTATACTGTTGAATTTTGAATGAGAAAAACAATAATATGCAACTTTGTCTGTTAGCTGTCTTTTGATGCAATCATCAAGTTAGAGAATTTCCTGCAGGGAGACAATGGTTGTTGAAGTTTTCCTGCGATATTTTAGAGAAATTGGCGCAAAAAATGAATCTGGTTGACCAATCTCTGCAGCTCCTTTTTGTTTTTTAGTGGAGAAGCTTTATTAGTTTGTCGTGCCTTGTTCATGTCTCTGTCACTACCTCGGTGGTGCACAAGAAATCCTAAGAAATTCTCAGCCCTTACTCTGAATGCACAGTTGATTGAATGTGTTCATTTTCAAACCATGTTATTGCATTCACTCGAAAGTTTTCAGTTTCTTTACCATGTGATTTTTGAAGTTTCATTCTTGCCTTGGGAGTGCCAATGGATATTTGCTCTATTGGAGATATTTTGGTTATCTGGAGTTCTATTCTCCATGTAGGTTTGATCTTTTGTAATCAAGAACTTCACTGGACTAAATGCACTGCGACAAGTTTGCTGTGATTGTCTAGAACTTGTAGTTTCACTCTATATGCATTATAGTTGCTTCCTTGGAGAATCTGTGAGGCTCTGAATAATGTGAATAGATCGAAATCTGATGCATCTTTGCTTTCAGCGGAGTCAATTGACATACTCATTCACGTACTGCATTCAAACCAAACTTCTCCTATCTCCTTTCTTTGAGTTATTATGCTTCTCCTTGTATCTTTCCTCTTGCTGAACTTGTAAACACAAATCTACATCATTGCTCTCCCAATCTACCTTCCCTCCACGCTTACTCTGTATCAGATGCTTATGAAGACTTTGATTCTTCTCAACTTAATAGGGTTTCATACGCCTTCATTTGTTTTGGGCAAGTTACAAATTCCAAATTCTAATAATTGTGATATATTTCGGTTACCTCTTCAGTATCCTCAAATATTTTTGGTTGAATTTCCAATGAACACAACTGATGTTTAATGATATCTCCCATCCACCATGTTATAGAATTTTGTTTGTTATGATCATCTCTCTCTCTCTTTCTCTCTGTGCAATGAACAAAACTCGACTTCGACATAGAATCAAACCCGCATTATACTTGAGGAAGACATCGTTAGGTAATTGCTTATGTGAATATTGAGCTTGTAGAGAAAGTTCCATTTTGTTATTGGATGAACATCCAGAAGAAAGTGCTTTTATGGTATTAGGCTACACTGATTTTTGATATTCTAGTTTCTAGTTTGCTCTTTTTTCTCCCTCTGTTCGATAATATAATTGCTGATATGGCAAATGATTTGGTGGTAGCCTAACAAAAATGCTTATGGAGAAAAATTCTGTCTTTGCTATTATCATTGATCAGCAAGAGGAGAAATCAAGCATTTGAAAATGACAACATAAACCAAGAAAAGGTCTGTTGCGTGTGAGTTTTTTCTTTATATTGCACAGCTTTTTCTCATCTGGTAAAGTGTAGCTTTATGAATATCCTCAATGTTTTTTCCTTGAAACTAATGACTGAAGCTAATATTACCCCATGAGGGATTAAATCCTAATTCTGCTGTAACATTGCTTGCCTAGTTTACAGCTAAAGCCTAATTTAAATCCTTTGGGCTCATTTGGTTTAAGGGCTATTTTTATAGATTAATTACTATTCGGATTATTAGTGCCTAGAGTATTATGAATTGAATTATTAGTATAGTGTTTTATTTTTGGGTACCGAATAGTGTTTGGTTGAGAATAGAATAACCTAAAGATAAATAATATTTATTTTGATTTGACATAATTTTAATAAAATTAAATTTTTTTCTGTATAAAAATATTTAAAAAGGTCCTGAGACTATCCAACCCACTTCTTCTATTGGATTGGGATAGTCCTTCAATAAGTGTGTTGAGTTAGTTGGAGGGATTATTTTAACTTCCAAATGTTTGTCAAACATGGGTATAGATGATGGGACTATTTTCAAATAGTAGTTCCATCCCTGTTGAATAGTCCCGCATTCAAACATTGCCGTTGTCTCTTATGCAAAGGTATTGTCCCTAGCTTGTTTAGTTGTTAAATCCTAACCTTACTATATAGCCTATGAAGCACACCCACGCCAAAATAAACGCCGTAGCAGTGTCGTACTTGTTGGGGACACGCCACTTAGCATGTCCTATTTTTTATTTTTATTTTCTGTTAGACATGCCGTTGGACACGTTAGGGGCACGAGTATCCATTGGACACACTGCTAATTAAAAAACCCAGCTAAATTTAAAAACCCTAGCTAGATTTCTCACAGTAGAGGTTTAAAACACACACCGCCTCTTATCTTTGCCTTGGCCACCCATTGCGACTTTCACTGGCTAACTTGATCTGACCATCGACGACCTCGACCTAACCTCTGTCGATTTTCAATCGACCTCCAGGTATACATCTCTCTCTCTCTCTCTCTCTCTCTCTCTCTTTTTTCTCTTTTTTGCGACTTCTCTCTTTTTTTTTTGTTCTATTTGTATGTGGTTTCTCTCTTCTCCCCTCCTTTTTTGTTTTCTGGTTTTTGCTGTATTTTTTCAACTCTTTGAATGGAGTAGACTACTCGTCCTCTTACCAGCACTGTGATGTGTTTTTTTTTAAAACTCCAACATATCTTTTCTGTTTTTTTCTTTCGTTACCTATTTTTTTACATCTTTTTTGCCCTGTTTTTGTTGCCTTTTTTTTTTCCCCCAGTTTTGTTCCATTAGCTGCTGCGTATTGTTGGAAAATTAGTCACCATTGTAGAGTTGTGCCTTTTAAGTGACATCTATTTAGTATGAATGGAGGTGTCTTCATTTCTTGTCTATTTTGAATAGTTATAAGCTCTTCTCTGTATGCATTTTTTAAAAAAGTTTACAATGAGTTTTTGAATACATAGCGTCTGAGTCAGTGTAAAGAGAGATTATAAAATATTGTTCGGTTCGACTGGCTCACCGTTGCAATATTTTTTATGTGGAATTTAAATTATTGTATAATAGGAGGTTTAAACGTTTGTAATACCGTAAGTACGGCAACGAAGATGAATCTGCTTTAAAAATATAGTGTCAAACATTAATCTTGATTTATTTTCGTTATTAAATTTAAACTCTCTTATGCATGAAAATCAACTTTTGTTGATGCTTTGTATTAGGATTTGTTCGGACCACTGCTACGGACATTTGTCTACTGTTTGATTATGGAATACATGGAAGCTTATTTGTGTTTGTAAAATGGCACATCAAGGTTTTTTTGGCCAAGTTTCATCAGGTAAAAGATCATTCCACGATGAGGAGGTGAGCATAGGTGAGTCCAAGTTATTAAAGGTCAGAATTCAGATCTTTGTGATGATCACATGAAGGAGATGGGAAGCTTGCAGCAAGAGCCGAGGCAGAGGTTTCGACAACTGTCGATGCTGACTCAATGGTAACTCTTTCTCTGTTGGCTTTTTTTTTTTACTAACTTATGATCAGTATTCGATAACATAACAAGTTGTTTTAATCTAGTTTATAGTGTCGTTCATCTGTAACTTCGATTACATAGCAACAACTAAGTTGATCAAATACTCGAATAGACTATTAGTATAACACGAGATATTGAAGTTTACTAAGTCTTGAAGGTGAATCTTTCCAAGATCATCTTGCTTCGTCAATGGTGGACAATTTTCATGACTTTGAAGAAGTAAATAGAGAATAGGGGCGTTGTGAGGTTACTTGTATAGTTGTATTACTACTCTCACATGTTAATCTAATAATTATTTTTATTTTTTCCATTTTGTCGGCGTTGTGAGGTTACTTGTATAGTTGTATTACTACTCTTTGGCCTTAAAAATTTTAAAAACAAAAGACAAAGTTTTGACAAAATGGAAAAAATAAAAATAATTATTAGATTAACATGTGAGAGAATACAAGGAAGAGTAGGGGACGACTGTAATATAACTTTCTCACATTGAGACATTACTCTTACAAGAAAGTTAACAGACAAAAAAGTTAAAGTTCGTGTTTCATATAATTGAAATTATAAATTTATAAATTATAATTAAAAAATATTAAGATAATTTTAAGTAAAAATTACAAATATGTTTTACAATTGTAAATTTATAACTAAAGGAGAAATGATATTCTCATTTCACTTCTTTATATTTATATTTTAGTGTGCATTAAAAAGTGTGTTATGTGTAATTTAGACACTAAAAATAATAAACTGAAAAAGTTTTGAACTAGCATGTAAATGTTAAATTCAAATATGTAAAATAATTAGTTTATCGAGAACAGTTATATCACAAATCTTTAAGATCATATATATTTATTTGCAAGAATTTGATTTCTTGAACAAATATTTTGTTTGTCATATTATTCCCGAAAATATTCTGATTTTTATATATATGAAAGATAAATATGAGACTAGATTTATAACCTATATTTATGTAGACCATAAATGTGGTCATTTATTTATCAATTTCGAAACATAAAGACAAATTTAGAAGTTTATTTATCCAAATGAAGGGCTTGTAGATAAACTCAGAATTCATATTTATTAATTTAAAATTATAAATAAAAACATATAAACACACTTATTTAAGGTTTTTTAGTTAAAAAATATATTATAACAAACAGTTAAAAGCGTACGTTTCCATATAGCATTTTACCATTTCGTGGGTTTGAAAGTTAAGGCAGAAGGAAAATTCAATCTCCTTTATAAATTTGGGCCCATTTGGTAAGGTTTGTAATTTTCTGTTTTTTTTTATTGATGATGGTGTCCAATTTTTGTATGACCCTAATCCGTTTAGATCACCTGCAAAATGAGGAGTTAGCCTTGGTTGACACCGGTGTGGTGTTGGCTAAAATCCTTTTGACGATCAAGCCAGATTCGTTTTAGAAGAAGAATAATGAAATTAGGCTTTTGGGAGGAATAGCGGGGGAAGAAGAAATTTATCCTTTATCTTCATCTTCTTAGCTTTTATATAGAGAGTCTTGGTGTTGCCTTTACTTATGGAAGTAGGTCCCACATAAGTTGCTACGGCATATGTCCAATCAGATAAAAGTGTATAATAAAATATGTAGTCATCAATTGACAATAAATAGAAAATATATTTTTATTAATTTAAAAAAAATAAGTAATATATTTGACAAATACATATTTTTGAGTGAAAATAGTAGATGGAGATAATGATCGCAAAATAAAGTTGCAAAGTTGATAGGCGAAGTGGTAATTGGTAGATAAAAATGATGACCTCAAGTTCATATCGGTGATTAACAATGGTAAGTGGAGGTTGTTGGAGGCAAATTGTCAAAATTTTAATATTATCTTTAT
>JAULJZ010000023.1:4652001-4663115 GCA_032270985.1 Heliamphora pulchella
TTCTTCTTTTGATGTAAAATTTTTAATTCAGAAAATTTAAAAATTTAAGTATAAATTTTTAATGTATTTTCATGAATTATCGTACAACTAAAATCTTCACTAGGGTTTTCTATCTACTGAATATTTTTTTATCGCGATTTAGCGATTACTGATATTTTTAATAACTGTAAAAATTTAAGTTCAAAAAATTCTCAAAAATCCAAGATAGGCTGTTAATGTTATTTTATAATTATCGGTATTTTGTGAATTTTAATTTTAAATTCTAATATAAATTTTATTTATAATTATTTGTCAGAAATTTATATTTTACGATTTTCTACGAACTATCAAATATTATATTACTCTAAGGAGTGACACGTGTCTTATTTTTTAGTATTTTTCATGGTATGGGTTATTACAATGAGTGAAAGTTTTCAAATGGTTCTACTGGCAGTTGCCACATTGGAGTTGGTGGTTCAAAATAATTTCATTGGTTTAAAGGTTCTGATCGTTGGGTTGAAATATCGAGTTTGGATCATTTTTCGAGGATCATACTGAGGCACCATTCCAATCGCTTTCATTATTGAATTCTCCTAAGATTAGGCGTAGTCAAATTAGGGTGTTTACAACGCCGGCGGGGCCGGGATGACCGGCGGTGGTGCTGGTGGGTTGGGATTGTTTTGATTCGATTTTTCTGATATACATTGATAGAGACGTGAAATATTTGTATATCACTGCAAATCGAAGAGTCTTGATGCAATTTGGACACAGGAAGCTAATTTGGAAAAGGAATGAATTATTGTAGCTTATGTAACGACTCGCTAAGAGTTTTTTTTTTCTTTTATATTTTTGGTAAGAGAAGAGAAGAAATTAAATTTGGGCGTGGGTGCCGTAAAATTTTAACTTAATTAACGATTGAATTAATATATGTGAAAGTGAAATTAAGATACATGGTGATGGATGATGTTGATACGGGTGTGATAAGGGAAAGATTCAAATATTAAAATGGGAGCAGAGTTGGCAATTTGAATTGAAATTTTCAGAGAATTCATAGAATTCTACTTCAGGGGTCACCGCTCGAGCGGTGGGAGTCCACTTGAGCGAACTATCGGGATAAGTTTGGAGTATTCTCGAACATTAGAGATATTTTGGGGTTTTTGCAGATATATATATGACCGAGAGAGAGAGAGAGAGAGAGAGAGAGAGAGAGAGAGAGTCCCATTATCTTCTTCTTTTCTCTTCTTTTCTCGTCCTTTTGTTCTTTCCATCTCTATAGAGAGAAACCCATGTTCCTCATGTAAACCCTAACCCTCCATCCCTCAAGTTGAAGATTTGAAGCTAGGTTGGGAGCAAGAAAGGGTAGAAATCAAGTTTTGGAGCAAGGAGGTGGGAGATAAAGTATCAAAGAAGCAAGAACACCTATGATCGAAACCCTAGGAGGGAGAAATTAGAGGATATTCAGGTTTTTGAGCAAATCCGAGGTTGGATCTAGATTCTCTCGTATGTGTGTGTTGATTGAAGTTGATAATTTGTTATATGAGTAAAATATAGTAGGTTTCATGCATGATTTAAGGGTTGATAGAGTAATGTGTGAGTTAGGTTGGGTTTGCATAAAGAATTGAGTTTTTGAGAAAGGATTAGCCATGATTTGTTCAAATTTGTTGTATAAAAAGGGTTTATGAGACTTAAATCCAATGATTTTGGGGTGGAACTTTAGATTTGAGACATATTTGATGAATGTTTAAAGGTTTTGAACTTGGATGCTCAAAAAGGGGAAAATTTGGGTTTTTCTCGGACATCAGCACGCTCGAGCGGAGCCCTGTTCTCTTGAGCGACCAACTGGCAGAGAGTTGGGCGCTCGAGCGACCATCGTCCGCTCGAGCGGACTGACTGCGCATGGTCAACTTATTTTGATCATATCCCCTCGTCTGGACTCGAATGGGGTTGTTTTTGTTCTCAAATCAAAATCCCAGAAGTCCTCTTTCCAACAAAACTACTCTCACAAGAAAATTCTTTTTGTAGAAAAATTTATAATTAAAATAGTGAGGGTATGTCAAATTTTCTTAACTATTTTTCACCCGTTTTTAGCCAAATTTCTTGAAAATAGTTATTTTCATTAATATTGGACCCTTTTCATCAAATTTCTTGTCCTTGGGCTATGGGTTACCTATTTCAATAGACATAGGTTGAGATGCATGTATTGCACCGATTGGTTGGGTTTTTGCAAAAAAGTGGGCTTTTAACATACAACCAAGTCTTTTGAGAACAAGAATGGGTATCTAAATATAGTGATATGATATAGTCATATTCTAGCATTACTAAGTTTTCTAAAGAGAAACCTGAGTTTTGAACATATATGTATCTACCTATAATGGGTGCATTCTATTTTGTTCAAATAGCATGATCATGTTTGAGTTAATTATGCGTTGACATTCTGTGTGGTTGATAACGGAAATTTGAATTGAGAACTTTGAATAAAATTTATAAGTTCAAGGACGTGTAAGATGATGAAAGAAGTTTGAGAATTGTGATAATTTACCGTATTTACATTCTACGAGTTAGTGTGGCATATGACTATGCCGGGTGTTAAACTTGGGGTTTTTAATATAAAATCGAAAAACATGTGTGTGATATGGGTTTGGCGAAAGGAACCCTTGGGGTTGGACTCGTGCGAGTGTATTGTGGTTCGATATATATATAAAAAGGGCCGATTTGGGATCCAAGGGATCGTTTAAGGTTGGGCATGAGTTGCTGCGCAGTGAAAGATCCAAAAATTACGCAGATTGGGTTCTTTGCCCGCCGGCTAGTGAACCGGGAAAGGACGTTAGTTGTGTCAGGGTATAGAACGTCTTGCTACTCCATAGGGCCTGTGTGGCCGGGTTGGTTGTAACGTTACGTGGGTCTATACGCCCATCTGGCGTCTGCACCTATGTTTGTTAACCACGAGTTAGTGAAGTACAAGAACTGTCAACTGAGTGTGTGTAGGCGTGTGTTATAATTTATTGGGTTGGTAAAACCTTAACTTGAAAATATAATAGAAAGGTGATTGGTATTGGGATAATTGATAAGGGTAAGATGTGTTGGGTTCATGGTGAATGGAAAATGTGTTGGACAAATTGAAAAGGGTTAAATGGTTAATCTCATGAAAATTAAGAAGTATGGAACAGTAATCCTCATATACAAAACTCGGTTATGCATTGTGAAGTTATTTTAGAACAAATGATAAGATTTTGATTAAACTCTTGTGTGCACCCATCACACCTCACAAATCATGCATTACATTTGAGTTAATCTTATCCTACGAGTTTCGGCTCACGTACGTTTATAAAACCATTTCATGTTTCAAAGACCAGGAGCGATACCAGGGCCAAGATTGCATTTTAGGAAAGGCTAGAAGTTAGAAGAATAATTTTATATCTCTTGTATTTGTATCATGTTTGTATGTAAATTTGAGGGGATGAGTATAATGATATTGTGGTTGTAAATAAACCCTTGGAGAGTCACAGGCTTTTATTTGAAATTAGTGGATATGTATGAGAACTTAATTGTTTAAAGAAGGTTCTTATTATATATGTTTCGAACTCAAACATTTAGTGATTGAGATTTATTGTTAGCAACCACTGTATGCGAGACGGTTGAGTTGATTCATAGGTTCCTCGGGGTCGAAGCGTTACAGCTTATCTTTGAACGTGAGACTGAAACTCATTAGAGTTTCTATTCGATCATAAAACTGGGATATATATATATATCTTGCATTTATATTCTTTTGAACTACGTGGATGATGTATAGCTATTTTATATTTTCCTGTTAATTTAATTAATTCAAAAAATTCAGTTTTTAATTAAATATTTTGTAAAGAAAAATAAAATTATGTTTTTTTAATTAAATGAAAAAACTTTAGATATTATATTTTTTTACAAAATATCACGTTTAAGATGATTTTTTATCAGAAATCTTGAAATAACGTAAAAATTAATTTTGGATTTTAAATTAATTAAATAAAAAATATTTAATCTAAGTAAATTATTAATTTTTAAAAAATATGTAACTAAAATAAAATAATTGAATGCTTTTAATCACTACTTTAGCTGAAAAGTTAAAGAAAAAACTATGCATTCATAAAAAAATTTTAATTACGCATTAAAACACGAAAAGATAGTTTGGCAAATCGAAATCTTTGAAATCGTGTATACAAAAAGAAGTTATGGACTCTTTCAGATTGCGTGTTTTTTGAAATTAATAAATTTTTTTTAATTAAACGGATTTTTATAACCCTAAAAAATATTTTAAAAATCTAAGTGGGAGAGAGAATTTATTTACAAATAAATCATGCGGTTTTCATCACCGGTTTGTAGGCGACACAATTAAATCCTGCATGTTAGCAGTAAGGCCTTCATCTCCATCGGACAGATTAATTACGGTATCGCCAATACAAACCTCCTTTAGAGATAATTCTGGATAATTGTTAGTGAGGATCATTTCTTCATTCAAGGGTTCATTGCGAATCGATTGAAAAATTAAATTAAAATTAACACTTAGCAGTAAATAATTAGTATCCTCTCCATCTGAGTTATTGCTATTATTTACAAGATCAAAACTATGTCAGTTATTTAATTTTACTTGATAGAGTCAGTTGCCTAGATAGTAAAATTAAAATGAATTGGCCTGTCTGGACAAACGATGGATAGTAGACGTCCTCTCATCGAGGCATGCTATTCACAGGGAACCAAGTTGCTGGCGATTTTTTTTAAAAAAATATTAGAGGGAACCAAATTAAAATAAATTCAAAATTTTAGTAATCATAATTAACGATTATTCTTAATTATGTGATTCTCAAAAATAAAATGACTTTCAATTCTCTCGCGTCTATACTCAAATAAAACAAACTTACTGGACCAAACTATGTTGACTGTAAAAAGAATTTGGACATTATCTTAATTACTGAGAACTATAAGTTTGTACTAACTGAGATTTGTCCACTAGTACTTGATGAGGGGGCGACTGAATAGAAAACTCAGACCCATCAGAAGTGGCAAAAAGCTGATCAGAGGGCTCACCATTACATTTTGGCTTCCATGTTAAATGTTTTTACAGCATCAGCATCAGTCTATGCCCAGTGCCTATGACATGATTATGAACCTCAAAAAAATGTTTGCAGATCAAAATCGTGCTACTAGGCAGGTCGCCATGAAGTCTCTAATGAATACAAACATGGCTGAAGGCCCCATTTAGGGATCATGTTCTGAAGATGATCAGTCTTTTGAATGAACTGGAATCCTAAGAGCTAAAATTGATAGGAAAATCCCAGTCGATGTCATACTTCAATCACTGCCTGATAGCTTTAAGCAGTTCTGCCTGAACTATACTAAGAATATTCTTAGGTTTTCATTGGCAGAACTTCTTAAAGAACTTTAAGCAGTCAAGGGTGTTTTTAGGAAGCCAAATTCTATGTATGTGGCTGAAAAAGGTTCTTCCTCAAAGCCGGAAGGCAAGAAGAAGAAAAAAGTTTAGAAATGGGGAGGCACAGGTCTAGAAGCAGTTAAAGGACCAAAAGCTGGTATGAAGAAGCCGAGAGACAAGTGCTATCACTGTAACCAATTTGGGCATTGGAAAAACCTGTGTCTGATTTTTCTCAATAAACAAAACAAACCAAGTAATTTCTGTTTACTGGTGGTTGAAACATGTTTAGCAGTGTTATCTATCGGTACCTAGTGTCTAGATACAAGATCCACTAATCATGTCTACAATTTTTTGCAGAGGTTCTAGGAAACCAAGTAGCTCAGTGAAGGGAAAATATACCTACATGTGGGCAATAATACAAGGGTGGCAACAGTTGCAGTAGGAGATGTCACTCTCAGTTTTGGTAAAGATAGGATTTTGTTTGTAAAAGATTGTCATTATGTACCTTCGATTAGAAGAAATTTAATTTCGATTTCTAGTTTAATAAAGGATAAATGTTCTGTTCATTTTAATGACTCTGTGATTATTAAGAAAAATAAACATTTTACTTTTTCTAGTACATTGGTGGATGATTTGTATGTCGTATCTCCTATCTCTCCTACACTACAATTAACTGAATTGAATAACACATCTAATTTACTATATAAAAAAAAGTTTCCTTCTCTAATGAACCAAACGTTTCTTTGGTACTTATACTTGGGTCATATTAATCTAAAAATGATAAATAGACTAGTAGAAGATGGACCTTTGACTTCATTAGAAGTACAGGCACTTCTAGTCTATGAATCTTGCTTATAAAGTAAGATTACCAAGAGACCCTTTTCGGCCAAAGGCTATGGAGCAAAAGAACCTTTAGAACTGGTTCATCTTGATGTGTGTGGTCTTATGATAATTCGGGCTAGAGGTGACTTTGAGTACTTCATCAGTTTTATTGATGACTACCTAAGGTATGGATACATTTACCTGATGCACCGTAAGTCTGAGGGCTTTGAAAATTTAAAGAATTTAAGGTGGAGGTAAAAAAGCATCTGGGTAAAAGTATCAATTCACTACGATCCAACCATGGTGGTGAGTACCTCTTTGGAGAGTTTACGAATTACCTGTCATCGAAAGAGATTATATCCAAGTTGATTGCACCGGGCACACAACGCAGCAAATGGTATAGTAGAAATTAGGAATAAGACTCTTATGGAGATGGTAAGGTCCATGATGAATTATTCAAGATTACCCGATTAATTTTTTGGACTCGCATTATTGACAGCGGCTTATATTCTGAACTTGGTACCTTCTATGTCAGTACCTTCTAATCCCACATAATTGTGGACCGGGCATAAGCCTAGTCTAAAACGTATTCAGATTTGAGAGTGTCCAGAACATGTACTAAAAGGGAACACGGGGTAAGTTGGAACCGAGAACAGAGGTCTATTTGTTGTGGAGTATTCGAAGGGAACAAAGGGTAGTCTATTTTATAATTCTAACGATCAAAAGATCATTGTTAGCACCAATGCCCGATTCTTAGAAGAGGATTATATTATGGACCATAGGCCCAATAGTAAAATTGTTCTGGAAGAAATAAAAGAAAATACCAGTAGAATAGAAGAGGAACCACGAGTCACTGATATATCCCATTGGCTCAACGTAGTGGAAGGATTATCGAGACAGGTGCAAATCATAAACAGAGAGTGCTGATGCATAGGATTCAGATTCTGCATTGCGTGTTACTGTTAGTACACAGACACAGGTAGTGTCTCATCATAGTAGGAGGGTTCTTCATCAACCTGATTGGTATATGCTTTTTGAAGAGTCTTTTAATAAGATTCTAGCAGAATTGGATACCGAACCCTACAACTACAATGAAGCACTTCAAGATAAAGATGCAGATCTTTGGCAAAAGGCTATGAATTCAGATATAGAATCTTTGTATTCTAATTAGGTCTGAGAACTTGTAGAACCACCTGAAGGGATAAAACCCATTGGATGCAAGTGAATCTACAAGAGGAAGAGTTGAGCACATGAAAATGTTAAACCCTTCAAAGATAGGCTTGTTGCAAAATGGTTCACGTATAAAGAAGGGATCAATTATAAGAAAATCATTTCGACAATAGCTATGCTTAAGTCTATTCGGATTCTCTTATCTATTGCTGCTCATTTCAATTACGAAATCTGGCAAATGGATGTTAAGATAACTTTCCTTAACGAAAGTCTTGACGAGTGTATATATATTGTACAACCAGACAATTTCATAGCAAAGGACCGGGAGCACATGTTGTGCAAGTTTAAGAGATCCATTTATAGATTTAAGAAGGCATCAAGGTCTTAGAATACTCGATTTGATCAAGTCATAAAGTCTTATGATTTTGATCAG
Organism: Heliamphora pulchella; assembly: GCA_032270985.1. Taxonomy (NCBI): domain Eukaryota; kingdom Viridiplantae; phylum Streptophyta; class Magnoliopsida; order Ericales; family Sarraceniaceae; genus Heliamphora; species Heliamphora pulchella. The sequence continues at coordinate 4,659,807 of JAULJZ010000023.1, forward strand.
AGTCCAGATGAGTCCTATGTGTACAAGAAGTGTGACGAAAGCGTGGTGATCTTTCTAGTACTTTATATAGATGATATCTTGCTCATCGAAAATGATGTGGGGGTATTATCTATGGTAAAAGTATGGTTATCTGAACAGTTCGATATAAAGAACTTGGGAGAAGCTAGTCACATCCTAGGGATCAAGCTTGTGCGAGATCAAAAGAAAAGAATGTTAGGCTTATCACAAGCAAAGTATATCGATGATATCCTTGCTCATTTTAGCATGCAGGATTCCAATAAAGGGTTTATCCCTTTTAGGCATGGAATCACTCTATCCAAGGATCAGTGTCCTAAGACACCTGATGAAATAGAGTAGATGAAGGCGGTTCCTTATGCTTCGGCAGTAGAAAGCCTAGTATGCAATGCTTTGCACTAGACCCGACATCTGCTTTTCTATTGGCATGGTTAGCAGATATCAGTCTAACCCAAGGCAGGACCATTAGACCGTGGTAAAGAATATAATCAAGTACTTGAAAAGGACTAAGGATTATATGTTGGTTTACCAGGTAGACAGTCTAGTACCTTTAGGGTACGCAAACTCAGATTTTCAATCAAACAAAGATTCTCGTAATATATCTCAGATATGTGTTTACCTTAGAAGGTGGAGCTATTAGTTGGAGGAGTATCAAGCAGTTCTGTATTATTGCTGATTCCACCATGGAGGCCGTTTGGCTTAGGAATTTCTTGTTGGATCGAGAGTGGTCTCTTTAGTTCAGTCGGCTATTACACTTTATTGTGACAATAGTAGAGCGGTTGCAAACTCAAAAGAATCAAGAGTCCACAAGAAAGGAAAGCACATTGAGCATAAGTATCACCTGATACGAGAAATTGTATAGAGGGGTGATATTACTGTAACCAAGATTGCATCAGAAGACAACCTTACATATCTTTTTACAAAGAGCTTACCAGCTAAGAATTTTGATAATCTTGTAGAGAGCATGGGAGTCAGATGTATGTCAGCATGGTTTTGAGTATAAGTGGGAGATTGTTAGGGATGCATACTGAAAATCATTTATTTAATTTTTATTTTAGTATTTAATTTTATTTTAATAAAATTAATTTTTTATTTTATAAGAATCTTAATGAGCAATATACGCAATATCATATCTTTAATTTTATGTCATGCATGGATGTCTTTTATTCTGTACAGTATTTAATTTGGTATATAAAGTACGGTTTGCAAACAGAAGACCAGATTTTAGATTGTTGTAGAATATGTGTTTTTTGTTCATAGTTTAGATGAAAATGGATATACCACCGGTACGACTCTTGCACAGAGTTTTAGTAGGTTTGTCTTGGTTACGGAAAACATATAATAGCGTCATCTATTATTTTGAATCTCTATGCTAGTACACTTTGTGTGTATTGAACGGAACATATTGGGGTAATTAATTTTATACTGACTATATAAATTAATTCACACCCCAAGTTTATTATAACAATGCTTATACTCTTAATTCTGAAATAATTAATTATTTGCGTATATTTGATATTCGTTGTTTTGATTTATTAGATGTGCGATCTTATATGGATTTATATTCCTGATGAGTTGGATAGCGGTATTAATTATATGGTGAATATTAATTATTGACGGAATCCACGTCTCGATTGATCAGGAGTGACGATATCCCTTTAAAGAAGCTTATAAGTTTTGGCCGGGTCAAACCTTGCAGGTGGATTTAATTATCCAACGGTTAAATAAGTAAAGTAAAAGGGCTTAAGGAAATTAAAGATGCTGATTAAATTGAATTATCAATAATTAAATCTAATTGGAGGGTATTAGAAATCTTAACGTGGGGAGATGAGTTAAGCATTTATTAACAGGAGTTCAATGTAAGAAAGTCTTGAGATTATGGCTTAGAGTGTAGTTACAGTTCTTTAGTGATGTGAACTATAATTTAGTGATTTATGAAAATTGCAAAAACTGCTACAAGATTTTCATAATTACAAATACCGCTAAGAGGTTTGCATAATTGCAAAAATTGCTGGATACGTATCCGGGTTACACTAGAAGTCTTCGTCATAATTACTCTACAAGTCTTTACTGTAGCCCTATAAATATGCGGGTAGGTTGAACCAAATTCATAACTCATTTTGAAGACTAAAGTTGATTAGGTTCTGCCGATACGAGTTCTCAAAGGATCATAGTCCACACTACGTTCGGAAATCGCATAAGAAAATATAGTAGAAGGTCTAACCGAAGCTTCTGTGATGCCCTGTCCTTTCGACATGTCGAGACATACATAAATATAAATAAATGGATATTCTAGCTATTCATTCATATTTACATATCTTAAATATTGCATCGTTAGAGTTTCTAAACCGTTCAAAGGTACATAGCGCTTATAGTTTTACTAAGAAATTTTAAAAAAATTACAATAGGCACGGGAACTCACTACAAGAAAATGCATATTTTGCGACTAACCGTTTAGTCAGCATAAGTCCTGTTTTTAGTCGCTATAATGTTTTGGCGACTTAATTTTTTAGTTGCCACATTGGTCGGTAATACCTTGACACTAAATGTTTTTGGCGACTAAATTTCATTTAGTTACCGAAAAATTTGTTTCTGCGACCACAAGTTTGGTCGGCAATGTAGCATGCGACGACCAATACCAGTTGTCACTAAATGTAATTTAGTCATTGTTGTACCACAATTTCGCAACAAACTAATTTAGTCGCTATTGTTGCCATGATTTCGCGACAAAATTAATTTAGTTGCTGTTGTACGTTGTTGATTCCATGACCAATGTTTTTGGTCACTTAAAACATACTATTAAGAATTTTGTGACTACCCACCATGGTCGCTGAATGCAATATTGTAGTCAAATATTTTACGACCAAAATTTTTTGTCGCCAAAAACAACTGATCCTAAATCATTTAGCAACTAATTAATATAGTTGCCAAAAATTTATTTTTTTGCAACACAATTTATTTGTCGGTAAAAGTATCCCTTGTAACTTTTTATATTATATAAAATTTTTATAAAATAATATTTAATAATCATCCATGCAAATCACAAATATTCATACCCAACACAAATATTCATTGAAAATAGTACTCCATATGTACATAAATCTAGCAAACCTTCTATATGTCTACAAATTTCAATCAAAAATAAAATATTCATCCAAAGTTTCAAAATAAGATCCAATTATATTATCTACATGTCTTCCACGAGCACGCTTAGATGAAGATTCAACTGCAAAAACAACAAAACAAGTAACAAATTACTTAGCTAAATGAAGAAGTTATGGAATGAGACAAAAA
>JAULJZ010000023.1:4663215-4690083 GCA_032270985.1 Heliamphora pulchella
TCACCTGCCTTGCTGCCCGACCCTGATCACCAAACATTTCTATAAGGTTCAACATGATCTCAGCTGCAGATGCCATAAACTGATGCTGGCTTTGCAGAACATCCAACATAGAAGCCAAGATGTAACAGCTAGCCATCCGATCAGCCTTCCGTTCGGTGGATCCATTATGAGGAGTAGGAGGGGAAGGGTCATGCAACACAAATCTATAGTCATCAGAAGTCAAAATAATATCGAGGTTCCGTTTCCATGTGATAAAGTTAGGTCTCGTAAGTTTATGTTTCTTAAGAATTGCCGCTAGTGGATTGAATGATCCCATTATTAAATCCTGAGAAACCAAAGAGAAAATATTTTTTATTCTCTTATCAAATTAGGGTCCCTCAATCTTTTAATTTAAAAAGAATTATTGGCAGCCCAAATCCTTCGCGATTAAGCAAGCCACATAGTGTGGACATCTAATAATCAACACCCGTCCGGACAGACATGCCAATTTATTAATTTACTGCTGAAACCAAATATCATAATAATAAAAAAACTACCGGTCCAGAGTCACATCAATTGATAGGCCACGTAGTGTGGACGTCTAACAATCAACGAACAAAGAACTACTAGATTTTTCATTCCTTGATATAGGAAATTTCATGTAAATTAAATAGCCAATAAATTTTGATCCCCACAAATAAAAACAGTGACTCCTTATAGAGGATATTTTTATTCACGGGTTAAGTGTATAACCATTACTCTTAATTTGTAAATACCATTTCAAAGCCCCGGGCCCGGTGTGAACGAACCCTACTTCGCACTATTTTCAAATCTACTTCTTTCGAAGATTCGTCCCGAAAATACCATGACCATAGCCCTTTCTTAAGGTGACCGAAAGTCGAAGCCGGCGCGCGATCTATAATCACATCTCCTACGAACGTGTAATGGAGACTGTAGGATTTATCTGTGACTAAATCCTTCTCCAACTTAATATTTTAAAAAAATCGAGGGTTTTACCTTTTTATTCATTTTAAACGATTAAACATATTTTAATTCCAGATTAAAATAAATTCAATTTTAATCAATTAAAATATTTCTTATTTAATCATTGAAAAATAAATAAAAGGCTTCCTTATTTAATTTTGCGAAAGAAATTAATCAATCACTCGGGATTAAGAGTTCGTGCAATACATGGTAATACGGGATGTGGATCAATTCATATAGTCAGTATAGAATCGATCATCCCATTGATCCCACTCAATACACTCCAAGTGTACTAACACATTGAGCTCGAACATCGAATTTCTAAAATCTAAATTCGATTCGTTTGACCTAACCAAGACCAGCTACTATAACGATGTACTACAATCATACCAATAGAATGTCCAGGTCCATTGCGATTGTGAGCCTACCTGTTTAATCTGTCAGAACCTTTCACCCGATTTTTCGTGCAGCACGCACCGAGCCAAATATTGGATAGAATATACGAACTATGCATTCATTCATCACAAATATAAATATGAAATCATAAATGCAAAAACATCTCAAATTGTTTCTCATTAATATGCCAGAGATCCAGAATAAAATACATAAAAAGCATGATTTTTCGGTATGTATTCCCAACAACCCCAGTTAGTGAGAATGTGGTGTTGAGTAGAGTGTGCAGATCTTGAGAGCTATGAGTTGCTGGTCGTTGTTTAGAGTTTGATTTTATCATTCTAGACAAGATTACGTTTGATATCATCCTATGGATGGACTAGCTCACTGCCTACCGTGCTTATATAGATTGTGAGCGACGGAGGGTGTCGATCTATACCCCGGAAGGATACTACTTCTACTTTGTGGGTTATCGGGATGAGGGCTTGGTATCTATGCCCGGTGTGGCTTGGGTTCGAGGGAACTTTGGTTTCGTCTTTTCTGCTCTCAGGTTGGATGAGCTGGGTGAGGTTCGAGGGGAGTTACCCCTATGGTTTGTGATTACCTAGATGTCTTTCCTGATGATTTGTTTGAGTTGTCACCGAGCCGAGATGTGGAGTTCTCTATTGATCTTGTTCCAGGAGCAGCTCCCATCTCTATGCCATCATATCGCTTTACACCTGCTGAGTTGTGAGAACTCAAGGTGCAATTACAGGAGTTGCTAGACAATGGGTTTTTGTGACCAAGTACGTCTCTGTGGGGAGCTTCAGCTCTTTTTGCGAAGAAGAATGATGAATCCTTGAGATTGTGAATAGATTACAGGAAGCTAAACCAGGTAACAGTAAAGAATAAGTATCTTATGCCTAGGATTGATGATCTGTTTGATCTGCTGAGGGGATCGCGCTATTTTTTGAAGATTGAATTGAGGTCAGGGTATCACCAACTCAGGATTAGGAACGAGGACATAGCAAAGACCGCCTTTCAGAGTTGTTATGGTCACTACGAGTTTCTGGTTATGCCGTTCGGTTTGACGAACCCCCCTGCAACATTTATGGGTTTGATGAACCGTATCTTTCACCCTTATCTGGACAATTTTGTGGTCATATTCGTGGATGACATTCTAATCTATTCACCCACGAGAGAGATGCATGAGGAGTATCTGCATGTTATCTTGCAGCTTCTGAGAGAACATCGCTTGTATGCAAAGTTCGAGAAGTGCGAGTTCTGGATGTCAGAGGTGAGATTCCTTGGACACGTGGTGTCGAAGGATAGGGTATCAGTGGACTCGTTGAAGACTAATGTCGTAATGGTTTGACAGCGATCGAAGAACATCTTTGAGATCCGCAGCATTTTGGGTTTAGCAGGTTATTATCGGCGGTTCGTCAAGGACTTTTCTAGGTTGGCAGCACCTATGACGCGTCTGACGCGAAAGGGAGTTATGTTCGCGTGGAGTGAGTTCTGTGAGTCATTTTTTCAAGAGCTGAAGAGGAGATTGACTAATGCGCCAGTGTTAATTATTCCAGAGCGAGGTCTGGGGTATACAGTGTATTTCGACGCCTCGCACAATGGCTTAGGATGTGTATTGATGCAGGGAAATAAGGTTGTAGTCTACGGCTCACGGCAGCTGAAGACACACGAGAAGAACTACCCGACGCATGATCTGGAGTTAGCAGTCGTGGTCTTCGCTTTGAAGACACGGTGGCATTATCTTTATGGTGAGCATTTTGAGATTTTCTCTGATCACAAGAGCTTAAAGTACTTATTTTTGCAGAAAGACTTGAATCTTCGCTAACAACGATGGATGGAGTTGTTCGGAAACTACGACTTTGATTTGCAGTACCACTCGGGGAAGGCAAATATCGTAGCTGACGCGCTCAGTAGGAGATCTCAAGGTTCGTTAGCTTCTGTGGCTATACAAGAATGGGATATGCTTAGGGATGTTGGGGAGTTTGATCTGTGTCTCGGAGAGACAATGACAGGTGCGACCTTATATTCAGTAGCTTCACATCCCACATTGGTTGCACGCATGTTAGAGGCTCAGCGGACCGATCAGAAGGCTCAGATGATACGGGATAGCATTGCTAGTGGAAAGGATATAGCAAGATGGACGGTGGGTTCAGATCAGAGTTTGAGGTTGTCAGGGCGTCTGTTTGTGCCAAAATCGTGCCGTGCTGAGGTGCTACATGAGTTTCATTATTCACATCTTGCAGCGCATCCAGGAGGCATGAAGATGTATCATGACTTGTATCGTCAGTTCTGGTGGATGGAAATGAAGAGGGACGTGATCCGATTTGTGTCTCGAAGCCTTACTTATCAACAAGTAAAGGTGGAATACCAGCGACCGGTAGGATTGTTACAGCTGTTGCCTATATCTGAGTAGAAGTGGGAGAATGTCACAATAGATTTTGTATCGAGGCTTTCTCGATCACCGGTGGGACATGATGCGGTTTGGGTTGTGGTTGATAGGTTGACGAAGTCTGCGCACTTCCTCCCTATTCGAGTGAGAGATCCAGTAGACAGATTGAGCAGATTGTATATTCGGGAGATAGTCTGACTACATGGAGTACCTGTGACTATCATTTCTGATCGAGACCCGCGCTTTGCACCGCGCTTTTGGTAGAGCCTTCAGAAGGCTTTGGGGACTAGCTTGACTTTCAGCACAGCTTTTCACCCACAGACCGATGGTCAGTCTGAGAGGACCATCCAAATTTTGGAGGACTTGTTAAGAGCTTGTGTTCTTAATTTTTGGGGTGCTTGGGAGGATCATCTATCATTGGTAGAGTTTGCATACAATAACAGCTATCAGTCTAGTATTGGGATGGGACCGTATGAGGCTCTGTATGGTAAGCCATGTAGATCATCAGTGTGCTGGACAGAGGTGGGTGAGACCACTATTTTGGGACCCGACTTAGTACGGGAGACGACGGAGCAGATTATCGTGATTCGTCAACGTCTGGTGACAGCTCAGAGCCGCCAGAAGAGTTATGCAGATCAGAGGAGGAGACCGTTAGAGTTTGCAGTGGGGGATCACGTGTTTTTGAAGGTCTCACCATGCAGAGGGTTGATGAGATTTGGCCGTCGGGAGAAGCTATCACCACGTTTTATTGGACCCTTTGAGATCCTAGAGAGGAATGGGGTGGTAGCATACCATCTGGCCTTGCCACCTGAGTTAGTATCTGTGCACAACGTCTTTCACGTTTCGATGCTTCAGAGGTACGAGCCTGATCCTTCGCATAAGTTAGATTGGTCTGAGCTACGGGTTGATGAGGATATCACGTATGAGGAGCATCTAGTGAAGATCCTAGATACGAAGGAGCAAGTGTTACGGGGGAGAACAATTGCTTATGTAGAAGTTCAGTGGCTTCATCACGGGGTTGAGGAAGCAACTTTGGAGCTTGAGTCTGGGATGCGTGCAAGATACCCAAATCTGTTTACCTCGTGACCTTGCAGAGAATTTTGAAAATGAAATTCCTTAAGGGGGGAGAGTTGTGAGACCCTGTGCCACTTTATTTTTTTATGTATACATGTTGACATGTTTCTTTCATGTTATGTATATCATCGATGCATGATTTATGCTTTGAAGTTGTAAAACAGTATGTGTAGATGTGTTTTACACTTTCTCATACCTTGTTTAGGCTTGTTGGGATGGTTTTTGGACTGTTAAACCGAGACCCAAAATAGTACGCTTCTGCCCTAAGGTTCGATCGACTGGAGGGGTTGGCCCAGTCGACTGAACCAAGTTTTGCCAGTTCGGTTGACTGAACTAGGGGGTTCGGTCGACTGAACTATGGCAGTTTGGAGAGTTCTGGAGTTTTGGAACTCCTTTAGTCGACCGAAGTGGCCTCTTCAGTCGACTGAACCGTGGTTTTTGACGAGCCTATATATATTCCAGCCCCTGGAATGTTTGGAGAAAGCTTATTTCTTCCATTCTCTCTGCTTTCTCTCTACAATTTTGTATTGACCGAGCCTAGTTTTCAAAGATCAGCTTGTGGATCCCTGCTATTCACGCTGCTAGCTTCGTGTTCAACCAATTAGATTCTTTTTCCGACATGGTTTGAATTTTGAAGCTTTGAGTTTTGACTCAGCGAGGTAGGATTCTAGACCTTACTGCTGTATAATGGTGTTTTATGTAATTATATGTATTTTCACTGGGTAAAAATGCATAAAATGTCATATTTGTGTTTAAACATTGTTTTACGGGTAAAAAGTATATTTTTCGCTTTTCTAGGTTTATTACAGTATATGACATGTGGATGTATGGTTTTTAAAATGTGATTTTGAAAACGGTGATTTTGTGGAAAATGATGGTTTTTTATAAAAATCTCAACACTTGGTGTTTTGGAGGTTTGGAGCTAACCCTTGGGGTTAAGTCTCATTTTTGAAATGTTTTATTAAAAACAGAAAAAAATATTTTGAAATGTTTTTGTTTGATCTCCATGTTGATGGATGGATCTAAATACATGTATAATGTATCTTATGAATATATTTTTCGTACTTGAGCTACGGGTTGGTTTTTGTGAAATAATTCTCTAGATGTACCGGGATAGCGGGTATTTGGAATGAGTTGCCCTTTGTGGAAGTCTAGAAACGTGCGCAGTGTAGGTACCTTTATCCTTCGGGATAGTTCCCGTAAAGAAGGTGGTAGGTGCTCTTATCCTTCGGTATTAGTCCGTAAAGTTAGCTTTGACGTTATGGTGCTCCGTATAAAACCCGCCATTACCTAACCGGTCCTATGATGTATAGGGATTTCGTAAGGGGCAGGAGTCTATAGTTGTTTCCTTTGTCACCTTGTGACGGAGTCGGTACATAGGATTCATTTTATCTTTTCTCGATGTGTGATCCGAGTGCGAAAATGATGTTTTGGTTACTGTTTTCCTTCAATTGTAAAACGTTGTTTTGCATTGTATAAATGCTTGGCGGTGGAGGGAAAACTGTTTTGGACGTTTGTGAGAAACTTGCGATTTTATGACGTAAAACCTTTTTGGTTTGTGGTTGAGTTCGCTCCCATTATATGATTGCATATTCTGCTTTACAGCTTTATAGTCTAGTTTTATTGGGTTTTGGCTCACTGTGTGGAATTTTATAGTAAAACCATTTTCAGGTTTGGAGGTTGATGATCATGAGGAGATGATCTAGTGATGCATGTGGTGATGGAAGACTTTCTAATTTTCCTTTTTGTATGCCTATTGGAAGGCATGTTTTGTTAGTCTCAGGGCGATATATTTATCCATGTTGAATCTGATATTTACTGTGTATGAGAGATGCATGTTGGGTATTCTTCTGATTTCAACAGGTAGATTTAAATGTATGAAAACTTATTTTCATAAAACTGGTGTTTGGTGAATTTCCACGTGACCCTGAATTTTGGGGCGTGACAGCCTTCTTGACTGCTTCAGAAGCTGCCACGTACTCGGCCTCCATGGTGGAATCAGTATTGCAGGACTGCTTGATACTTTTTCAACTAATAGCTCTACCTCCTAAAGTAAACACATATCCTGAGGTAGACTTGTGAGAATCTTTGTCTGAGTGAAAATTCGAGTCTGTGTATCCGAAAGGTACTAGACTGTATGCCTGGTAAACCAACAAATAATTCCTAGTCCTTTTCAGGTACTTGATTATATTCTTTACCGTAGTCCAATGCTCATGCTCTAGATTAGACTGATATCTGCTAACCATGCTAATGACAAAGTAGATGTCGGGTCTAGTGCAAAACATAGCATACATTAGGCTTCCTACTACCGAAGGTACCAAGTTCGGAATGTAAGCCGATGTTTCTAATGCGAGTCCCGAAAATGAGTCGGATAAACCTGAATAACTCATCATGAATCTTACCATCTCCATAAGAGTCATATTTTTTCTTTCTGCTACACCATTTTGCTGCGAAGTGCCTGGTACAGTCAATTGGGATATAAACCCTTCTAATGACAGGTAGTTCCTAAACTCTCCAAAGAGGTACTTCCCACCACGGTCGGATCATAGTGATTTGATACTTTTATCCAGACGCTTCTCTTCCTCCGCCTTGAATTCTTTAAATTTCTCAAAACATTCAGACTTACGGTGCATCAGGTACATGTATCCATACCTTAAGTAGTCATCAATAAAACTGACGAAGTACTCAAAGCCACCTCTAGCTCGGATTGTCATAGGACCACACACATCAGAATGAACCAACTCCAACGGTTCTTTAGCTCTATAACCTTTGGCCGAAAAGGGTCTCTTGGTCATCTTACCCTCTAAACAAGATTCACAAAGTAAAAGTACCTCCACTTCCAATGAACTCAAAGGTCCATCTTTTACCAATCTATTTATTCTTTTTAGATTAATATGACTCAAACGTAAGTGCCAAAGAAAGGTTTGATTCATTAAAGAAGAAAACTTTCTCTTATATGGTAAATTAGATATGTTATTCAATTTAGTTAGTTGTAGTGTAGCAGAGATAGGAGATATGACATATAGATTACCCACCAGTATACCAGAATAAATAAAATGTTTATTTTTCTTTACAACCACAGAGTCATCAAAATTAACAGAATATTTGTCCTTTATTAAACTAGAAATTAAAATTAAATTTCTTCTAATCGAAGGTACATAAAGACAATCTTTTAAAAGTAATATCATAGCTCTACAAAAATCTTAGAGTGACATCTTCTACTGTAACTGCTGCCACCTATGTATTATTGTCCATATGCAGGTATATTTTTTCATCACTAAGTTGCCTGATTTCTTGAAACCCCTACAAATAATTACAGACATGATTAGTGGCTCCCATATCTACACACCAGGTTCTGGTAAATAATACCGCTAAATATATTTCAACCACCAGTAAACAAAAATTACCTGATTTGTTCTGCTTACTGAGAAAAATCGGACACTACTTTTTTCGATGCCCAAACTGGTTACAGTGATAGCACTTGCATCTCAACTTCTTCACACCAGTTTTTGGTCCCTTAACTACTTTTGGACCTGTGTCTCCTTGTGTTTGAACTTTTTTTTTCTTGCCTTTCAGCTTAGAGGAAGAACATTTTTTAGCCACATACACAGAACCTGGCTACCTAAGAACACTCTCAGCTACTTGAAGTTCTTTGAGAAGTTCTACAAATGAAAAGCTGAGCTTGTTCATGGTATAGTTCAGGCAGAATTGCTTAAAGCTATCATGTAATGACTGGAGTATGATATCGACCTGGGTTTTTCTATCAATTTTAGCTCCTAGGATCTCCAGTTCATTCAAAAGACAGATCATCTCAAGAATATGATCCCTAACTGGGGTGCCTTCACTCATGTTTGCATTCATAAGAGATTTCATGGCCACCTGCCTAGCAACACGATTTTGATCCCTAAATATTTCTTTAAGGTTTATAAACATGTCATAGGTACTGGGTATAGACTGATACTATTACTGCAAAACATTTGACTTGGAAGCCAAAATATAACAGCGAGCCACTTATCAGCTTTCTGCCACTTCGATGAGTCTGAATTTCCTGTTCAGTCGCCCCCACATCAAGTACTAGTGGACTTATCTCAGTTAATACAAACTTATAATCCTCAGCAGTTAAGACAATGTCTAAATTTTTTTTTAGTCAATATAGTTTGGTCTCGTAAGTTTATTTTCTTTGAATAAAGACGCGAGAGGATTGAAAGCCACTTTATTCCTAAGAATCACATAATTAAAATTAACCGTTAATTATAATAAGTAAATTTTTAAATTTATTTTAATTTGGTTCCCAGTACTATTTTAAAAGAAATTCGCCAGCAGTTTGGTACCCTTCGAATAGCATGTCAGGATGGAAGGACGTCTACTATCCATTATTTGACTAGACAGGATAATTCTGTTTAATTTTACTCTCTAGGCAACTGACCCTACCAAGTAAAATTAAATAACTGGCATAGTTTCGGTCTAGTAAATAATAGCAGTGACTCGGATAGAGAGGATACTAATTATTTACAGCTAAGTATTAACCATCACTTAATCTCAAATCAATCGCTTCATAACGAACCTTTCAAATGGAGAGGTGATCCACATTAAGAATTATCCAGAAGTATCCCTAAAGAAAGTTTGTACTGGTAATACCGCAATTAATCAGTCCGATGGGGAGTAAGGCCTTACTGCCAACACGCAGAATTTAGTTACATCGCCTACAAACTGGTGATGGAGACCACGGAATTTACTTGTCAATAAATTTTCTCTCACACTTAGATTTTTAAAATATTTTTTCATGTTATAAAAATCCGTTTAATTAAAATAAATTTATTAATTTCGAAAACCACACGATCTAAAAAAATTAAACATTTTTCCGAGTACACGATTCCAAAGATTTCGATTTATCAAACCATTTTTCGTATTTTAATGCGTAACAAATAAAATTCGATGAGTGCCCGATTTTTTCTTAAATTTTTCAGTTAAGGTAATGATTAAAGGCATTCAATTCTTTTATTTTTCATTATATAACCTTTGAAAAATAATAATTTATTTAGATTAAATAATTTTTTATTTAATTAATTCAAAATTTGAAATTAATTTTTACATTTTTTCAATATGTCTGATTTTATTAAAAAAATCATCTTAAACGTAATATTTTTTAAAAAATAAAATATCTAAAGTTTTTCTATTTAATTAAAAACATTAACTAAAAAAATTTTATTTTATTTTCCTTTACAGAATATTTAATTAAAATTAAAATTTTTAAATTAATTAAATTAAGAGAAAAATATAAAATAGATATACATCATCCACGCCATTCATATGAATATAAATGCAAGATATGTACATATCCCGATTTTATGATCAAAACGAAATTCTAAAGAGTTTCAATTTTCTGCTGAAGATAAGCTGTAAGAATCTTTTTTCGAGTCAGTTTCTTGTGTTCCAATTACATCAGGATTCTCTGATATACTGTGATATACAAATATATCATATCACGATCAAAACTTAACAGAAAAGCTCGAACAAAACAGCCAAGACCAGCACCACCACAGCCAGCCAAAGAGGCGCCGCTAGTGCCGCTGCTTCAGCCACCTTCAGGTGGCTTTTGTCGCCTCCTCCGTACTCCATTTTCAACGCTATTTTTTTTTTGAAAAATAGCTCTCAAAAAATACTATTTTTTTGTCAAAAAATCAGATCGAAAGCAGCATGAAAAATAGCTTTCGATAAGCCTCGAACAGCCCAGCCGCCGCCCCTAGCGCCGCCGCCCACTTCCTGCCGCCTGTTTAAGCTTTTTTCTTTGTGGTTTTGGCTCTCGTTTTTTTGAAAAATAGCATTGACATTCAGAAACATGATGTTTTAAAGAATGCCATGAAAACAATCCCGAAAAAGCCCCAAAAATAGCCCCGAATAGTCGTCTGTGCCTCCAAAAATCGCCGTCTATTTTTTGCTATTTTTGCCACCTGTTTTGGACTATTTTTTATGATTTTTGGACAGTATTTTAAGGTATATTTATTGCTATTTTATGCCAAAAATATTGCTCAAAAAATAGTCCAAGAAATGTCTTGAAAAATCAAGAAAATCGACCCTAAACTGCCGTCGGCAAAGCCACCGATGGTGGCTGTTTTTGTCGATTTTTTATAGCTATTTTTGGACTTATTTTGCTGCTATTTTTAATACATAAATCTTATAGAAACTAATAGAAAAAAAAACTATTTTAAAACTATTAAAAATATCACCGCGATTCGTGGCCTGTAAAACCCAAAATCACTGCCGGTGCCACCGCCTGTTCTTCGTGCTCTTGGATATTCAACTTATTCTTAAATATTCTAAAATAATATTTAAAAAATTTTACATCAAAAACCTATGTTCCATATGCTCACATTCGATTTTAAAAACTTAATTTATCACGATCAACCCTCGTAATTAAAAAATAACTTATAATCATCATTTAACCATTCAATCAAACATGAATAAAATAATGATCATAAAATCGGGATTAGAACTCCTGCAAAATAAAGTTAGTACAATTCTAAATCTACCCGGCCCCACGATAAACCGTAAATAAAAAACAAAACGACTCTAATACCAATTGTTAGAGACAAAACTGCCAAAATTATTGTTTTTGTAAACAATTTTTTGATAAAACATAACTGGACGGGCAATCGCCGATTGTATTCTCTTATGCAATTTTCGAACGTAGTGTGGGTTACGATCCTTCGAGAACTCGTACGGGCAGAACCTGATTAGGTTTAGTCTTGAAGACAAGTTATTAATATGGTTCAGTCAACCCGCATATTTATAGGGTTACAGTAGGAACCTGGGGAGTAATTATTATTGGAGCCAAAACTACCAAAATTTTTATTTTTGTAAACGATCATCTGAAAAAAAAATTAACTGGACGGACAAACATCGAAACGGGCTCTAGATAAAATTTTTGATGATGAACGATCAAAATAAAACCCGTGCAACCACAGTAAATTTTAAAAGAATACCTTTTTACCGGTTGAATCTTCGACTCCAATTTGAATCGGAGTTGATGCTTATGTCAAATCTTCTACTGTATTTCTTTATGCAATCCTTGAATGTAGGGTGGATTGCAATCTATCAAGAATGCATATCGGTAGAACCTGGACAATTTTAGTCTTAGAAGACAAGTTATGAAACTAGTTCAGTCTATCCGCAAATTTAAAGGGCTACACTAGGGACCTGTGGAGTAAGTATGAGTAAGATTTCTAATGAAACACACACACATATCAGCGATTTCTGTAATTAAGCAAATCTCATAGCGGTATCTGCAATTATGAAAAACTAGCAGCAGTTTCTGTAATTTTCATAAAACACTGAATTACAGTTCACACCACTAATGAAAATCTTCTTGCATTGAGCTCCTGTTATTAAATGTTTACCATCTCTACCCACGTTAAGATTTTCGACACCCGCCAATTAAATTTAATTATTTCTAATTTAATTTAATTGATATCTCAAAATTTCTTAAGCCCTTCCGCTTAACTTATTTGACCACCGGATAATCAAATCTACCTGTAGAGTTTGACCCGGTCAAAACTTATAAGATTTCTTAAGGGGGTATTATCAATCTCGATCCTTCGGAACGTGAATTTCGTCAATAATTAATATTCACCATATAAATAATACCACTATCTAACTTACCGGGAATATAGACCCATATAAGATCGCACCCTCTAATAAGTCAAAATAACGAATATTAATTATACGCAAATTAATAATTATTTCATGATTAAGAGGATAAGTACTGTTCATAACAATCTTGGGGTGTGAATTAATTGATATAGTCAATATACAATTAATTATCCCAAATGCCCTATTCAATACACACAAAGTGTACTAGTATAGAGAGTCGAAATTGTTAGGGTTGGTATACTAAAAATCATGTTTTTAGTATTTAATTTTATCTTAATAAAATTAAAATTTTATTTTATGAGAATTTTTATGTGCAATGTATGTATATCATTTTTTTAATATTATGCATAGATGTCCGATATTCTGTATAGTATTTTATCTGGTGTGTAGAGTACGACTTACATACAGAAGATCAGATTTTAGGTTCTTGCAGAATATAAGTTTTTTGTTCACAGTTTAGAAGGAAATGGGCATTCTATTGGTATGACTGTAGTACAGAGTTTTAGTAGGTCTGTCTTGATTATGGAGAACAGATAATAGCGTCGTCTATTGTTCCGACTCTCTGTGCTAATACACTTTGTGTGTATTAAACGGGACATTTTGGGCAATTAATTTTATATTGACTATATAAAATAATTCACACTCCAAGATTATTATGAATAGTACTTATTCTCTTAATCCTGAAATAATTATTGATTTACATATATTTAATATTCGTTATTTTGATTCATTAGAGGGTGCGATCATATATGAGTCTATATTTTCGGTGAGTTAGATAGTGGTATTAGTTATATGGCAAATATTAATTATTGATAGAATCCATGTCTCGAAGATCGGGATTGACGATACCCCCTTAAAGATGCTTATAAGTTTTGACCGAGCCAAACCCTACAAGTGGATTTAATTATCCGATGGTCAAATAAGTTAAGCGGAAGGGCTTAAGAAATAACAAGATGCCAATTAAATTAAATTGACAGTAATTAAATTTAATTGACAGGTATCGGGAATCATAACATGAGAAAAAATAGTATGCATTTAATAACAGGAGCTCAATACAAGAACGTCTTGACATTATGGGTTAGAGTGCAATTACAGTTCTTTAGTGGTATGAACAGTAATTCAGTGTTTTATAAAAATTGCAAAAATCGCTGCATCTTTTCATAATTGCAGAAATCGCTGGTAGGTATCTGTATTTCACGGAAAGTTTTATTCATAATTACTCCCCAAGTTCCTACTGTAACCCTATATATATGCGGGTAGGCTGAACCAGTTTGATATCTCATATGTCATATATCAGATATATCATATTTTGTCTTTCAAAACTAAAATATATCTGGATTCTGCCGGTACGAATTCTCAATAGTCCGTAACTCACACTACGTTCGAAGATCGCATGAGAAAATACAGTAAAAGATCTGACTGGAGTTTTAACTCGAAAACAAATTTTAGTGGAAGAATCGATCGACAAAATGTATTTTTCTAAATTAACTTTGGTTGCACGGGTTTTATTTTGATCGTTCGTCGTCAAAAGTTTTATCTGGAGCTCGTTTCGGCGTTTGCCCGTTCAGTTAATTTTTTACCGAAAATTATTTGTAAAAACAATGATCTTGTCAGTTTTGCCTCCAACAATTAGTATCAGTGCCGTTTTGTTTTTTTTTGTTTACGGTTATCGGGAGCCGGGTAGTTTTAGAACTATTACTAATTTTGTTATACAGGCATTCTAATCCCGATTTTATGATCATCATTTATTTTCATGTTTGATTGATGCGTGGATGATGATTTAATTTTTTATTCATGGGGGTTGACCGTGATAGATTAATTTTTTTTAGATCGAATGTGAGCCTACGGAACATAGGTTTCGATGTAAAATATTTTATGTTCTTTAAGTTTTTTTTCTAGTTTATTAAAAAAAAAGAACAGGTATAGAAGAACGAAGGAGGCGGCAACCGACGGTGGTTCCGGCAGTTTTAGCAGTGTTTTTTTGATTGCTTAGCAATATTTTTTTCCAGTTTTTTTTTCTGGATAAAGAAAAAAAGGTCTAGCAGCGCCAAACGCAGCCTTGTGCTGCGGTCAAAACCAAACGGCGCAGTCCCAGGCGCTGCTGCTTCAGTGCCGTTTCAGGAGCAAACAAAAAAAAGAGAGAGAAAAGCCGGTTCCCAAACAGTAGTGCCAAGCCAAGTGGCGTAGCACAGCAGTGACCTCCATACACAAACAGTAGCGTAACAACACTGCAGCGGTTTCCAGCACCGGATTCCAAACAGCCGGCACTATTTTTAATTCAGCCAAGTGCAGCAAACTGTGGCAGAAAAAAAAAAGCTGGCGCAAAACTGAAGCAAAACAGGTTTAAACCAAACACGGCGCTGGTTTCCAACGCAAACTTCGGTGGTTTTCTTCAATCAGTGCAATACTGTTTGAGAGAAACTGTTTCGGCAATCCAGGATGTTTCGGCAATTCCCAATCGTCCCAAACAGCACTGTTTCATCCTAATCAGCGCTGTTTTGGTGGGCTTAAAATTCCTGATAAAAATTGATCGAGAAATCCTGATACAATCAGGATACAAGAAGCGGATAAAGATTGAACAATAGAAGCTTATCTTTGAGTAGGAGATTGAAATTCTTTAGAATTACAATTTGATCAAAAAACTAGGATATATATTTATCTTGCATTTAATTTATTTTTTTATATATATTAACTGTGTGTATGATAATATTGGTTTTATTTATCCTGTTAATTTAATTAATTTGAATATTCGATTTTAATTAAAATATTTTGTAATGAAAAATAAAATTAAGTTTTTTTTAATTGATTAATTAAATGAAAAAAAAATTTAGTTATTTTATTTTTTACAAAATATCACGTTTAAGATGATTTTTTTTAATCGGATATCTTAGAAAAACGTGAGAATTAATTTTAAATTTTGTATTAATTAAATGAAAAAATATTTAATCGAAATAAATTATTATTTTTTAAAAAATTTGAAATAAAAAATAAAATGAATAAATATCTTGAATCACTACCTTAGCTGAAAAGCTAAAGGAAAAATCGTGCATTTATTAAATTTTATTTATTATACATATAAATATGAAAAGATGGTTTGATAAATCAAAAAAATCATTAGAATCGTATACACGGAAAAATGTTTGATTGTTTCAGATCGTGTAAATTTCAAAATTAATAAATCTATTTTAATTAAATAAATTTTTATTATCCAAAAAAATATTTTAAAAATCTAAGTGGGAGAGAAAATTTATTCACAGATAAATCCCGCAGTCTCCATCACCAGTTTGTAGGCGAAGCAATTAAATCCTACGTGTTGGTAGTAAGGCCTTCCTTCCCATCATACAGATTAATTGTGGTATAGCCACTACAAATCTCCTTTAGGAATAATTCTGGATAATTTTTAGTGTGAATCACTTCTCCATTTGAATAGTTCATTGCAAAGCGATTGATTTGGGATTAGGTGATGGTTAACACTTAACTATATATAATAGTATTCTCTCCATCTGAGTTACTACTCTTATATACTGGATCGAAACTATGTCTACTATTTAATTTTAATTGGTAGGCTCAGTTGTCTAGATAGTAAAATTAAAAAAAATTGGCATGTCTGGTCTTATAATGGATAGTAGACGTCCACCCATCGTGGCATGCAATTCTCAGGTTACCAGGCTGCTGACGAATTAATTTTAAAATTGTAAAGGGAACCAAATTAAAATGAATTCAAATTTTTGCTCATCATAATTAATGATATTTTAATTATGTGATTCTCAGAAATAAAATAAATTTCAACCCACTCGCTTTAATACTCAAAGAAAAATACACAAACGGGACCAAATTTTGTTGACTAAAAATACAAATTGGATATAGTTTTAACTACCCATAGTATTCCTTCAATACCAGAAAATGTGTCTATTTCAGAAAAAAGTTTTTCCTCGGGACTGGAAGGCATGAAGAAGAAAAATGTTTAGAAATAAGAAGACACTATTTCTAGGGTAGTTAGTGGGCCACAGAATGGTGTGAAAAAGTTAAAAGGTAGTCGTTTTCACTGCAATCAAACCTGACACTGGAAAAAGTTATGTCCAGTATTTCTCAAAATGCATAACAAATAGGGTAATTTCTGTTCACTAGTTGTGAAAACATGTTTAGCAGTGTTATCTACTGGTACCTAGCGTGTAGATACGGGAGCCACTAATCATGTCTGTAATTCACTGCAAAAGTTTTAAGAAACCCGACAACTTAGTGATGGAGAGATTTACTTGCATATGGGCAATAATACAAAGGTGACAGCAGTTGTAGTAGGAGATGTCACTCTCAATTTTGGTAGAGATCAGGTTTTAATATTGAGAGATTGTCTTTATGTACCTGCTATTAGAAGGAACTTAGTTTTCGTTTATGGATTGGCTAAAATGTATATTTGGTTTGTTTTAATAACTCTGTGATTATGAAGGATAATAAACGGGTTATCTATTTTGGTACATTGGTGGACGATCTTTGTATTATTACTCCAATCTCTCCTACACTGCAACTGACTGAAATGAATAATACATTTACATTACCATATAAGAGAAAGTTTTCTTTTTTAATGAACCAAACGTTTCTTTGGCACTTACGCTTGGGTCATATTAATCTAAAAAGAAAAAATAGACTGGTAACAGATGGACCTTTGAGTTCATTGGAAGTTGAGGCACTTTCAGTCTGTGAATCTTGCTTAGAGAATAAGATGACCAAGAAGCTATTTTCGGTCAAAGGGTATAGAGCTAAAGAACCGTTGGAGCTGATTCATTCTGATGTGTGTGGTCCTATGACAATCTGGGCTAGAGGTGGTTTTGAGTACTTCGTCAGTTTCATTGATGACTACTCAAGTTATGGATACATTTACCTGACGCACCATAAGTTTGATTGCTTTGAGAAATTCAAAGAATTCAAGCCAAAGGTGGAGAAGCATCTAGGTAAAAGTATCAAATCACTACGATCCGACCGTGGTGGGGAATACCTCTTTAGAGAGTTTAAGGACTACTTGTCATCAGAGGGAATTACATCCCAGTTGACTGCACCTGGCACTCCACAGCAGAATGGTGTAGTAGAAGGAAAGAATATGACTCTTATGGAGATGGTAAGGTCAATGATGAGTTATTCAGATTTACCCGATTCGTTTTGGGGACTCGCTTTAGAGACAGTGGCTTACATTCTGAACTTAGTGCCTTCTAAGTTAGTACCTTCTACTCCCATAGAATTGTGGACCGGGCGTAAGCCTAGTCTAAAACACAATCATATTTGGGGGTGACCAGCACATGTGCTGAAAGGAAACGCCGGTAAGTTGGAACCGAGGATGAAAGTCTGTTTCTTTGCGTGATATCCCAAGGAAATGAAGAGTGGTCTATTTTTTAATCATAAAGATTAAAAGGTCATTGTTAGCACCAATGCCCAATTCTTAGAAGAGAATTATATTATGGATCATAGGCCCAATAGCAAAATTGTTCTAGAAGAACTGAGAGGAAATACTAGTAGAACGGAAGAGGAACCACAAGTCACTGATATTCTATTACCTCGTTGTAGTGGGAGGATTATCGGGACAGGTGAAAATCAAGAACAGGATGCTGATACACAAGGTTCAAATTCTGCACAGCCTGTTACTGCTAGTACACAAACACAGGTAGTGCCTCGTCGTAGTGGGAGGATTGTTCATCAACCTTATCGATATATGTTCTTGGAAAAGTCGTTTGACAAGATCCCAACAGAACTGGATATCGAGCTCTGTAACTACAATGAAGCACTAAAAGACAAAGATGCAAATCTTTGGCAAAGGACTATGAATTCAGAGATGGAATCTATGTATTCCAATTAGGTTTAGAAACTTATAGAACCACCCGAAGGGATAAAACCCATTGGATGCAAGTGGATCTACAAGAAGAAGAGAGGAGCAGACATGAAGGTTAAAACCTTCAAAGCTAGGCTTGTTGCTAAAGGGTTCACTCAGAAAGCAGGGATCGACTATGAGAAAATCTTTTCGCCGGTAGCCATGCTTAAGTCTATCCAGATTCTCTTATCCATTACCGCACATTTCGATTACAAAATCTGGCAAATGGACGTCACGATAGCTTTCCTTAACAGAAGTCTTGATGAGTGTATCTATATGATACAACCAGACGGATTCATTGCAAAGGGCCAGAAGCACATGTTGTGTAAACTTAAGAGATCTATTTATGGACTTAAGCAGGCATCGAGGTCTTGGAACACTCGATTTGATCAAGTTATAAAGTCTTATGGTTTCGATTAAAGTCCAGATGAGTCCTGTGTGTAGAAGAAGCGTGACGGAAGCATGATGATCTTCCTAGTACTTTATGCAGACGATACCTTGCTCATCGAAAATGATGTGGGGGCATTATCTATGGTTAAAGTATGGCTATCTGGGCAATTCGATATGAAGGACTTGGGAGAAGCCAGTCACATCCTTGGGATCAAGTTTTTGCGAGATCGAAAACAAAGGATGTTTGGCATATCACAAGCATAGTATATCGATGATATCCTTACTCGTTTTAGCATATAGGATTCCAAGAAAGGGTTTCTCCCTTTCAAGTATGAAATCACTATATCAAAGGATCAGTGTCCTAAGACACCTGATGAGATAGAGAAGATGAAGGTAGTTCCTTATACTTCGACAGTAGGAAGCCTCATGTATACTATGCTTTGCACTAGACCCGACATCTGCTTTGCCGTTGGCATGGGTAGTAGATATCAGTCTAATCCAGGGCAGGAGTATTGGACTACGAAAAAGAATATAATCAAGTACCTAAAAAGGAGTAAGGATTATATGTTAGTTTTCCAAGCAGACAATTTAGTACCTCTGGGGTACACAGACTCAGATTTTCAGTCTGACAAGGATTCCCGTAAGTCTACATCAGGATATGTGTTTACGTTAAGAGATAGAGCTATAAGTTGGAGGAGTATCAAGCAGTCCTGCATTGCTGATTCCACCATGGAGGTCGAGTATGTGGCAGCTTCTAAAGCAGCCAAGGAGGCCATTTGGCTCATGAACTTTCTATTGGATCTAGAGGTGGTACCTTCAGTTCAGTCGGCTATTCAACTTTACTGTGACAAAAGCAGAGTGGTTGCAAACTCGAAAGAGCCAAAGGTCCATAAGAAAGGAAAGCACATTGAGCATAACTATCACCTAATACGAGAAATTATACAGAGAGGTGATGTTGATGTGACCAAGATTGCATCAGGAGACAACCTTGTAGATTCTTTTACAAAGAGCTTACCGGCTAAGACTTTTGATAGTCATGTAGAGGGCATGTGAGTCAGATGTATGGCAGCATGGTTTTGAGTATAAGTGGGAGATTGTTATAATCAGTATACTGAAAATTATGTTTTTAGTATTTAATTTTATTTTAATAAAATTAATTTTTTATTTTATGATAATCTTTATGAGCAATATATGTATATCATTTCTTTAATATGCATGGATGTTCGATATTCTATATAGTATTTAATCTAATGTGTAGAGTATAGCTTACACACAGATGATCAGATCTTAGTTTCTTGCAGAATATAAGTTTTATATTCGCCGGTTAGATAGAAATAAACATACTATCGGTACGACTGTGCCATAAAGTTTTAGTAGGCCTATTTTAGTTACGGAGAACAGATAATAGCGTCGTCTATTGTTTCGACTTTTTGTTCCAGTACACTTTGTGTGTATTGAATGGGACATTTGGGATAATTATTTTATACTGACTATATAAATTAATTCACACCCCAAGGTTATTACAAATAGTGCTTATCTTCTTAATTCTGAAATAATTATTGATTTGCATATATTTAATATTCGTTATTTTGATTCATTAGAAGGTGCAAACTTATATGGGTCTATATTCTCGATGAGTTGGATAGCGATGGCAAATATTAATTATTGACGGAATTTACGTTCCGAAATATCAGGATTAACGATACCCCCTTAAGGATGCTAAGTTTTGACTGGGCCAAATCCTGCAGGTGGATTTGATTATCCGGCGGTCAAATAAGTTAAGCGGAAGGGTTTAAGAAATATCAAGGTGCCGATTAAATTAAATTATCAGTAATTAAATTTAATTGGCGGGTATCGAAAATCTTAACGTGGGGAGAAATGGTAAGCATTTAATAACAGAAGCTCAATGCAAGAAGGTCTTAAGATTATAGGTCAGAGTACAATTATAGTTCTTTAGTGGTGTGAACTGTAATTCAATATTTTATGAAAATTGCAAAACTCGTTGCGTCTTTCCATAATTGCAGAAATCGCTAGTAGGTATTTGTGTTCCACTGGAAGTCTTACACATAATTACTTCCCAGGTCCCTGCTGTAGCCTTCTATATATGCAGGTAGGCTGAACCAGTTTTATATAATTGATATATCATATTTTGTCTTTCAAGACTAAATATATCTGGGATATGTCGGTACGAGTTCTCAATAGTTCGTAGTCCACACTACATTCGAGGATCGCTTAAGAGAATATGGTAGAAGATCCGATAGGAGTTTCAACTCAAAATCAAATCGTAGTTGAAGAATCGATCGACAAAAGGTATTTTTCTAAATTAACTTTGGTTACACAGGTTTTATTTTGATTGTTCATCATCAAAAGTTTTATCTAGAGCCCGTTTTAGCGTTTACCCGTCCAGTTAATTTTTTACCAAAAATCGTTTACAAAAGCAATGATCTTGACAGTTTTGCCTCCAACAATATCGTCCCAAGCCAGTCAAACCACACGGCATATTTCTGAACCTTTTGACTCCACACTTCATTCCCATGGGCAAACAGCATACCTGTTGAAGGCAAAAGTGCCAAGTTCTTTGTTTTTGCAAACGATTATCTAAAAAAAATTAACTGGACAGGCAAACGCCAAAACGGGCTCTAAATAAAACTTTTGATGATGAACAATAAAAATAAAACCCGTGCACCTGAAGTTAGTTTAGATAAATACCTTTTTACCGGTCAAATCTTCAACTACGATTTGAATCCGAGTCGAAGCTCCTGTCAGATCTTCTACTGTATTCTCTTATGCGATTCCCGAATATAGTGTGGGCTATAATCCTCCGAGAACTCGTATCGGCAGAACCAGAACAGCTTTAGTCTTAAAAGACAAGTTAAGAAACTGGTTTAGCCTACCCGCATATTTATAGGGCTACAGCAGGGACCTGAGGAGTAATTATGAGTAACACTTCCAGTGGAACATTGACACGTATCAGCGATTTTTGTAATTAAGCAAATCTCATAGCGATATCTGTAATTATGAAAAACTAGCAGCGGTTTCTGCAATTTTCATAAAATACCGAATTACTGTTCGCACCACTAAAGAACTATAATTGCACTCTGACCCATAATCTCAAAACCTTCTTGCATTGAGCTCCTATTATTAAATGCTTACCATTGGTTCCCACGTTAAGATTCTCGATACCTGTCAATTAAATTTAATTACTAACAACTTAATTTAATCGGTATCTTGATATTCCTTAAGCCATTTCGCTTAACTTATTTGACCGCCAGATAATTAAATTCACCTACAGGGTTTGGTCTGGTCAAAACTTATAAGCTTCTTTAAGGGGGTATCGTCAATCCCGATCTTTTGGGACGTAAATTCCATTAATAATTTATTTTTTCATATAAATAATACCGCTATCCAACTCACCGGGAATATAGACCCATATAAGATCGCACTCTCTAATGAATCAAAATAACGAATATTAAATATACGCAAATCGATAATTATTTAAGGATTAAGAGGATAAGCACTATTTATAATAACATTGGAGTATTAATTAATTTATATAATCAGTATAAAATTAATTACCTCAAATGTCCCATTCAATACGCACAAAGTGTACTAGTATAGAGAATCGGAACAATAGACGACACTATTATCTGTTCTCCGTAATCAAGACAGGTCTACTAAAATTCTGTGCTACAGTCGTACCGATGGTATATCTATTTTCATCTAAACTGTGAACATAAAACTTATATTCTGCAAAACCTAAAATATGATCTTCTATGTGCAAGCCGTACTCTGCACACCAGATTAAATACTATACAGAATATTGGACATCCATGCATAACAAAAAAATAATATGAATACATTGCTCATAAAGATTCTCATAAAATAGAAAACTAATTTTATTAAAATAAAATTAAATACTAATAATATGGTTTTCAGTATACCAATCCTATCAATCTCCCACTTATATTCAAAACCATGCTGCCATACATCTGACTCCCATGCCATCTACATGACTATCAAAAGTCTTAACTGGTAAGTTCTTTGTAAAGGATCTGCAAGGTTATCTCCTAATTTAAGCTTTATGTCTGATTGAATATCTGAGTCTGTGTACCCCAAAGGTACTAAATTGTCTGCCTGGTAAACCAACATATAATCCTTAGTCCTTTTTAGGTAGTTGATTATATTATTTATCACAATCCAATACTCCTCCCCTAGATTAGACTAATATTTGCTAACCATGCCAACGGGAAAGAAAATGTCCCGTCTAGTGCAGACCATAGCATACATGAGGCTTCCTACTATTGAAGCAT
Source organism: Heliamphora pulchella (assembly GCA_032270985.1). Taxonomy (NCBI): domain Eukaryota; kingdom Viridiplantae; phylum Streptophyta; class Magnoliopsida; order Ericales; family Sarraceniaceae; genus Heliamphora; species Heliamphora pulchella. Next base: position 4,686,248 of record JAULJZ010000023.1, read on the forward strand.
AAGGAACTTCTTCCATCTTCTCTATCTCATCCAGTGTCTTAGGATACTAATATTTGGATAGAGTGTTTCCATGTCTGAAAGGGAGAAATTCTTTTTTAGAATCATGCATGCTAAAAGGAGCAAGGATATCGTCGATATACTTTGTTTGTGATAAGCCCAACATTCTTTGTTTCCGATCTTGCACGAGCTTGATCCCAAAGATGTGACTGGCTTCTCCCAAGTCCTTTATATCGAACTGTCCAGATAACCATACTTTAATGGTAGATAATGCCCCCACATCGTTTTCGATGAGCAAGATATCGTCTACATAAAGTACTAGAAAGATCGCCACGCTTCTGTCACACTTCTTGTATACACAGGACTCATTCGGACTCTAATCAAAATCATAAGACTTAATGGTTTGATCAAACCGAGTGTTCAAGACCTCGATGCCTACTTAAATCCATAAATGGATCTCTTCAGCTTGCACAGTATGTGCTCCTAACCTTTTGCAATGAATTCGTCTGGTTGTATCATATAAATACACTCATCAAGACTTTCGTTAAGGAAAGCTGTCTTGACATTCATTTGTTAGATTTCGTAGTCAAAATGAGCAGCAATGGATAATAGAATTCGGATAGACCTAAGCATAGCTACCGGCGAAAAAGTTTCCTCATAATCGATCTCTTCTTTCTGAGTGAACTGTTTAGCAATAAGCCTAGCTTTGAAGGTTTTAACCTTTTCATTTGCTCCTCTCTTCCTCTTGTAGATCCACTTACATCCAATGGGTTTTATCCCTTCGGGTGGTTCTACAAATTTTCAGACCTGATTAGAATACATAGATTTTATCTCTGAATTTATAGCCCTTGGCCAAAGATCTGTACCTATCTTGAAGTGCTTCATTGTAGGTACAGGGCTCGGTATTTAGTTCTGCGGGGATCCTGTCAAAAGGCTCTCCCAAGAACATATATTGGTCAGGTTGATGAACAACCCTCCCACTACGACGATGCATTACCTGTGTCTGTGTACTAGCAGTAACACGCTGTGCAGAATTAGAACCCTGTGTATCAACACCCTGGTCTTGACTTGCACATATCCCGATAATCCTCCCACTACGACGAGGTAATGGGATATTAGTGACTTGTTCTTCTGTTCAGCTGGTATTTCTTCTCAGTTCTTCGAGAACAATATTGATTTTGGGCCTGTGATCCATAATATAATCATTTTCTAAGAATCGAGCATTGGTGCTAACAATGAGCTTATGATCCTTAGGATTATAAAACAGACCACCCTTCGTTCCCTTGGGTTACCCTACAAAGAAACAGACTTCTGTCCTCAGTTCCAACTTACCTGCTTTTCCTTTCAACACATGTGCTGGACAGCCCCAAATTTAAATGTGTTTTAGACTAGGCTTATGCCCAGTCTACAATTCTGTGGGAGTAGAAGATACTGACTTAGAAGGAACCAAATTTAGAATGTAAGCTGCTGTCTCTAAAGCGAGTCCCCAAAATGAATTGGGTAAACCTAAATAACTCATCATTGACCTTACCATCTCCATAAGAGTTATATTCCTTCTTTCTGCTACACTATTCTGCTGCGGAGTGCCAGGTGCAGTCAATTGGGATATAATCTCCTCTGATGACAAGTAGTCCTTAAACTCTCCAAATGGGTATTCCCCACCACGGTCGAATCATAGTGATTTGATACTTTTACCTAAATGCTTCTCTATTTTCGTCTTAAATTCTTTGAATTTCTCAAAGTATTCAGATTTACGGTGCATCAGGTAAATGTATCCATACCTTGTGTAGTCATCAATAAAACTGATGAAGTACTTAAAACCACCTATAGCCTGGATTGTCATAGGACCACATACATCAGAATGAACCAGCTTTAACGATTCTTTAGCTTTATAGCCTTTGGCCCAAAAGGGCCTCTTGGTCATTTTACCTTCTAAGCAAGATTCACAGACTGGAAGTGCCTCCACTTTCAATGAACTCAAAAGTCCATCTGCTACCAGTCTGTTTATCCTTTTTAGATTAATATGACCCAACCGTAAGTGCCAAAGAAACGTTTAGTTCATTAAAGAAAGAAACTTTGTCTTATATGGTAAATTATATGTGTTATTCATTTCAGTCAGTTGCAATGTAGAAAAGATTGGAATAATAATATAAAGATCATCCACCAATGTACCAGAACAGATAGCCTATTTATTATCCTTAATAACCACAGAGTTATTAAAATAAATCACAGATCTGTCTTTAACCATTATAGAAATGGAAACTAAGTTCATTCTAATGGAGAGTACATGAAGACAATATCTCAATATTAAAATCTTATCTCCACTAAAACTGAGAGTGACATCTCCTACTGCTACTATTGTTACCTTTGTATTATTACCCATATGCAGGTAAATCTCTCCATCACTAAGTTGTCAGATTTTCTGAAACTCCCGCAATGAATTACAGACATGATTAGTGGCTCCCGTATTTACACACCAGGTACCGCTAAATAACACCGCTAAACATGTTTCCACAATCAGTGAACAAAAATTACCCTATTTGTTCTGCATTCTGAGAAATGCTGGACATAGCTTTTTCCAGTGCCGAGTCTGGTTGTAGTGAAAACATCTGTCTTTTGGCTTTTTCACACCAGTCCGTGGCCCATTAACTACCCTAGAAATTGTGTCTCCCAGTTTCTGAACCTTTTTCTTCTTCATGCCTTTCGACCCAGAGGAAGAACCTTTTTCTGAAACAGATACATTTCCTGGTATTGAAGGAATACCATTTGTAGTTAACGCTATATCCAAGTTACATTTTCAGTCAACAAAATTCAGTCTCGTTAGTTTGTTTTCTTTGAGTATTAAAGCAAGTGGGTGGAAAGCCATTTTAATCCTGAGAATCACATAATTAAAAAAAATCGTTAATTATGATAAGTAAAATTTTGAATTTATTTTAATTTGCTTCCCTCTACCATTTTAAAATTAATTCGCCAGCAGCCTGGTAATCTGAGAATAGCATGCCTCGATGGAAAGACGTCGACTATCATTCATTAGACCAAACATGTCAATTTTTTTTAATTTTACCATCTAGGCAATTGACCATACGAAGTAAAATTAAATAGCTGACATAACTATATAATAGCAGTGACTCAGTTGGAGAGGATACTATTATATACAACTAAGTGTTAACCATTACCTAATCCCAACTTAATCGCTTCGCAATGAAACCTTCAGTTGAAGAAGTGATCCACACTAACAATTATCCAAAATTATTTTTAAAGAAGGTTTGTACTGGCGATATCGTAATTAATCTGTTCGTTGGGGTGGAAGGCCTTACTGCCGACACGCAGGGTTTAATTGCATCGTCTACAAACTGGTGATGGAGACCGCGGGATTTATTTGTGAATAAATTTTCTCTCCCACTTACATTTTTAAATATATTTTTGAGAGTTATAAAAATCTGTTCAATTAAAATAAATTTATTAATTTCGAAAATCATACGATCTGAAAGAACCAAATATCTTTCCGTGTACACGATTCCAAAGATTCTGGTTTATCAAATCATCTTTTCGTATTTAAATGCGTAACAAATAAAATTTAATAAATGCACGATTTTTTCTTTAGCTTTTCAGTTCAGGTAGTGATTAAAGACATTTATTTATTTTATTTTTTATTTTATATTTTTCAAAACATAATAATTTAATTCGATTAAATATTTTTTCTTTTAATTAATTCAAAATTCGGAATTAATTCCCACGTATTTCTAAGATATTCGAAAAAAAATCTTTAAACGTGATATTTTGTAAAAAATAAAATATCTAAAGTTTTTCCATTTAATTAAAATTAATTAATTAAAAAA
>JAULJZ010000023.1:4690183-4723895 GCA_032270985.1 Heliamphora pulchella
TGGAGAACTCTACCTCACGGCTCGGTGGCAACTCAAATAGATCGTCAGGAAAGACATCTGAGTAGTCGCAAACCACCAGAGGTAACTCTCCCCCAACCTTAACCTCCTCGTCCAACATAAGGGCTGCAAAAAGGGAACCTAAGTTTCCCTGGTTCCGCATAGCGCCTGGCATAGACCTCAAACCCTCATCCCGGTCTCCCACAAAGAAAAAACAATCTCCCGCCTGTGTATAAATCGTTACCCTCCGTCGATCGCAATCGATAAAGGCACGATAGGTAGTAAGCCAATCCATCCCTAGGATGACATCAAACGTGGTCATGCCTAGAATAACAAGGTCAACCCTAGAATAACAAGGTCAACCTCTAAACAACGACCGGCGACCTCCAATACGCAGGATCTACAAACAAGACTCAACTTCACAGTTCCGCTGACTGGGGTCTCTACACTCATAGTACCACACATCCAGTCCATTTTTAACCCCAAAGAAGATGCAAATGCAGATGATACAAACGAATGTGATGCTCCGGTGTCTATGAGGACACTGGCCCATGATCTAAAGACTAGAAGAGTACCTCTAATCATGGAAGTGGTAGCAGCAGCATCGGGCACGACCGGTGTTCTGGACGAACTAGGATCTGCAAGCACATAAGCTCTGGCCTGCCCACTATAGCCCTGAACTATCAACTATCTGCCTGACTGTACTAATGCGCCCCTTCTATAAATCGAGATAACTGACGTCTCTGAACAGATAGAGTAACAAGTGCTCCAGCTGTGCTCCGCACGCTCCCTCCTCTAGGGCAATCTCTACCGATATGCCCAGACTGGCTGCACTCAAAACATACTACTGGCCCTCTTCCCTGCACCTGCGACTGCAATTGAACCGGCATCGGACACTGACACTCCACTACATGATGCCCTTGCCGCTGGCATCTGAAACAAACAGACTCCCTCCTCTTCTCTGACCTTCCCGTTGAAGCTAAGGGAGGCACAGATGCAGAAGACTGCGGCGGATACGACCCCACCGGATGAGAACGCGGACCAGATGTCCGTTGGCGGTTGTTCTCCCTACACCCCTAGGACTGTGCACGTCCTCCATCTTGTTGACCTCTACTGTCTCTGCCTTGACGCGTCTCATTCAGAGTGTCCTCCACTTTCATGGCCATCTGTACCAAATCTATGAAGACCTACATCTGAAATGCTGCCACTCTATCTCTAATAGCGGGCCTCAAACCTCTCTCGAACCGTTCCGCGCGGAACGCATCAATGGGCACAATCTCTTGTGCAAATCGAGAGAGGCTAGTGAACTCAGCCTCATACTCAATCACAGTCATCATTCCCTGATTCAGAAATAGAAAATCCTCTCTATAGCGATCCCTCAAAGTCGTTGGGAAGTATTTCTCCAGAAATACCTTTGTGAATGCCTCCCAAGTGCCTGCCACTGTGGTCTTGGCGAACTTCCACCACACATGAGCACTCCATCTCAGCTGGAAGGCAACACATATAACCCTCAGATCATCTTCCTCAATCTGAAGTGAATCAAGAATCCTGATAACCAGCTTCAGCCACTCAGTGGCAACCGTGGGGTTGGGATCCCCAGAAAAGGTAGGAGGGTCTAGACGGTGAAACTCACGCATTGCGACCGTCGCCCTCGGGTCGGGTATACTCTCCCTTCCCCTAGTGGCCTCAGCCAGTTGTCGGATGGAGCTGACCATCTCACGCAACAAATCTCCCTCGCCAACCGGTCCTTGGGGTGCATTAGCATCCCCAACATCTGGGACTAGAACGTCCCTTCAGCCAGAACCACGACCACGGCCTCGACCTTGACCTCGTCCTCCCCGTGTGGACATAATTCTATACGAAAGCAATATAATAGGATAAGCATTCCTATAACATGTTATTGCTAATGTAAAAGACAGTTCACATATAAGCATGCTAGCACATAGCCACTTAGATCATGTCATCACATATCTCACATACCGAGGAGAACCAGCAAAAAAGGCTCGTCCATCTGAACAACCTATTCAGATTCCTAGCTAGAAATCACGTCCGTGAAACGCGTCTCTAACTTGGCTCCCAAGTTTGTCAATCCAAACACCCGAAGGCAAGACTAATTAGTCCTAAGGTTCAACCTCCATACCCACATATACACATCTATCATGCTAAACAGGCTATCATGCGTATGTAAGTAAACACTTGAACATATACAATCAAGCACATATACATCCTCACAAGGTGATGTACCCTCTTTCTCATGGCTCTTAGGTATTCGAACCCAGAGCTCTGATACCAAGTTGTCACGCCCCAAACACCAGGATCACGCTAAAGTCCACCAAAACACCCATTTGAGAAAATAAGATTTACAGTTGGAACACCATCAACTATAAAATATTACAACATTTGGATAAAGATCCCCAAGTTTATCTCTCATAAACGGAAATCATGCAAACTCATACATGAATAAATATATCGCCGAAAGGCGTACAAAGCCAGCCTTCGGAAATAGGCAACACATGTATAAGTACATGTCCAAAACAGGAAAACTACAACAAGCTCTCCATCACCACAAGCTTTTAGGTCAACTCCACGTGGTCACCTGAAAATATTTTTACAGCAAAAAATCCCACACCGTGAGCCGAAGCCCAATAGAAAAAGACAATAAAGCTGTAAAACAAGCTATGCAAATATACACACATGGGCTCAACCATAGGAGCCAAAAAGGGTTTTTCTCTCGAAAACCACAAGTTTTCCACCAAGCCATCGCGGGCCTCAAAAACAGTTTTATCTCATAAAACTCACATTTTCATCCTTCAAACTATGCATATCATTCTCACAGATATCATGTCACAGTTAAGAAAAAGCTGTAATAAAACAGTAATTAAAACCTGATTTTGTTAACCCGGATCACACTACTGGAATCAAAACATTATTTTCCCACTCGGAACACACAACTGAAGAATATAAAACAGTAAAATAGTTTTTCTCCCCTCGGGTCACACAACCGAGGAGAACATAGATAAATGAGATCCTATGTACCGACTCTGCCACACATAGACAAGGTAACAACTATAGACTCTTGCCCATTACCCTAGTTACCACTTAAGGTCCGCTAGGTAATGACAAGCTCTATACAAAGTCACGATAATGTAACCACTCAATTTACGAGGCCTGAGCCCGAGGCAACTGAGCACTCAACCACTCAATTTACGGGACCTGAGCCTGAGGGAGCTGAGCACCCACCCTCAATTTACGGGAACTAACCCGAAGGAACTGAGTACCTACTCTGTGCACGTTTTTGAACTTGCACCGAGGAGCAATGGAAGCCCAACTCATCACAAACACACCAATTGTCCCGGTACATCTATAGATAACATTTAAAACCCAGTCGTAGCTTAACTACGAAAAATAGTAAAACAGTTTTACATCGCATGTATATAAAAGGGGATCTAATCCATCAATATGGAGATCTACAAGCATGTAACAACATAGTTTCACACAAAACTGAGACTCAACCCCAAGGGTTAGCTCCAAACCTCCACAAACATGTTTTTCATAAAAAAACACTTCGTTTTCAAAGCTCCTTTTGAAAATCACGGATCTCAGTACATTCGAATCATGTATAAAATCGAGAAAAAGGCGTAAAATCTACTTTTACCCATAAACCAAGGTTTAAACATGTAAACAGCATTTTATGCATTTCTACCCGGTGAAAGCAAGTATAATTACATATATCACCCTTTTAACAGCAGTAGGTCTAAAATTCTACCTCAAAGAGCTAAAAGCTCGATGCCTCAAAATCCAACCTCGTCAAAACAAGAATCCGTTTGGATGGATGTGAAGCCCACGTCGCCGACAACAAGGATCTGCTGTCCAACCGCGAAAAACTAAGCCCCGGGCTACCCAAAAGCTAGAGAGAAGGTAGAGAAAAGGTGGAGAGAAAGAGATTTGCTTGAAAATAGATATTTTGAGCCTCAAAAGATATTTATAACCTTCTTCAAAAATTTGCTCCCAGAACCCACCGCTCGAGAGCCCAAGCACCGCTCGACCGGACCCCACTCCAAGCCATGCTCTGCCACTGCCCCACTCGAGCGCACACCCACCGCTCGAGCGGTCACATCTCGGACCAACACTCTGCCACCAGCCCGCTCGAGTGATCTCCCCACCACTTGAGCAGTCGTCGCTGGGAGAGAAAACTGAAAAAGGCAACCAAAACCGAATCCCCGCATGCTTAACACGTATAGCACCTATACAAAACATACTGTTCTACAACGAAAACAAAATCCATGCAACACAGAGATACATATATGGACAGAAATGCATCAACATATATAAAGATCTCGAAAAGAGACGGGTTCAGGTTTCACAACTTAACTCTCAAAAGGATTAAAACACTCGCATATTCTTAAAATGAGAATATTTTGTGTTAAACCCAATTGAAAAATAAGTCAAAAACTTTTAAGGCAAAGTATACTTGAATCACATCAAGTGTGTCAATCCCTTTGAATAAATGTTTCGACACTCTAACAGTTTTCATGAAGTTATCTTTTAGGTATCATAGTTAGTGTCGACACAAACAAGTTTGTGTCAACACAAAAGAGCCGTAGCTCTCAGGACTCAAAATGAGTCGACACAAACAAGTTTTGTGCCGATACAAAAGTGCTTCACACTTTTGGTATCTGAAAATTTGAGTCGACACAAATGGAAATTGTGTCGACACAAAAGTCCCGAGCCTGCCTAAAGAATTTTGGTGTTGATCCCAAGTCCAAATGTGTCGACACAAAAGAACCGAGGCTTCATGCAAAAATTAGTGTCGACACCAAAGGCAAGTTGAGTCGATACAAAGTGCCTCCTCCGGATGCAGAAGTTTCAAACGAGTTGATACCAGATCCAAATGTGTCGACACCATGATGTTGGTACGGTAGCGTGTAAAATTGTGTCGACCCCTCAAAATATTTGTGTCGACCCAACCACTTAGGGGATCCTGCCCTAGACATTTTGTGTCGACACCAAAGGCATTTGTGTCGACACCTACGACGGAAATTCAAACTCGTGGTAGATCTCAACGGCTAGATTTTTGACATTTATTACTCCCACCTACCTTCAACAGTCATGAATGCACAAGAGCTTATATAAGTAGTAACCTCTCAGCATTTACTCTAACTGGAGACATACATTTACTGTTCTATTACTTGAATCAAACTCAGAATTCTCAAGCCCTTATTTATTGCTGAATCTCCAACTTTTGTACCTCATCTCTCTTTACTTTCTCATTAATTGTAAATTATTTTTATAAAGAGAGTGAGTGTTTTTCATTAATATTCTTCATTTATTGTATTCAATGGTGAGTCACCCTTTATCCTTTGAGTGAGTGAGTAAATCTCATCAAAGAAGAGTTCAAGAGAGATTAGAAGAAAATTGAGGTTTGTTTTCATAGGACCTTCTTAAAGCTGTTTTAGGTTTGTAAATGTGCCCGTAAATATTCATCTTATTGAAGCGAAGTCTTAAAGGTTGTAAAGGTTTGGAATACGCCCGTGAAGTATTCTGTAGAGTGAAAATACTCAAGAAAAAACTTGAGGAGTGAACGTAGGTTTGGAAGAAACCGAACCACTATAAGTCCTTGGTGTCCGGTTTAATTTTTCTATCCTTAACCTCTTTAATATTTGCATTACTCTTATATTTGATTAAATTACTATAATTGATTGCAATATTAAAAGGATTTCAAAAAGGTTTTAAAATTGTTATTTATTTTTTAAGACCCAATTCACCTCCCTTTTGGGTTGCCTAGAACTAACACTTATATTCTGCAAGATCTATAATCTAATCTTCTGTGTACAAGTCGTACTCTACACAGCAGATTAAATACTGTACAGAATAAAAAATATCCATACCTAACATTTGAAGAAATGATATTGCATACATTACTCATTAAGATTATCATAAAATAAAAAAATAATTTTATTAAAAAATAAAATTAAATATTAAAACTAACAAAATTTATAATTTTTAGTATACAACCATGACAACATATACTACTAAATTAATAACAACATAAAATACGAAATTGGGTATCACTTTTTACGCTTTTTGTTATCTAACAAACACTTTAACATCAAAATTTAACATCACTATTGGAGATGGCTTTAGAGGTATGGAGTGTATTAACAAAATACTTAGTTTTAACAATCCAGTATTTATTTTGCCATTATTGGGCCGAATTAGGTAGAGCCTCGTATTAGGAAACCCTGACTAAGTGTACGAAAACCTGACTAAGGGTATTGTGAAATGGGTGTAGTTTTTCTCTAGATCTTCATTGAATTAAAAATATCAAGTTTTGCCTAATTTGGACAAAATATAACCATATTTTAATAATTTAAATTATTTATTTTATTGTGCCTAATTTGTAGATTATTTGTACAAAAAATAAAATTACTCAGATATCATTAAATATCTGATAAAATTATATTTTTATTTTAAAAAATAAGTGATATCTAGATTTTATATTTAATTTTTCTATACAAATATAATTTGTTCAAATACTTGACAATATTCAACGGACTTATTTGTTTTTCATAATTATTCAATACATTAAAAATAATAAAATAAACCGTTTAAATCATTAAAATAATTCTATTTTAAACATAAAATAAACCAAATTGATTGGTCCAGTGCCCAAGGGAACTGGAGAAAAGCTTTGCAAAAACTGGTTAGGAGATGTTATTGATAATTTAGTGATGATGAAACCCTCAACTATTAATAAAAGTCCCATGTCTTTCTCAAGTTCGTCGGCTGCAATTTTTTGTTTTATTATTTTTTTTTTTTGCGATGATAGCTGATTTTCATTGAGATTGAGTTTTTACAAGTTTTTTTTTTTTTTTAAAAACTTTTTCTGCTTTTGATTTCATTATATTGATAGTCGATTAAGTTTTTCTTGAGTTTTTACAAGTTCTACATTTGGGTTTTCTTTGTACTACATAATTTAGGTTTCATATATTTGGATAGGTGAATATTTTCTTCGATTTTCTTACCTTTTTCTAAGCTAGAAAAAGTGGATGAATAATTCCAAACCCAACTAGTTAAAACTTCATTTCTATAGGTAATCTGCCCTCAGAGGGCTATCAATGGCATCCGCATTCTATAACTTAATAATTCTTGGATTTTCCATAAAACTCAATGAGTACCCATTGATTCAGTACAACACTGCAAGATAAGTTCCACTCGCTTGCATACTAGTTCTTATTACAGGACACGGAGCATGAATCTATGATTGTGGACTGGAGAAAAAGAACCAATTTTAACTGTAACAAGCACAGTTGCAACCTAGTTGTTGCTTTCATTTTTCCTTAATAAATATATTTATCGCATGCATTGTATACTTGTACATAATGCGTATAGACTTGTCCATTGGGTGTACCAAGCAAAAAATAAATACATTTAAAAGTTATCCAAACACATTTATTTTTTTTGATAAAATAATATATTTTTAATTAAAAATAAAAAATAAAAATATATTTTTTAGTTTTTTACCATAAAAGTTAATATCGTACTAACTACACCATTATAGTGCACATATATTGGAGGCAAACTGTCAAGATCATTAATTTAAATACGATTTTTCGATAAAAAATACTGGAGGGGCAATCGCCGAAATAAGCTTCAATTTAAATTTTTTTGAGGTCGAACGATTAAAATAAAAATCGTACTCCCAAAGTTAGATTCGGGATTATACCTTTTGAAATTTGGTAGAATGATTTCAGTTACTGCAACAACTACGAATCTGAATCCTTCAAGTTGAAACCCCGATCAAGCCTTCTACTGTATTCCCGATGCGTATCACGAACGTAGGGTGGGTTACGATTCTTCGTGCACTAGAACCTGCTAAACTAATCAACTTTAGGTTTACATGAAAACCCTAGTCTTGAAAGACGACTTACGATTAGGGTTTAGAATAATCGCATATATACAGGGTTATAGCAGGGACCTGTGGAGTAAATATGACTTGGACTTCTAAAGTAATCATAAAAACAAAAATTACGATTCATGCTACTAAAGAATTCTAATTGCATTCTCAGCCACATTCTCAAAATCGATTATTCGAGCTCCTATTATTAAATACTTAACTGATCTTTCCACGTTAAGATTCCTGATACCAGACAATTAAATTTAATTACTCACAATTTAATTTAATCGGTATCTGTGAATTTTTTTTAAATCATTCCATTTAACTTATTTGACTGCTGAATAATTAAATACACTTGCAGAATTTGGTCCGGTCAAAACTTATAAGCTTCTTTAAGTGGGTATTGTTAATCCCAAACAATCGGGACGTGAATTCTGTTAATAATTAATATTTACCATATAATTAATACCGTTATTCAACTTACCGGGACAATTAACCCATAAAAGATCGCACCCTCTAATTAATCAAAATAACGAATATTACATATACGTAAATAATAATTATTTTGGGATTAAGAGTATAAGCACTCATAATAATCTTGGAGTATGAATTAATATATATAGTCAGTATAAAATTAATTAGCCCAATGTGGTCCTGTTCAATACACACAAAGTGTACTAGCACAGCGAGTCAGAACAATAGACGACGCTATTATCTATTCTCCGTAACCGAGATAGACCTACTAAAATTCTGTGCTACAGTCCTACCGATTGTTTGTCCAAATCCATCTAAACTGTGAACAAAAATTTATATTCTGCAAGAACCTATAATCTGGTCTACTGCGTGCAAGCCGTACTCTACACACCAGATTAAATACTGTACAGAATAAAGGATATCCATGCATAACATTTGAAGAAATTATATTGCATACATTGTTTATTAAGATTCTCATAAAATAAAAAAATTATTTTATTAAAAAATAAAATTAAATACTAAAACTAACAAAATTCATGATTCTTAGTAGACAACCTTGGCAATCTCTCATTTATACTCAAAATCATACTGCCATACATCTGACTCACATGCCCTCTACATGACTGTCAAAAGTCTTAGCCGGTAGACTGTTTGTAAAATGATCTGCAAGGTTGTTTCTTGATGCAATCTTGGTTACAACAACATCACCCATTTGTATAATTTCTCGTATCAGGTGATATTTACGCTCAATGTGCTTTCCTTTTTGTGGACTCATGGCTTCTTCGAGTTTGCAACCGCTCCGCTATTATCACAATAAAGTGTAATAGCCGACTGAACTAAAGACACCACATTAGATCCAACAGAAAGTTTTTGAGCCAAACGACCTCCTTGGCTGCTTCAGAAACTGCCATGTACTAGGTCTTCATGGTAGAATCAGCAATGCAAGACTACTTGATACTCCTCCACCTTATAAATTCACCTCCCAAGGTAAACACATATCTTGAGATAAACTTACGAAATTCTTTGTCTGACTGAAAGTCCGAGTCTGTGTACCCCAAAGGTACTAGACTAACTGCCTAGTAAACCAACATATAATCCTTACTCCTTTTCAAGTACTTGATTATATTTTTTACCGTAGTCCAATGCTCTTGCCTTGAGTTAGACTGATATCTGCTAACCATGCCAATAGAAAAGCATATGTCGGGTCTAGTACAAAGCATAGTATACATTAGGTTTTCTACTACCAAAAAATAAGAAACTATCTTCATCTTCTCTATCTCATCAGGTGTCTTAGGATACTGATCCTTCAATAGAATGATTCAATGCCTAAAAAGGAGAAACCCTTTCTTGAAATTCTGTATGCTAAAATGAGTAAAGATGTCATCGATATACTTTGCTTGTGATAAGCCCAACATCATTTGTTTTCGATCTCGCAAAAACTTGATCCCAAAGATGTGACTAGCTTCTCCCAAGTCCTTTATGTCGAACTGCCCAGATAACCATACTTTTATCGAAGATAACACCCCCACATCATTTTCGATAAGTAAGATATCATCTACATAAAGTACTAGAAAAACTATCATCTTTCTGTCACGCTTTTTGTACACACAGGACTCATCTGAACTTTGATCAAAATCATAAGATTTTATGGCTTGATCAAACAGAGTATTCCAAGACCTCGATGCCTATTTAAGTCTATAAATAGATCTCTTAAACTTGCACAACATGTGCTCTTGATCTTTTACTATGAGACTGTCTAGTTGTACCATATAGATACACTCGTCAAGACTTCCGTTAAAAAAAGCTATTTTGACATCCATTTGCCAAATTTCATAATCGAAATGAGCCGCAATAGATAATAGAATTTAGATAGATTTAAGCATAGCTACTGACAAAAAAGTTTTCTCATAATTGATCCATTCTTTCTGAGTGAACCCTTTTGCAATAAATCTAACTTTGAAAATTTTAACCTTTCCATCTACTCCTCTCTTCCGCTTACAGATCCATTTACATTCGATGAATTTTATCCCTTTAGGTGGTTCTACAGGTCTTTAGACCTGATTAGAATACATAGATTCCATCTTTGAATTTATAGTCTTTTGCCAAATATCTGCATCTTTGTCTTGGAGTGCTTCATTGTAGTTACAAGGTTCGGTATCCAGTTCTACTCGGATCCTGTCAAAAGACTCTCCTAAGAATATATACCGATCGGATTGATGAACAACCCTCTCACTACGACGAGGCACTACCTGCGTCTGTGTACTAACAGTAATGCGCTGTGTAGAATTTGAACCCTGTGCGCCAATATCCACATGATTGTCTGGCATGTTAATGGTAGCAGTCTGATCTGGTTCAAGATCTGCACCTGCCCGATAATCCTCCCACTACGATGAGGCAATGGGATATCAGTGACTTGTGTTCCTCTTCTGTTCTAATGGTATTTTTTTTCAATTCTTCTAGAACAATTTTACTTTTGGGTCTGTAATCTATAATATAATTCTCTTTAAAGAATCAGGCATTGGTGCTAATAATGACCTTCTACTCCTTAGGATTATAAAATAAATCACATTTCGTTCCCTTGAGATACTCGATAAAGAAACAGACTTCGGTCTTTGATTTTAACTTACCCGCATTCCCTTTCAGCACATTTGGTGGACACCCTAAAATCTGAATATGTCTCAGACTAGAAGGTACTTACTTAGAAGGTACCAAGTTCAAAATATTTGCCGCTGTCTCTAATGTAAGTCCCCAAAATGAATTGGGTAATTCTGAATAACTCATCATCGATCTTAGCATCTCCATAAGAGTTCTATTCTTTCTTTCAACTATACCATTATACTGCGGAGTGTCCAGTGCAGTTAACTGGGATATAATTTCTTCTGACGACAAGTAGTCCCAAAACTCTCCAATGAGGTACTTGCCACTACGGTCGAACCGCAGTGATTTAATACTTTTACCCAGATGTCTATCCGCCTTCGCCTTAAATTCTTTGAATTTCTTAAAGCATTCAGACTTACGATGCATCATGTAAATGTATTCATACCTTGAGTAGTTGTCAATAAAACTAACAAAGTACTCAATGCCATATAATGCCTCAAGGCATACAAAACTCGCTTTTTGAAATAGGCATCACATGTAAACTACATGTCACAAAAAAAAAACACGAAAAACTATAGCAAGTCTTTCACCACCACTGCATCTAGGTCAACTTCGCATGCTTACCTGAAAATGGTTTTACAGCAAAATCCCACACCGTGAGCCGAAACCCAATAGAAATAGACTACATAAAGCTGTAAACCAGGTTATGCAATCATAAGCACATAAGCTCAACCACAGGAGTTAAAAGGTTTTTATTCTCAAAAACCATTAGTTTTCTATCCTTAAAATTATGCATATCATCCTAACAGATATCATGCCACAGTTAAGGAAAAGCAGTAAAAAACGCAGTATTCTCCACTCGGATCACACAGCCGATAAGAAAGAGATAAAGTGTAATCATATGTACCGACTCTTCCACACAGACAAAGATAACAACTATAAACTCCTGTCCATTACCCTAGTCACCACTTAAGGCCTGCTCGGTAATGACAAGTTCTATACGGAGTTACGACAATATAAGCAACGCCATTCACGGAGGCAACTGACTTAGTTTACGAGTTCACAACTTGAGGGTCCTAAGCACCCACCAACCACTTAGTTTATGGGTTCACAACTCGAGGGCACTAAGCACCCACTAACCTCAGTTACGGGAATTAACCTGAAGGCACATAGGGATCTACTCTGCACACGTTTCCAGACTTTCACCGTAGAGCAATGGAAGCCCAACTCAACACACCCACTACCACGGTACATCTATGGATAACAGTTAAAAACCACCTGTAAAACATTTTATACAACACATGTAAAAAAAACAAGATCCAATCCATCAACCTTGGAGATCAAACAAAACATATAAAAACATATTTTCATCAAAACGTTTTTAGAAGTTGAGACTCAACCTCACAGGCTAGCTCTAAACCTTCAATAAAATACATTTTTCGTAAGAACCAAGCCTTTTTCCCAAAAGGAACCCAACCATTCACCCCAAAGGAACCACCAAAAACCCAGGGTAAACACCTAGCACTTCAGTCGATTGACCCCAACCCCCAGTCGACTGAAAACTCTCGAGAAAAGGGAAAAAAAAGCAAAATAGAACCATGTCAGTCGATTGACCTGGGAGGTTTAGTCGACTGACCTCCCCGAAAGATGATCCAGTCGACTGATCAAGCCTAGAAAATATTTTTAAGCTACGATTTTTTCTTTCAAACCTCAAATCAAGCCTCCAAATATCATTTAAACACCCTCGGACACTCGTACATCCAAATTCCACACCAAAACCTCGAAAGAAAACTCTCGGAGCACACATCCATCCACCAAAACGATGAAAAATGATTTTTAAACCAAAAATCCGATTTAAACATAAATCACTTTTCATGCATTTTTAAACGGTAGATATGCATAAGATTGCACGTAACACCCTTTAATAACTTAACAGTTCAGGATCCTACCTCGGTGAGTTAAAAACTTAACGTCTCGATCCACGTGCCAAATCGAGCTTCGCAGACATAATATTCTGTCCGGATGGATGCGTAGACCACGATGTTAACAGTAAGGATCGGTTGTTGGATCATCAAAAACTAAGCCTCGGGCCCCCGAGAAGTTCAAGAGAAGGCAGAGAGAAAAAAGAAGAAACTTAGGGAGTAAGTTTTGAAAATATATTTTTAAAAATATCTAACTCCAGTTATTTATAGGCCTCCAAAATATCTTTTTTTTAAAAATTTTTAAAATTCGAACCGTAACTCCTAACAACCTCGGGAACCAACCCAGCATGGATACTTAAACTCAAACATGCATCAAAACATATATAAACAAGAATGAACATGACCTCCTTAGCTACTTCAAAAACTGCCACGTACTCGGCCTCCATGCTAGAATCAGCAATGCAAGACTGCTTGATACTCTCAAATTTATAGCTCCACCTCCCATGGTAAACACATCCTGATATAAACTTACGGGAATCTTTGTCTGGCTGAAAGTCCGAGTCTGTGTACCACAAAGGTACTAGATTATCTGCCTGGTAAACCAGCATATAATTTTTAGTCCTTTTCAGGTACTTGATTATATTCTTTACGGCAGTCCAATGCTCCTACACTGGGTTAGACTGATATTTGCTAACCATGCCAACGGAAAAACATATGTTGAGTTTAGTACAAAGCATAATATACATTAGGCTTCCTACTGCCGATACATAAAGAACTACCTTCATCTTCTCTATCTCATCAGGTGTCTTTAAAAACTGATCCTTCAATAGAGTGATTCAATACCTGAAAGGGAGAAACTCTTTCTTAAAATTTTGTATGCTAAAACAAGTAAGGATGTCATCGATATACTTTACTTGTGATAAGCCCAACATCTTATGTTTTCGATCTCATAAAAGCTTGATCCCAATGATGTGACTAACTTCTCCCAAGTTTTTCATGTCGAACTGCCCAGATAACTATACTTTTACCGAAGATAACACCCCCACATCATTTTTGATGAGTAAGATATCATTTGCATAAAGTACTAAAAAGATCATCACACTTTCGTCATGCTTCTTGTACACACAGACTCATCTGGACTTTGATCAAAATCATGAGACTTTATGGCCTGATTAAACAGAGTATTCCAAGACCTCGATGCCTGCTTAAGTGGATCTATTAAGTTTGCACAACATGTACTCCTGACCCTTTGCTATAAAATCATTTGGTTGTACTGTATAGATACACTCGTCAAGACTTCCGTTAACAAAAGATCTCTTGACATCCATTTGTCAAATTTCATAATCGAAATGATCTGCAATGGATAAGAGAATTCTGATAGATTTAAGTGTGGCTACCGGCAAAAGGTTTTCTCGTAATCGATCCCTTCTTTCTGAATGAACCCTTTTGCAACAAGCTTAGCTTTAAAGGTTTTAACCTTTCTGTCTGCTCCTCTCTTCCTCTTGTAGATCCACTTGCATTCGATGGATTTTATCCCTTTAGGTAGTTCTATAAGTTTTCAGACCTTATTGGAATACATAAATTTTATCTCTAAATTCATAGCATTTTATCAAAGATCTGCATTTTTGTTCAAGAGTGCTTCATTGTAATTACAGGATTTGGTATCCAGTTCAACTGGGATCCTCTTAAAAGACACTTCCAAGATCATATACCGATCGGGTTGATGAACAATCCTTCTACTACAACGAGGCAGTACCTGCGTTTGTGTACTAGCAGTAATGCGCTGTGCAGAATCTGAATCGTGTGAACCATTACTCACATGCTCGTCTGGCATGTTAATGTTAGCACCCTGATCTAGTTCAGGATTTGCACCTGACCCGATATTCCTCCCACTATGACGAGGCAAAGGGATATCAGTGACTTGTATTCCTCTTTCGTTCTACTGATATTTTCTCTCAATTCTTCCAGAACAATTTTACTTTGGGGCCTGCGATCTATAATATAATTCTCTTTCAAGAATCGAACATTGGTGCTAACAATGATCTTCTGATCCTTAGGATTATAAAATAAATCACCCTTTGTTCCCTTGGGATACCCGACAAAAAAATAGACTTTTGTTCTCAGTTCCAACTTACCCACGTTCTCTTTCAGTACATGTGTTGGACACCCTCAAATCCAAATATGTCTCAGACTAAAAGGTACTGACTTAGAAGGTACCAAGTTCAGAATATAAACCGCTGTCTCTAATGAAAGTCTCCAAAACGAATCGAATAATTCTAAATAACACATCATCGACCTTACCATCTCCACAAAAGTTCTATTCCTTCTTTCTGCTACACCATTCTACTGCGGAGTATCCGGTGTAGTCAACTGGGATATAATTTCTTTTGATGACAAGTAGTCTCTAAACTCTCCAAAGTGGTACTTGCCATCACGGTATCGTAGTGATTTAATACTTTTATCCAGATACCTCTCCGCCTCTGCCTTGAATTCTTTAAATTTTTTAAAGCATTTAAACATATGGTGTATCAGGTAAATGTATCCATACCTTGAGTAGTCGTCAATGAAACTGACGAAGTACTCAAAGCCACCTCTAATCCAAATAGTCATAGGACCACACACATTAGAGTCAACCAATTCTTATGGTTCTTTAACTCTATAGCTTTTGGCCGAAAAGGGCCACTTGGTCATCTTACCCTTTATGCAGGATTCACAGACTGAAAGTACATGCACTTTCAATGGACTCAAAGGTCCATCTTTTACCAGTCTATTTATCTTTTTTAGATTAATATGAGTCAAGCGTAAGTGCCAAAGAAACGTTTGGTTCATTAAAAAAGGATCATTTCTCTTATATGGTAAATTAGACGTGTTATTCAATTCAATTAGTTATAATACAAAAGAGATAGAAGATATAACATACAGATCATCCAGCAATATACCAGAACAAATAAAATGTTTATTTTTCTCAATAACCACAGTGTCATTAAAGTGAACAAAATATTTGTTCTTTATTAAATTAGAAATCGAAATTAATTTTCTTCTAATAGAATGTACATAAAGACAAATTTTTAAAAGTAAGATCATATCTCTACTAAAGTTGAGAGTGGCATCTTTTACTGCAACTACTGCCACCCCAGTATTATTGCCCATATGTAGGTAAATTTCTCCATCACTGAGCTGCCTAATTTCCTCGAACCCCTACAAAAAATTACAGACATGATTAGTGGTTCTCGTATCTACATACTAGGTTCTGATAGATAACACCTCTAAACATGTTTCAACCACTAGTAAACAGAAATTACCTTACTTGTTCTGCTTACTGAGAAAATTTAGATACTGCTTTTTCCAATGCTCCAACCGATTACAGTGATAGTACTTGCCTCTCAGCTTTTCTACACCAACTTTTGGCTCCTTAGCTACTTTTGGACCTGTGCCTCCCTATTTTTAAACCTTTTCTTCTTCATGTCTTTCGGTTTAGAGAAATAATCTTTTTTAGCCATATGCACACTACCTGGCTTCCTAAGAACACCCTTGGTTGCTTGAAGTTCTTTAAGAAGTTCTACCAATGAAAAGCTGAGCTTATGCATGGAATAATTCAGGCAGAACTGCTTAAACCTATCAGGCAGTGACTGGAGTATGATATCGACTTGGGTTTCCTCGTCAATCGCAGCTCATAAGATCTCCAGCTCATTTAGAAGACTGATCATCTTCGGAATATGATCCCTAACTGGAGTGCCTTCAGCCATGCTTGTATTCATCAGATATTTCATGGCCACCTGCCTAGCAGCACGATTTTGTTCTCCAAATATTTCTTTGAGATTCATAATCATGTCATAGGCACTAAACATAGTCTGGTGCTAATATCGTAATACATTTGACATAGAAGCCAAAATATAACAGCGAACCATCTGATCAGCTTTTTGCCACTTCTGATAAGCCCGAGTTTCATGTTCGGTTGACCCCTCATCAAGTA
This sequence comes from Heliamphora pulchella, assembly GCA_032270985.1. Taxonomy (NCBI): domain Eukaryota; kingdom Viridiplantae; phylum Streptophyta; class Magnoliopsida; order Ericales; family Sarraceniaceae; genus Heliamphora; species Heliamphora pulchella. Next base: position 4,707,045 of record JAULJZ010000023.1, read on the forward strand.
CTGGTGGACAAATATCAAAAAATAAAACTTATAGTTCTCGGCAGTTAAGACAATATTCAAGTTCTTTTTCCAGTCTATATAATTTGGTCCCGTTTGTTTGTTTTTTTTTTAGAATGGTCATGAGTGGATTGAAAGTCATTTTAATCTTAAAAATTACATAATTAAAAACCATTAATTATGACGAGAAAAAATTTTAAATTTTATTTTAAAATGGATTCCTCTACCATTTAAAAAATTTGCTAGCAGTTTAGTATCTTGTGATTAGCATGCCTCGATGGGAGAACGTCTACTATCCATTGTTTGTCCAGACATGCTAATTTCTAATAATTTTACTATCTAGGCAACAAATCGTACCAAGTAAAATTAAATAGCTGACGTAGTTTCGTTCCAATAAATAATAGCAATGACTCATATAGAGAGAATACTATTATTTATAGTTAAGTGTTACATACCGCCTAATTCGAAATCAATTACTTCACAATGAATCCTTCAGATGGAAAAGTGATTCACACTAACAATTATTTAGAATTATTCTTAAAGGAGGTTCGTACTGGCAATACCGTAATTAATTCTGTCCGATTGAGAGGAAGGCCTTACTGTCAATACGTAGAATTAATTATATCATGTACGAACTAGTAATGGAGACCGCGGAATTTATCTGTAAATAAATTCTCTCTTCCACTTAGTTTTTTTTTTAAAAAAATTAGGGCTATAAAAAACTATTTAATTAAAATAAATTTATTAATTTAAAAAACCATACAATTCGAAAGATTCTGATTTTTTCAAACCATCTTTCTGTGTTTTAATGTGTAACAAATAAAATATCCCAAAATTCTTATTTATTTGAAAAATTAATTTTAAATAAAAAACAAAGAATTTAATTTTATTTTTAGTTACACTTTTTTTCAAAAAATAATAATTTATTAAAATTAAACTTTTCTTTTTAATTAGTTCAAAATTCGAAATTAATTTTTATGTTTATTCAAGATATCTAATTTATTAAAAATTTATCTTAAACGTGTTATTTTGTAAAAAATAAAATATCTAAAAAAAATTTCTTTTTAATTAAAAATTGTTAATAAAAAAAACTTAATTTTATTATCCTTTTACAAAATTTAATTAATATCAAATTTTTCGAATTAATTAAAACTAACATGAATAAATAAAATAGATATATATCATCCACACAGTTTAAATAAATATAAATACAAAATATGTATTTATCCCGATTTTATGATCAAACAGAAACTCTATTGAGTTTCAATGTTCTGTTTAAAGATTAACTCATAATCTTCCGATTCTTATCAAAATTAACCTTTGGCATCCAAATCCTATCAGGATTTCTCGAGATGCAGTGTTATACAAATACATCACCGTCCTGAGCCATATCAACAAAACATCTGGCCACCACCAGCCCAAAACTAGCAACCACTGTCGGCCACGTCGGCACTGTCGGCATCGCCACTCACTACAGCTTTTCGGGACTTTTGTCGCTTCCTCCGAAATTCGTTTTCATCCCGGCTTTTTCTGAAAAATAGCATATGAAAAATATTATTTTTTTGTCCAAAAATCAGATAAAAAATAGTCCCGAAAATAGCTTTCGAAAGACCCCGAAGGGGCTGTGCCGTCACCGCACAGTGTTGCCACTGTCGTTGCCTGTTTCTCCCATGTTTTGTGGTTGTTTCGACTCCCATTTCTTGCTATTTTAGTACGGTTATACAGACACATAAATCCCAGAAGAATGCCCTAAAATAATCCCGAAAAGCCTCGAAAATAGCTCCCGAAATAGCCTCAGTGCCGCCGCCCACCGCCGCCGCTTGTGCCAGTTTTTGTACTGCCTTTTGTGGCTGATTTTTTTTCCTACTTTTGGACTGTTTTTCAACCCTATTTTGTTGTTGTTTTATTCCTAAAAAATTTCTCAAAAAGAGATTTGAAAAAATCTCAAAAAACCACCAAAACTGGTTGGACCGCCACCGCCGAAGGCACCGCCATCAAGGCTGTTTTGTGCTAACTTTTTTCTATTTTTCGAATCTATTTTGCTTGTATTTTTTTATGCATAAAACCTACTAAACAACCTATCACAAAACCGTAGAAAAAACACCGCGACCCATGGCCCGAAAAACCTAAACCACCATTGGTGCTGCCAGTTTTGTCGCCGCCTGTTCTTCATGTTCTTGGATCTTCGAACTTATTTTTACATATATCGAACAATATCTAAAGAACATAAAAAAGCTTTTACATTGAAACTTATGTTCCGAAGGCTCACAATTGATCTAAAAAGCCTAAAACTATCACAATCAATCATCGTAATTAAAAATCAATAATAATCATTCAACTATTCAATCAAATATGAACAAAATAATTATCATAATATCGGGATTAGAATGCCTGCAAAATAAAATTAGCACAATTCTAAAGTTTCCTGGTTCTTCGATTAAACCATATTCATAAATCAAAATGGCTCTAATACCAATTGTTAGAGGCAAACCATCAAGATCATTGATTTGAATACGATTTTTTGATAAAAAAATACTGGACGGAGAATCGCCGAAGCAGGCTCCAGTTTAGAACTTTTTGATGCCGAATGATCAAAATAAAAATTATACGCCCAAAGTTAGATTCGGGATTATACATTTCGAAATCTGGTAGAATGATTTCAGTTACTACAATAACTACGAATCTGAATCCTTCGAGTTGAAGCCCCGATCAATCCTTCTACTGTATTATCAATGCGTATCACGAACGTAGGGTGGATTACGATCCTTCGTGAACTAGAACCTGCTAAACTAATTAACTTTAGGTTTACGTGGAAACCCTAGTCTTGAAAGACAACATATAATTAGGGTTTAGCATAACCGCATATATATAGGGTTACAGCAGGGACCTGTGGAGTAAATATGACTTGAGTTTCTAATGTAATTATGAAAATTCGCTTGCCCCTGAGGTAATTTTATAAAAACATAACTTACAATTCATACCACTAAAGAATCGTAATTGTACTTCCAGCCACATTCTCAAAACTGATTGTTCCAGCTCTTGTTATTAAATGTTTAACTTATCTCCCCACGTTAAGATTTTTGAAACCCGCCAATTAAATTTAATTACTGACAATTTAATTTAATTAGTATTTTTAAAATTCCTTAAGCCCTTTTACTTATATTATTTGACTGCCGGATACTTAAATCCACTTACATGATTTGACCTGGTCAAAACTTATAAACATCCTTAAGGGGGTATCGTCAATCCCGAACAATCAGGACGTGAATTCCGTCAATAATTAATATTCATCATATAACTAATATTGCTATCCAACTCACTGGGACTATTGACCCATAAAAGATCGCACCCTCTGATGAATCAAAACAATAAATATTAAATATGTCCAAAAAATAATTATTTCGGGATTAAGAGTATAAGCACTTATAGTAACCTTGAAGTGTAAATTAATTTATATAGTCAGTATAAAATTAATTATCCCAATGTGGTTCTATTCAATATACACAAAATGTACTAGCACAGCGAGTCAGAACAATAGACGACGCTATTATATGTTCCCCATAACTAAAATAAGTTTACTAAAACTCTGTGCTACAGTGGTACCGATGGTTTGTCAAATCTATCTAAACTGTGAACAAAAACTTATATTCTGAAAAAACCTATAATCTGGTCTTTTGTGTGCAAGCCGTACTCTACACATCAGATTAAATACTGTACAGAATAAATGACATCCATGCATAACATTTGAAAAAATGATATTGCATACATTACTCATTAAGATTCACATAAAATAAAATAAAAATTTATTAAAAAATAAAATTAAATACTAAAATTAACAAATTCATGATTTTTGGTATACAACCTGACAACATATACTACTAAATTAACAATAACATAACATACAAAATCGTGTCTCACTTTTTACACTTTTTGTCATCTAACAAGCACTTTAACATCAAAATTTAACATCACTATTGGAGATGGTCTTAAAGGTTTGGAGTGTATTAACAAAATATTGGTTTTAACAATCCAGTATTTATTTTGCCATTATTGGGCCGAATTAGGTTGAGCCTCATATTAGGAAACCCTGACTAAGGGTTTGGAAACCTAGCTAAGGGTATTGTGAAAAGGGTGTAGTTTTTCTCTAGTTCTTCATTGAATTAAAAATGTAGAGTTTTTCATAATTTTGACAAAATATAAGCTTATTTTAATAATTTAAATTGTTATTTTATTGTGCCTAATGTGTAGATTATTTGTATGAAAAATAAAATTGATCAGATATCATTAAATATCTAATAAAATTATATTTTTATTTAAAAAAATAAGCGGTAACTAGACTTTACGTTTAATTTTTCAATACAAATGTAATTTGTTCAAATATTTGACAATATTCAATTAACTTATTTGTTTTTCATAATTATTCAATACATTAAAAATAATAAAATAAACCGTTTAAATCATTCAAATAAATCTATTTTAAACATAAAATAAACCAAACTGATTGGTCCAGTGCCCAAGGGAACTGGAGAGAAGCTTTGCAAAAACTGGTTGGGAGATGTTTATTCATAATTTGGTGATGATGAAATGATGTGTCTTGGCGATTCTACCCTCAGCTATTAATAAAGGTCCCATGTGTCTTTCTCAAATTCATCGTCTGCAATTTTTTGTTTTTTTGTTTTGTTTTTTATTATTTTTTTTTTTGAGATGATTGCTAATCTTCATCGAGATTGAGATTTTACAAGTTTTTCTTGTAAGTTTTTTGATTTTGATTTCGTTATATTGATAGTCAATTTAGTTTTTTTGAGTTTTTACAAGTTCTACATTTGGGTTTTCTTTGTACTACATAACTTAGGTTTCATATATTTGGATGGGCGAATATTTTCTTGGATTTTCTTACCTTTTTCTAAGCTAGAAAAAGTCAATGAATAATTCCAAACGGAACTAGTTAAAACTCTATTTTTACAGGTAATCTGCACTCAAAGGGCTACCAATGGCATCCGCATTCTATAACTTAACAGTTCTTGGATCTGCCACGAAACACAATGAGTATCTGTTGATTCAGCACAACACTGTAAGGTAACTTCCACTCACTTGTATACTAGTTCTTGTATACTAGTTCTTATTATAGGACACGAGGCATGAAATACTGCAAGGTAAGTTCCACTCACTTGTATACTAGTTCTTATTATAGGACACGGTGCATGAATATATGATTGTGGACTGGAGAAAAAGAACCAATTTTAAGTTATAGGGTTTTTAACATTTTTATCACCTTAATTATTTAAAATTTGTTTATTTAATCTTTTATCTATTAATTGAATCTATTTAGTTTTTAAACAAATCAATTTAAATCAATTAAACCAATTATTAACGAATATTGGGTTGATGAACGGAAAAAGGCAGTTAGTAAGCATTTATCTTATTAATAAATGGTATAATAGACAATTTGACCAAAATAAAAAAGGAGGGAAACATTCCCGCCATTTATTACTCTACAATATGAAGTAATCTTCACAAATTGTCTTCAAGAACAATGTATGGGCAAAAAACTGAGAAGAAGAATGCTAGACATGCAATGGAAAATTATGTTAGAAAAGGAAATGGCATGATCTCCAAGTATAAGTGCATTTTTAGATTTTTCTATATAATTGAAACATTATATAGACTTTTTTTTAAACATGGATTATGATCTTGTTCTTGAATACTCAAACCAGAGGCCACAAATTATTGGCGCCTACAGCTGATTTTCTCACATGCCCCTTTTCATATTCACATAAGAGTATGAGCTATGTTCATGCCTTTTTAAAGGTTCCTAGTGAAATGCAACACCGTCTCAATGCAAGTCAGGCAACTGAATAATGCATGATTTAGGTATTTACAAACTTTATGCAGAATTTTATGTTAGATTAAGCTTTCTAATTATTCTCTAATCTTAATTTCTACAATATTGAAGTTCTTCATGATATCTTGGTCATATGTAATTGGGTGAGTATCCTTTGTGTTGTCGTAAAAATCATCACAAAATTGGATGAAGTTGAAACAGAATATTGACAAATGAAAGGAATGTTGAAGAGCCTTTCCTAGCAAACTTGAAGCCAAGATAACAAATTAGAACAATTGTGAAACGTTGTAGTATTTCCATTAATATTCCATTTTGTGACTTACACATGTTGATTAGAGTGTAATGTGCAATAACTGTGTTATACATGTTTGAAATTGTATGTCCCTAAAATCAGGTAGATTTAGCGTGAAGTTCCAGCTGCTATTTGTGAGGATTGTTACAACAAGGTCATAAACGAGTTATGAAGCTGACAAAGGTACTTTTGTGCTACCATATATAGTTTCTGCATCTACATTGGATGCTTATTAGAATTAGTGTTTGTCTAATGGAATGCAAAATTATGACAAGTTGCACTATACAGTTTACTTGACCACTCTTTGATACCGAACATATCTCAATCTTCTCGCTTCCACCAGCCAACTGATGGAAATTGTAATGACCCAAGTGAACCACTAGTCTAATAACTTAAATAGGAGCCTAACAACGCAGTGCAAAATACTTAAATTCAAGTTATTAGTAGTAGTCAATAAGTTTATTTTCATGTCAGACTTAATTTTTATCTCTTACTAATGTAGTATTGGGTATCCCAATATTCCCACTCAAATACGCAACGCCATTGTCATGTAACCCAAATTCTTTCCTTAGCCGGGATGTGAATAGTAGCCAATTAGCAAACACAGTAGCATATTAGCGTGAACAAGAGATACAACCTTAGGGCTTCAACCTTCTCCGGAGCCTCTGCTCTTATCCACATCACCTCGGAGTCCATGATGGGATTAGTGTTGGATCTCATACTTTTAGTAACGATCCAAGTGAATCACTAATCCAATAACTTGAATAAGAGCCTAAAAATATCGTTCAAAATGCTTAAGTTTATGCTATTAGTAGTTGCCAATAAGTTTATTTAAATACCCTATTTAATTTCTATTTTCTATAGATGTGAGATTGAATATCATAGAAATGGATTGACAACTAAAGATATTCATGTTACTTCATATTTTTTATCTGACTCACTAAGATATTTTGAGGAGAAACTAACGCTTTGTTTGTTTCGATGGAAAAAATTTCATTAGGACAATATTTTCAGTGGAAAATATTGTTTTAAAAATATTTTTTTCTATGGTTTTAGTTGTAACTTTAAAAATAATAGTGTTAGTGGATGTGGTAGTATTAATATCGGTGCCAATAGTGGCGGTGGTGATGGTGGTGGTAGGAGGTGGTAGTGGTGGGGTCGGCGGTGGCGGTTAAGGCAATGGTGGCGGTGGTGACAGTGACCTCCAGACCTTCTACCTTGATCTCGAACCCTTAACCCTTGACCCTTGCCCCTTGGCCCTTGGCCTTTGGTCCCTTGAACCTTGGAACCTGGTCCCCACACCCTATCCTCTAGAACTCGACCCCCAGCCTATGATTGTGAGACCCTGATACGTTTTATTTTTGAAATGATTTTAAGTGTCAATGGAAGTTGGAATTAACGTCTTTAAAACGTGTTTGGTTGCGTTTAATTGGATTCAAAGGTTGTTGGCCTTGCGTGTAGCCATGATTTTTGAAAGATATGGTTGGGTTTTGAAAAGGTTAGTTCAATTGGTTGGTTTCGGAGTTTGAAAAATATTTTGAAGTTGTTTTTCAGTTGGCAGAAGGTTTTTAGTCTACTGGAGAGTGAAGTTCAGTCGATTGAGGGCCTCTAGTGGGTTTTCAGTCGACTGACATGGGGTGATCAATTGACTGACTTGAGGTGGTGGATGGTTTTTGGGTTTCTAGAGAGTTTTCAGTCGACTGGGAGAGGAAGGTCAGTCGACTGACCTGAGATATTTTGGCATGGCTTATAAATATCAGTGTTTGGAAGATATTTTGGGATATTTATTTCAGATCTAGCTTCTCTCACTCAAAATCTCTTCCTTCTCTCTAGATTTTGATAGGCTCGGGGCTTGATTTTTAGCAAACTAACAGCAGATCCTTGCTATTGGTGCCAGGGGTTTCGCGTTCATCTGGACAGAATCCCATTTCGTCGAGGTTTGAATTTTAAGGCATCGAGCTTTTGGCTCAACGAAGTAGGATCCTAGATTATGATGTCTTTAAAGGGTGTTATGTGCGGTTATATGCATTTTTACTAGTGAAAAATGCTTTAAATATCATATTTTATGTTTAAAATCATGTTGTTCAGATAAAAAGCATGTTTTTCACTTTTAATGGTTTATTACATGATATGGACTTGTGCTTGTCCGTGGTTTTCAAAAAGGTGATTTGAAAACGGGAAATTTGTGAAAATCTTGAAAACTATGTTTAGGAAATTTAGAGCTAACCTTTGTGGTTGAATCTCGGATTTGAAACTTTTTGACAAAAATGGGGAGAAATATTTTGAAAAGATTTTGTTCGATTTCCATGCTTGATGGATGGATCTTTATACATGTTTAATGTATAATTGGGCGAAATATTCTCGTAGTCGAGCTACGGGTTGATTTTTAAATATTTCATTGAGATGTGTTATCATTTTCATGGTTATGAAATCGATATGAGGATATGTATAATGATATTTAGTACTTGGTCGTGTGCGTACTTTTATCTGTGAATCATATGGCGTATTGCATATTGGGGGCATGTAAATGTCTTGCGGTGAAAGACCGTTAAGAGTTGCATAATAGGTTAGTATTATCCCACGGTGAAAGACCGTGAAAGTATACGACATGCATATGAATACAGTTGTGTATGCGTGCGTGTGTGCGTGTTTTCTCGGTTGTGTGGTCCGAGGGAAAAAATAACTTTTTGGTTACTGTTTCTCTTTAACTGTGAAATGTTGTTGCATTGTTGAAATGCTCGATTTTGAGGATAGAAAACCATTTTGGGAGACTTGTGTAGTCTGATGGGAAAACTTGAGATTTTATGACGTAAAACCTTTTTCGAGGCTCTGGTGGTTGAGTCAAAGTATATGCTATGTGATTGCATATCTTGATTTCTGGCTTTATAGTCTATTTCTATTGGGCTTCGGCTCACATGGTGGAAATTTCTGTTGAAAACCTTTTTTAGGTGAATGTGGTCCTATAGGTTGACATTAAGGTGCCCGGAGGTGGCCGATGACAAGACTTGTGTTTTGTCAGGATAGGTAGCTTATACCTTTTGTATATGTTTCATGTTTTGATGTAACATGTTGTAAAGCATATGAAATTCTTGTGGATATATGCATGCTTTATTGCTTTCAAGAGAACCATGGGTTGGTTATTGTTTTCCGTAGTTTCTTACTACGCTTTTCATTGCCTGGTTCAATGATTTATGAAAAGAAAAGGTTTTCAAATGGTTTTATGGTACACTCAAACTCTTGTGCGTCGAGGGGGATTTTAGAATGGTTTTCGCATCTTTTTAAAAGGATTTTCGTTACTCAAAACGGATATTTAGTTTTAAAGGTTTGATTTATGGGATCGTAATCATAGTCTTTTGGGCTACTCTTTTAAATTAAGCAAACCCTCGGTAGTACGTTTTACAAATATTTTTTTTAGCTTCGTTTGGTTTGATGGATTTCATCCCGTTTGGGTTTGGGTAATTTGTTGGTTGTAGGCTTTTTGCGTGACCTAGAGTTTGGGGCGTGACAACTTCGAATCAGAGCTCTGGGTTTGAATACCTAAGAGCCGTGGAAAGTGGGTGCATCATCTTGTGAGGAAAGATGTGTGTGTGCTTGGTTGCCTGTATTTATGTTTTAGCGTGAACATGTTAGTTTGCTGTGTATATGTGTATATGTGAGTATGGGGGTTGGATCTTAGGGTTGATTAGTCTTGTCTTCGGACGTTTGGATTAACAAACTTGGGTGCCAAGTTAGAAACGCGTTTAGTTGACGTGATTTCTAGCAGGGATTTTAAGTAGGTTATCCAAATTGACGCGCCATTCTCGTTGGTTCTTCTCGGTATGTGTGAGATGTTTGCATAATTGTTGTGGCTATGTGCTAGCATGATTATGTGGTACGTGTTAGAAATAACATGATAGATCGACCTTAAGTTGTTGTGTTTTATATTTCTTTTATATATGACCAGTACACCCTTGGAGACGACGAGACTGTGGTTTGGGTCATGGATGTGCGACTCAGTGCAGTGGTTGCCTTTCAGCAAGGTTTTGAGTTAAGTGTCGACCGCTTGGTGCGTTGTGGAACTCGTCGGTGAGTTGGGTTTATTCGTGTGAGGTTGGCCTCGGTTGGCAACTCTTAAGTGTTAGTACGAGCAGAGTTTGTTCGGGTGTAGTTGAAGCCTAGGTCGTGGCTTTGACTTTGGTAGGCTCCTCTTGAGAGTTAAGGTTGTGTTGTGGTTAGCCTTGTGAGTAGAAGCGATGGGGTGTCGGAGACCCCGGAGAATCAGTTGTTATGATTGGTTCTGTGGATAGTAATAATCCCTTTCGGGGTTTTGATGTACATGGTGTTGGCCGTGTGACGGATTAGGTACGTCATGAGCCATGCTCTGTCATGAGCAGTGTACTCAGAATGGGGTATAGACGGGAACATAGTGGATAGGAGCGTAGTAATCTTTGGTCGGGTGTATGATGAGATGGCAAAATGTCAGTGGTTCTGGGGATATCCCAGTTAGGAGGATGTTGTTGGTAGTTTGAGTAGTTCTGTTGACCTCAGACGTTGTATACCTTCTTGAGGTTTGAGACTTGAGTTACAAGTGAGTAAGCTCGAGGATATGGGAACGAGTATGAATTGCAGTTATGCTGAGATGATCGTGGGCCGTAATTGTGTTGGGATGTGTAAGGGCTCAGGTTATGATTCTAACATACGACGAGTATCAGTTCCGTGGGATTCCTACGAGAATCCAGGTCCGCGGTTTGATCGTTATCTCAGTGACTAGGAGCTCGTGTTTGGGAACCATGCTGGATGCGTGGGGTTTGAAGGGATCGTGGACGGGTTTGATAGCATGGTTGGCTTAGTGCTGCTATAGTGTATCCTGAGTGTGATACGTCTGGAGGTTGTTTGTGTTCGACCTTAGGTTCTGAGATGGGTATATTGTTTGCCCATGAAAACGAAGTATCAAATAATAAGGTTCAGTAGTGTACCGGGTGGTTTGGCTAACTTGAAGTGATAAGTAAGAAATCGTGAATTTACAATGCCTGTGATCGATATGTGCTTTGAGAGTAGGAGTACGAAAGGTGTCTTCATGGTTAAGAGAGTCAGTAGTAACTCTAGATGAAAGGTATCAGGATTGGATTCCTTTGTGTTGCGTTGTGCGCTTCATATGTGAGTTGCTTGAACAGTAAGCTCGAGGCCGTGACGTGACTGTAATTTGCCTAGCAGGAGATAGGTAAGTGAGCGTAACCTTATGAAGTGAGGTTTTGGCGCGATGGACATGTCGACATGTATCTCCGTGTAGAGTTGGTGATGAGTTTGTGATCCTATGGGATGGGATATGTTGTACAAGGTCTGAGGATTGATGGTGTATGTGTGTGTGAATGAGGTCTAAGAGTTGAGAGCATAGTGTAGTGGATGATCTGAGTTTTGTTATCGGGATTGAAGGTAGCTGTGTGACTGTGGTTAATGTGGCTTCGAGGTAAACTTTACAGGGTTCATTGGAAGCCAAATGTTGATGGGTACGGGGTTCAGGGAGTACGCTCAGGTTAGGTCATGATTTCTTGTTGACTATTTCCTTTTCTCTGGACGGAGAGAGAGAGAGAGAGTTTCCCTGTAGATGGTTATCTGGTGCGAGTTATTTCATCTTGGTTGGATGGAGATGCCGGGATCTTGATCGACTCAGATTTGGTTGTGTATTCCCTGTGAGGTCGAGTTGGTAGACTAAGAATGCTTGTTCGTGTAGACAAGGGAGTTGGCGTTGGGACACATAGTTTCTTTCTGCAGTGATCAGTTGAGGATCGTTAACCGTTGTTTACATCTTGTTCTAGATTACGTGAGTATGGTTGTACTTCCAACTCTTGGCAAAGTGGAAATTTTGTCAAAACAGTGCGGTGGTGATATCCATATGGTGGGTTTCTGATAGGCTTTAGTAAGTTTACCTATATGTTTTGTTTGGGGCTTTGAATTGTTTAGAATTCTTAGAGTCGAGGAGTGGTTGTTGACTGTAGTAAGTGTTGTGTTTTGGCATAACCATTGTTTGGATTGTGACCCCGAGAGTATGGTATGGTATGAGGTAGGAAGGATTCGACAATTAAGAAATCTTGGTTGGTTACTTGACGGACAAGTCATGGGTTCAAGTATTCTGTTACAGTGGACTCAAGGGACTGATGTATGTGTTACGAGTTTGGGTTGATGTCAGATGATAGTCATCATGTTTACTTTGTGGAATGACGATGATCAAGTTGGATCTGTAGTCTTGGTATCAGTGATCTGATGGCAAGACGTTGAGATGTGTAGTGACGTGCTGTTACACATGAGTTATGATTGGGTTCATATAGGTTATTAGATACCTATAAGATGTTCTGTCTGCGTGACGTGGTGGATGAAGTGACTTGCTGGAGTCAGGTGACTTTGTGGCTGTGATGTCGGATTGGTTTTCAGTTATGTGGAACCTTGTCTGGGACAATGGTGTACCACTTGTGCTTCTCCGCGGTAAAATTGTGCTTCGTGATGGAAGATCGGATAAAATACATTCTTTGGTAATCCAGTTGAGCAAGTGAGCTTCTCTCTGGAGTTAGATGTTTGTGTTGTTGCACATGGATGGGCGTCATGTCATCTTCATGAAGGTGTTGTTAGCATCAGCAGGGTAATGATGTAGTATCAAAGTCGATGGTCGTCTGGTGATCGTCAGGACTCGAGTAGAGTTCATGTGTGCAGTATGTGACTTCGTGTGATCAATGTCAGGGTTTGATGTCGTATGTTTGGACTCGTGGAGATAGTCCTTGGTGTGCATTGGGAGGCGTGATTCAGCTAATTTGTGGCAGTGAAAACGAGGGTGATAGTCTCTATGTCCTGGAGTAGAGAGTGTTTGGGGACCAGGTTCCATGATAGATTGGTCCCATGTGATGTGTTTGCTGCCGGAGTGGTTTGTGTTCGGCAAGCGTTAGGTTTTGAGGTTTGGCAACGTGAGTTTGATCTTGATCTAACGTTTTATGGATGTTTCCTGGATGACAGTAGGGTTAGTAAGACTTGCCGTGCGCGCAGTCTATAAGGAGATTGATTCTTTAAAGGTGGGTATTCTTGGTGTCACTTTTGTGACGACGGTTTTGGGATTTCAGTTGATTGGGCATTTCCTTGCTGTTGTGCTGTGTTGCTGAGTTCGCATCAGAGATTGTTGATGAGTTGGTGTTTAGCTCGAGTTTTAGAGTTTCATTTCGGGGACGAAATTCCTTTAAGAGGGGAAGAGTTGTGAGACCTTGACCCGTTTCATTTTCGAAATGATTTTAAGTGTCAATGGAAGTTGGAATTAACGTCTTTAAAATGTGTTTGGTTGCGTTTAATTAGATTCAAAGGTTGTTGGCCTTGCGCGTATCCATGGTTTTTGAAAGATATGGTTGGGTTTTGAAAAGGTTAGTTCGATTGGTTGGTATCGGAGTTTGAAAAACGTTTTAAAGTTGTTTTTCAGTTGGCAGAAGGTTTTCAGTCGACTGGGGAGTGAAGTTCAGTCGACTGAGTGTAGACACCCCAATTTGACCCCGCCCAATCTTAGGTGAATCCGATGATAAAAATAGGTAGAATGGTACTTCAGTTCGATTCTCAGGAGAGTGATCCAAGCTCGGTATTTGAACGCATAACTTTCAAACCAATAAAATCTTGTCGAACCATCGATAACTTGTTGTCCAAGTCATTCCAAAAGTGGCGACCGCCATGTTCATTGTGGCGACCGTCAATAGAACCTCTTGGAAATCCTAGCTAAAAGTGGCGACCGCCAACTTGCATTGTGGCGACCGCCAATAGAACCCTTTGGAACCTTCTTTCAACATGGCGACCGCCATGTCCAATATGGCAACCGCCAACTCCAAATGGCCTGAGGTGTCCCAAAATGTGGCAGCATCTCATTGGTTGATGAACTCTATAAATACCGTACCTCTGATATGTTTTCAAGGATAGAAAATTAGAGAGAGGTCTAGAGAGAGAAGCTCTGCCGAGTTGCTGGGCAATTCCGAGTCCCGACGCCGAAGCCCTGCCGAAATACCGAGACCCGAACCTCTGACATTGAAGCCTTGCTTGGATCACCACTCAAGGATTAGACCGTTGAATCACATTCTCAACTTGAGGATTCTCCGACATTCTAACTCCATTCTCTCTCTTTTGGAGTGATCAGGTTAAATTCAATCTTAATTTGCATATTCCTTTCATTTATCTAGTTAATCTTGTGTTGCTTCATGTAATTTGGTTACCCTCTTTACTTCCTTAGTTGTTAATTTCCTTACATTCCACATTAAGCACATTGTCTTTCTCATTTTTATTCATTAGGTTACCCTCTTTACTTCCTTAGTTGTTAAGTTCCTCACATTCCACATTAAGCACATTGTCATTCTCATTTTTATTCATTAATTAGTGCCAACATTGTTTTAGCAATTACAACTTATTATTGTTGTTAATTATTATAATTAAGGCACTTACATTATATGAATATAATTGTCAATATTATATTCATACCTTCCAATTAAATAGTTATGTTTATTTTATTTTGTTTCTTTCTTTTATAATTAGTTTAAAGTTCCTCTATTAGTTTTTCTTAATTCATTTCTTTAATGTCTTTTTTTTAGCATTTATATTTCTACTCTTTTCCTTATAGAATAGCTTCATTTTTTTTTTCAATGTAACTTTAAGTTCTTTTTTTAAGTCCCATTTTCTTTTCTTTAATACTATTGTTCTATTTTATTTTCTTTTAGTTTAATGATCTTTTTCTAACTTTTATTTTCTATCATTTTCTTTTCTTTTAAAGTTAATGTAGTTTCTTTTGCTAGTATTCTATTTTCTTTTTTTTTCTCTTTTATCACTAGTTTTAAACTTCTTTTTAATACTCCATTCTCTTTTTCTTTTGGTAGTAATTTAATTAGTATTTCTTTTCTCTTAATATTAGTATTTAGTATAAAGCACTATTTTCTTCTCTTTTTTTTATAATTTTATTTTCTTTTCGTAACACTTATTTTTCTTTTATGTTATTAAACCAAAAAATCACAAAAGAGTCTTTTAATAATTGAAACTCATTTATTCATTTATTTCTTTTATTTTTCTTTTGTTTTGCTTAAAATATAAAATGTGTGAATAGTTAGTTTTGTTTTAGTAGTCTAATAACATTTTCTAACCTTTTTATTTTTTACACAATTTTTCTTTTGTGAATTTTTTTTTCTTTTAAATTTTTAAATTCTCTTTTGTTATAAAACTCTTATTTTAAACTTCTTTGTTAAGTAAGTTTTCTTTTAATATAGAATTTTCTCTTTTACGCATTTTTTATTATTTTTATTTATTTATAATGTTAATATTAACCTAATTTGTTTTAATAATGTGCATATTTTAGTTACTTTTCTTTATAATAGTTTAACTTGCTTTATACCAATTCATGTTTAGGTAATTTTGGTAACTTCTAACATATTTTTATTATTTTATGCATACAATGTCACGCCCCAAAACCCGAGGTCACGTGAAAATTCACCAAATATCTAATTTATATGAAAATACAAGTTTTCATACATTAAAATTTGCTTGTTGAAACCAATAAAATACCCAACAAAAGAGTATCTCTCATAAAGAAAGGACATACAGTTCAACATGCGTACAATATATCGCCTTATGGCGTACAAAACCTGCCTTCAGGAACAAGTATACCAAAAAGAAGGAAAATTGTAAAATTCTTCCGCCACCGTGGGCACCACCAAGCTATACCTCATCTACATCATCACCTGAAAATGGTTTTACAACAAAATTCCCACTCGTGAGCCGAAGCCCAATGGAAAACAGATAATAAGCTGTAAAGTAGGAATATGCAATCATATGGTGGGAGCGAACTCTACCACAACACCAAAACATGTTTTCCATTCAAAACCTTCAAGTTTTCCCACCAGACCACACAAGTCTCCCAAAATAATTTTATTAACATAAAACCCTGTTTTCATCCTTAAAACCATGTGATGCAACTATTGCAAATAACCAACCACAGTTAAGGAAAAAAATAGTAATAAAAATATCGTTCCCTCGCAGAATGTATCATTGCGGCAAAGAAGAGTATGATCTTATGTACGGACTCTATCACAAGGGGACAGAGATAACAACTATAGACTCATGTCCAGTATCTAACCCCCATACATCATGGGAGCAGTTAGATACACACAGGTTCTATACGGAGTACCACGACAAACTACTCAATTTACGGGCTACGACCCCAAGGGAGCTGAGCACCCATCCGCCACAGTTTATGGGAACTACCCCAAAGGACCTGAGTACCTACTCTGCGCACGTTTTCGGACTTACACCGAGGGTAATTCGTGCCATATACACATTATCCCGGTACATCTAGATAGTCTTCTCAAAATATTTCTCAAATCAATACATTATACATGTACGTAGATCCATCCCTCACCAGGAGATCAAAACAAAATATTTTCAAAATATTTTTTTCAAAAGCAGTTATACAATGCATGTATAAGCATGAGATCCAATCTATGAAATCATGAAGATCAAACCAAAACATGTAAAAACATACACGTTTTATGAAACGTTTAGAAAGTGAGACTCAACCCCAAGGGTTAACACGTTTTCCAACCAAAAACTCCTTCCTTTCACAAAGAAACCCAACATTTTCCCAAAAGAACCACCAAAATTTCCAAAGAAAACAGCAAACATTTCAGTCGACTGGACCCCACCTCCAGTCGACTGAAAATCACACTGGAAAACAACATTTTTCAAC
>JAULJZ010000023.1:4723995-4757453 GCA_032270985.1 Heliamphora pulchella
TAAAATGATGAGAAAGGTGTTAAGTTGAGCATTTTGATGATCCAATACTTGTTGAACAAGTAATATACATAATAATAGGGTGTTGTAGGTTAACAAAGGAAAACAAATATCATTGAAGTTCATACACAACAAAATAAGTCAAAAAGTCTGATATTGCCAAAGTAGCTTAATTTTACTTAAAAGATTACATATATTTAATCAATTGCTATGAAAATTACGATGATACATGGGAATACTATACGTATCATAAACAAATTAATATAATGGATTTCAGTAGAAAAATACACCAAAAAGATACATCAAATTAACTTTTAATGTATTTTCTTGTACAATAGGGGCACGAAAATCGAGGCAAACCCCCTGATTGATGGGAATCAGATTTTTTGTCCCCCAATCACCCCCTAGCTGTGTTTAGCTTCCCAAAAATCAGAATTTGTCCCCTCAAAGCTTGAATAACAATAAATGAACCCATGCGAGCCCATGTGAATGCAAGAAGAAAATGAAGAAAAAGGTACCATAATTAATTTTGTTGTCTCCCCTTGTCCCCTAACCTTTCCCTATTTAAACTAAGCCCAAACACCTCTTCTCCCCTTCAAAATTCCGTACATATAGAGAGAGAAAGAGCAGTTTGAGTGTTCTTGAGGGTTTGAGAGAAGAAAGCAGAAGAAGAAGAAGGAGGGATCCGAAAAGTGGGGTCGTTGGAGACCATGGTTTTAAAGCTAAATCCAAATCCATCCTCCACCATCTTTTGATCTCCCAAACATGTAATTAAAACCTCTAAACCTTGTATCTAATATCCCCCCAAATATCCCCCAACACATCTCTTTAAACCCCTTAAAAATCAAGAACCGAAATCGAACCGAAAAGGCGTCGTAGTTAGGAATTAGGGGTTGTTGAGTTTTTGGATGATATGAGATTTTGTTGTATGTTGTTATCCTTGAGTTTAATGACCTCTAAGTGTGCTGGAGTCTTGATATTTAAGTTTGAAACACAAGCATGCAAGGAATTAGAACCAAAAACATGACATGACACAAGTAGAAGACCTCAACCCTAAGAGACCTGATTTTCTAGAACTTTGATGTTTCTGCCCTGAGAATTGAAACACCATAACTCTCTGTAAAAAATTGATCTAAGCATTATTTTTAAGTCCAGAGTAACATTTTTGTGTTATATTTCATCCAAAATTGGTTTCAACTCATTTGAACAATCAGAACTCGAGATATTGCAATTTTACCAAAGTGTGTCAAATTCTGACCTGTCGACATCACTGACTAGGAAACCCTATTTTAAAGTGTGATCCGAACCTTGGTGAAAACATGAAAGTTGTAGATAACATATATATATAAACCTACCCACCAAAAATTAGCACAAAATATTGAGGTTCTATAGGTAAAAATCCCTCTGAAAGTTTTTGTTTATTTTCAGCCCTCGAGGAACATTCTGTCACATATTTTTATATGGCCCAAAACCTCTATTTTTAGTGACCTATTCCAAAAGTGGTCTATATGAACATTGTATATAACATATTGAAGTACTTTTTGCCAAAAAATAAGACCTTAAATCCTCGGGATGATATACCAAAACCGTTTCAAACCCTCTGTCCAAAACCAGCTCTGGTGAGTTTTGGCGGCTGACACAACCTACTTTTTAAAATGGCCAAAACTTATAACTTGTTTCAAACAACTATCCTTAGCTCCAAACACAAAACATGTAGAGGACTTGTTAGAATAGAACATAATAAAAAATTGGCTTATTTGAACTTCATTTGATACCGCAAAACCGAGAGCAACAGAAGCATAATTCTGGGTAAAATCTGGAGAAGGTGCTGAACCATTTTTGCTTAGAATAAAATGTTCACCCATATTCCCCTTGGATTTGGTCTTGGTGTTAAACATGAGAGTTGTAGGAAATAGTTTTATCTAAATGGTGTTTAAAAAATCATGATCCAATTTCATGTCAAAGTACCTCAAGTTGCTGCAGTACCTTAGAATTGAATGGTTTGGAAGAGAGTAATAAATTGTTAAGTTAAATCCTTAAACAAGTGAAGGTTTGGGCAAGTGCGTAGTACCCCTTAAACATAAAAAGAAACTAACCATGGTCCCTAAAAGCAAAGAAAACATTCAACGGTTCGAATCATTTTAGTTTCATCCGCTAAAGGGGGAGGTTTCCGTATTAACGGACGAGTTGTGCTTTGCTTGTTAGGCACGAAAATTGTAGAACCCGGAGGTCCTGCTTAGCATGCTGGGGGAGGCTCAGTTCATATGCATATTATACAAGGTGAGAGTGCTTAGCCATTATCTTGAACTTAAGTTATCTAAATGATGCATGAAAATTCTTTAAAGCGCATGTTTTGAACTATGGCCAGTTTTGATGATTGCATGAACCTATTGTTTTCAAATGCCATGATGTCTTTGTTTCAAGTGTGCCATCTATGCTATTTTGTGCTAGCATGATGTTATTATGAAAGTATGGTTAATGTTGTGTGGTTGTTCCAACGTGCCAAGTTACAAGGGTTTTCGGCCCTTTATATCCCATTATGAGGGAAGTTACCCAACTATGGGTTTTTTTTTTCATTTGTCCCAGACAGCACATACCACTCGTGCATGGTGGAGAGAGGGGCCCTCATTCCATCACGTTGCTATCTGTGCGTTGAGAATTGAGGTTACGGTACCGTCGGAACTCCCGGTCGTGAGGTTGACGACTACTTGGACATTGATGGGGTTTGAGTCTAGATTTGAAAAGTGGTCATGCATTTTTTTAAATTTGTGGTGGTTGTGCCAGTAACATATTTATGATAGAAATACCGAGAAGATTCTGTATAATCTGTGATGTTTTCATGTTCATGTAAATGCATCAGTTTCTATATTTTCGTGAAAAATGTGATGAACTATTTTTAGAAAGAGTTTTCAATTCGTGATAATGCTAAGTGCGCTCTCCTGTAACCTCTATGGCTGCAGATATCAGGAACGGCTAAGAGTTGGTCCACCACAGGCGTCATCGAGTAGTTTTGGTTCTGTTGTTGGAAATTGTTTTGGCCAGTCTTTCTTTTGTTTAGTTTTTGTGTTGGCAAAGCTTCATGTATAAGGTTTGAAGAATTTTGACCTTTCAGAAGTAATGTATGCCTTGGGATGGTGAATCCCTAGTGACTCATGTTTATCTCTTTTGATATTAAGATATTTGTGGTTGTTTAAGTTTACACCTTGTCTATCTCTTGGGCTGCCGGTCTGCGGTGGGATCTTATCCCTTTGCGTAGTTTTGGTGCCTTACAGGTGTGGGGTGTTACAGCATCACCGTCTGAGGTTGATTGTGTGTGCTTGATTGCATGCGTTAAAACGCTTTGACAACATGATCGTGCCAGCAAGTTAGATATGTGAACGATGTGTATATGTGAGCATGGGGGTTGAATCTTAAGAGTGATAGTCCGACCTTTGTGTGTTTGGATTAACAGACTTGGGAGCCAAGTTTGAAACACGTTTAGCTGACATGATTTCTAGCAGGGAATCAGTGTAGGTTATCCAGATTGACGAGTCATTCTTGTTGGTTTTCCTCGGTCTGTGGGGTTGTTTAGCATGAACCTATGTGCTTATGTGTTAGCATGCTTCTACGGTTTATGCTACGTGCTGCATCTCATATTCTGTCTTTTTTCATATAGACGCGATGTCAGCGAGGAGAGGACGAGGCCGTGGTCGAGGCCGTGGCCGTGCTGGCCAAGGGGATGTTCTATCCCTGATGCTGGGGATGTTAATCCTCCCCTAGGACCGATGGACACTGCGAAGTTGTTGCGTGTACTGGTTGGTTCTATCCAGCAGCTGGTTGCTAGGGGTGAGTTTGTTAGGGAGAGAGAGGCGGTGCATGAGGCGAGGGAGGCGAGGGCCACAGTGGCGATGCGGGAGTTTAGGCGCATGGATCCGCCTACCTTTACAGGAGATCTTGATTCTCTTATGGTGACATAGTGGTTAGATTTGATGACTCGGATCCTAGACACATTGCAAATTGTGGAGGATGAGTTACGGGTTTCTTTTTCCACCTTTCAGCTGAGGGAAAAGATGCGGGTTTCTTTTGCCACCTTTTCGCAGCATGTCCGCTCGAGCGAACTACGGGCACTCGAGCGAGCTACCACCCGAGAAAACCCAAGATTTTCCTGTTCTTGAGTGTTCTAAGCCCCAAAACTTTTAAACACCCATAGACCACTTGGGTTGAGTTAGGGTTTTGGGGTTTCCGGGTCAAATTAGAGTTTCCTAGTATCTGGTCTTTCTGGGGTTTCCGGGTCGAATTAGAGTTTTGGGTTGAGTTAGGGTTTTCAATCTTCTAGTGACTTAAGATCTTATCGGCTTACCGTCGCAAATACTAGGATTTGGGCTACATTGCTAACATGGGTTGTTACAATCTGGGTGGTTACTACTAGGGTCTAGACTGGGGTGTTACAATCTATCCCCCTTAAATAAATTTCGTCCTCAATATTTTGTATCGTACTTCATCGTGTGAATGGTTGGGGATGATTTACTTGCATCATTTCTCTTCGATCTTGGGACCGTATTTATTTGAGTCGTTCTTTATTGAGGGTGTGGACAGGGTCGGGCTTAAACGCTTAGTACCTTGAATAATGGTTGCTTTGTCTTGATACAACAACTTTCAAATGTAATGTTACATTCCTATGTCATGGGGTTGTTTACTAGCGACGCATTAGCCTAAAGTCGTATCCTACCAGCATCTATTTTCTTGTAATGATATAACTAGTCTAAACTAAATGCATCCCCAAGTTGTGAATACGAGCGTACCTCTGATCGTCATCAAAAGGCCTGGCAGCTTGGATATGTTGTTGAGGTTGCAGTTGTTTCCATTGTTGTGGTTGATTTTCCCAGTTCCCCTATTCTAGCTGCGGACATTGAGACTTTTTGTGCCCAAGCTGACCACATTCATAGCAGAGCCTTACCTTCGTAGGTTGACCCCTTACTTGCCTTGGTTTGTCGGCAAAGTGGTATGGCTTTTTGGGAACAATTTTCCTATTGTTCCTTAGTGGTCCTCCTTAACTAGTACCCTCCTTTTTCTGACTCTAAATCCTTTTAGAATTGGCTAAATCTGTTTTTGCCAATAGAGTTGCTAGTACTACTTGAGTGTAAGTCGGAAGTTGTAAGCAGATGACTCTAGTTTGGATAGAGGGTTCTAAACCCCACTCGATCTTTCGTGCCCTTGATTCTTCGTTTGGTATGATGGTCGCGGCGAATCGGCTCAACTCTTCGAAGTGGTTAACGTACTGGGTTACTGACATAGATCCTTGTTTTAGCTCCAGAAATTCTCCGACTTGTCCCTATCAGAAGGGAGCTGGGAAGTACTTTTCCAAAAATAATTCTTCAAACTAATTCCAAGTCAGAGCTCCCACATCTTGGGTGTTGTTTATCACAGACCACCAGTAGTCGGCTTCTCCTTCCAGTAGGTGCGCTACTTGAGCTACTCGATTGGCATCAGTTTGCACTCCCAAGGAGTTAAATAATTTCTTGACAGCTCTCAGCCATTCTTCGGCTACTCTCGGTTTAGCTCCTCCCTTGAACGTAAGGGCCCGTTGTTTTATGAGTTCTGATAAGAACCATGCCCTATCTCGTAGGTGAGGACGAATAATGCTAGTGGAAAGCTCACGCAAGACCTAGGCTAACTCTAGCGCTCCTTCGTCTACAGGTCCATCTACTAGCCGCTGATGGTTAGGTCGTCTACCTGCCATCTGAATAAAGAGGGATGGTGTTGTGGCTAGTGAGTTTTCTTTATGAAGTCTTAATTGTTTCTAGGTTTTAGGATCTCGTGGAGTTAATTTAAGACTTATTCATTTGTATTTCTTATCATTCGAATTCAAGTACAAAGAGCGATTGCAAAGAGCAAGGCACATAACACATAACGGCCCAACCAGAATAGGTGTAGATAAAACTATCAAAGTTTGACTGCGTAGTCCCAAGTTACTTCCATGTTCCGTAGCATTTCCATTGTACTTTCACATGCCACAATCTTGCGGGTCCCATGCAAACTTTATCAGTGATGGCGATAGGAACCTTCATGTAGGTCTCCATTAGAGATGTTGTATATGCTCTTACTTAGCAGTTCTTGATGTCGGGGTTATTGATCTTCAAAACACGTTAAGCGCGGATGCTGGCTGACATTCTGTGCCTTAACATTAGGTAGAGATTTGTTTCGCGACTCAATGATGTGCCAAGTGGTTCTTTTAAGGATGTGAACGACCCGAGTTTCTTGTGAAAGTGCTAAGCTCTAATAACTATCATTTCTCATCGATCTAGATCTTAGGAGAGGTGACCTGGGGTGGCGACTGGTCAAGAGTTTAGCTGAGGATTTCGAATGATGTACCAGAATGCACGATACGTGACTGGGGGCTAGAATGGCTTAGGGAAGGTGAACAAATCGTTTATTGAGATTTAAGAAAATATTCTCAGATGGTTCAAAAAATAGATTGTATAAGGTTAAATGATCACGGTTAAGGCTGTCACGCCCCAAACTCTGGGTCACGTGAAAACCCATTAACAACCAAACATAACACCCAACCCTAGAACACACTCTCAAATTAAACCATACATGCATTGTCTATAACTGCCAAAAAGGCTTACATTACACGATTCCAACACCGGAAAAACATGTAAACATACATGATACAGAAAAAACCAAAAAGGGAAGACTACAGATCTTTCGCCTCTCCAGCAACCCCAGATCAACCTGTGTGACCGGTACTTGAAAAACATTTCAAATCTCACACCTTGAGCCAAAGCTCAGCAGAAACTAGACAAAACATGACATATAAGCTAAACATACTAGGAAATGAGGTGTAGTTTTTGACTCACACATAGGAGCCTTAAAAAGGGTTTTTAGATCGTGAATCACACGAGACTTAAAAACAATTTGAAATTGGTTTTATCCGTCCCACAATGCAGTTCATGCAATCCATGTACCTTCTTAGATTTTCACCAACGGACCGCAGCCCTAACACATGCCTAGTTAACCAGGGTTAACATTCACAATTCCACGTACTAACACTACATTTCATAAAACACGGCACATGCTACACACGCGACTCACACAACACTTGCAACCCATGCAACATATACCACATGCATGCGTTCCTCATATCCCATATATACATGCCTATAAAACCTCTGAGTTTTAAAGTATAAAACCATGTTACACGTAATGATATCAAGCAATGTAATTCATCTACATAGTCCGTACATAAATAAACTAGAGTTATAAATGCACAAAGTCAGTTATAATGCACACAGCCATATATAACCTCACATCATGACGCTACCTGCCACAAAACCCGACATCCACTCACATAGACAACCAACAACCGAAAAAACCACGCCTAACTCAAAGGCCAACTCCAAAATCATAAGCCCCATTTTTCAAAAACCAACACCTTTTCCCAAAAAGGACCATGGGCCCAAACACGCCCCGCACCCAACGAAGAACAAATATCACGCACCTAACCGTGCATCACACCCACATATAACCAAACACGACATCCCAAGTACGCCACTTACACAAACATCCGAGGCCACGACACAACCCCTGAAGCCACAACACCACCAACCGAACCCTAAAAAGAATCTAATAGTATTTTAGTAAACTAATCCCAAATATCAATCGATCGAATACCATTGAAACCCAATTAGAAACCAAGAAACCAACCACCAAACCACAACACACAACCCAGAACTTCAGTCGACTGGACCTCAACCCCCAATTGACTGAAAACATACTAGAAAAGCCAAAAACCCAAACAGAAGAAAGTCAGTCGACTGTCTCCCAGGTCCAGTCAACGAACCTCCCAAAAACATGATCCAATCGACTGACCTTACCCAGAAACCATTTTTGAGCTTTGGTTTCAACCCTCCAAACCTTGAATCAACACTTCGAAACTCCTATCAAACACCATCAGACTTACATACGCCCAAGCCTAACACCAAAACCACGAAAGAAACCTTTAAGACACGATTCCATCCAAAATTAGATCTCATGCGTTTCAACCAATAAAAATAGGCACGATTACACGTAGCACCCATATGAGACATGAGAGTCTAGGATCCTACCTCGTTGAGTTAAAAACTCGACGCCTCAAACCACGTGCAAAATTGACCTTCTTCGAAATGAAATTTCATCCGAATGGATGCGTAGACCACAATGCCAATAACAAGGATCCACTGTTGAATCATTGAAAACTGAACCCCGGGCCCCCGAGAAGTTAGAGAGAAGGTAGAGAGAAAAATGAGAAAACTTAGCTGAGAAGTTTTGAAAATATCTTTTAAAAATATCTAACGCCAGATATTTATAGGCCATGAATTTTTTTTTTTTTTGAATTTTTGAAATTCGCACCGCAATGCTCAACGGCCCCAGGAACCAATCCTGCATACATATCTAAGCCCGATCATGCATCAAAACACGTAAAAACATGCAGCGACGAAAACACCAAACGCGCGTCGAAAAGTGCCGAAAAAGAAAACAGGTTAGGGTCTCACAACTCTACCCCCCTTAAAGGAATTTTGTCCCCGAAATTCGCCACAATGTCAAAAGAAACAACCCCGTCGATCGAAATCAACACAGGTACACGAGATGGTCAGCCAAACCATTCCTAGGATATAGTCAACAAGATCAGGCATCCTAAACAACGGCTAACAATCTCAAAGGTATGGGATCTACAATTCACCCCAACCTCACATCCTTACCAATCGCCACCTCAACACAACACACCACCCACGGAAACCATCACCAACTCCCAAACAGATGCAAGGAAGAAATTGACCCGAAACCTGCATACATAGAAAGTACCTTTGCTCACTGAAGGAATAGCTGCATCATCACCCACGATCGATGCTCTAGAAGGACTGGGAGCTATGAGAGCATATGATCGGCCTTGTATCAATCTGGCCTGTCCACCTGGGATCTAAACTGGAATACCCCACCTACCATCCTAAAAGTCTATATTGTTGGATATTATTGTCGATAACCTAGCTAACTCTGCACCAACGAATCCACTGGCATGCCCATCGTGCTAGATATACTGCCTCTCTGGGGATAATTCTTGCGAATGTGTCCCGGCTGACGGCACCCAAAATAAATCGACGGTCCTCTCCCTTGTGACTGCTACCTCGGCTGCGGGCACTCTAGCATACGATGTCCCGGTTGTCCACACCGATAACATCTAACCTCCCCTGCAGCTGAACTGGTACTGAACCTCGAAATTGCTTCCTTTATGAGCACATCGACATACGATGCCCTGGCTGTTTGCATCGATAACAAGTGGACGCTCTCTGCTTCGGCCTTCCTGTTGAAGCCGCTGAAGGTACTAGTACAGAAGCTTGCTACTGATGCACTCCCACAGAATGAGAACTCAGACCAGACAACCTCTGGCATTTGTCCCCATACCCCTGAAACTGAGCACCTCCACCATCCTGCTAGATTCTCCCTCTCCCCATAACAACCTCAACTAACTGACCGATGGCACCCACCATCGCACGCATCAACTCTATGGAGTCGCTCGGTCCTTGGGGAGCATTTGCATCCCCAACATCAGGGATAGGAACATCCCCTTCGCCAACACCACGGCCTCGCCCTCTCCACGCAGACATCGCGTCTATATGAAAAAAAAATCACATAAGATGCAACATATAACACGAACCGCATAAACATGCTAGCACATAAGCACATAGGTTCATCCTAAATAAACCTCACATACTAAGGAGAACCGACAAGAATAACGCGTCAATCTGGATAACCTACTCAAATTCCCTACTAGAAATCATGTCAGCTAAGCACATTTCTAACTTGGCTCCTAAGTTTGTTAATCCAAACGCCCAAAGACAGGACTAATCAATCCCATAATTCAATCTCCATGCTCAGATATACACATCATTCTCATGCTTTACATGTTAACACATTCATGTTATCAAAGCATCTAAATACATACAATCAAGCACGCACAATCAACCTCACACGGTGACATACTCTTTTCTCACTTCTCTTAGGTATTCGAACCCAGAGCTCTGATACCAAGTTGTCATGCCCCAAACTCCGGGTCACGTGAGACACCCATTAACAACCAAACATAACACCCAACCCGAGAAGACACTCTCAAATTAAACCACACATGCATTGTATATAACTGCTAAAAAGGCTTACATTACACGGTTCCAACACTGGAAAAACATGTAAACATACATGATACAAAAAGAACTAAGATGGGAAGACTACATATCTTCTGCCTCTCCCGCAACCCCGGATCAACCTGCGTAACCGGTACCTGAAAAAAATTTCAAATCTCACACCGTGAGCCAAAGCTCAACAGAAACTAGACAAAGCACGAAAAATAAGCAAAACATGCTAGGAAAACGAGGTGCAGTTTTTAACTCTCTTTCAAGCCATTAAAACAATTTTCACAAGCAATGGAAAAGCGAGGATAAGAACCATCTTTTGACTTACGCACAGGAGCCTTGAAAATAGTTTTTAGATCGTGATTCACACAAGTCTTAAAAACGATTTGAAATTGATTTTATCTGTCCCACAATGCAGCTCATGCAATCTATGTACCTTCTCAGATTTTCACCGATGGATCGCAACCCCCGTCAATGCACCTTTACAGACTTTCACTGAGGGACTGTAGCCCTATCGAATACACCTTTATGGATTTTCACCGAGGGACGGTAGCCATATCAAAGACACCTTTATATATTTTCACCGAGGGACCGTAGCCCTATCGAATATAGCTTTATGGACTTTCATCGAGGGACCGCAGCCCTAATACAAGCCTAGTTAACCATGGTTAACATTCACAATTCCACGTACTATCACTACACATTTCACAAACCACGTCACATGCTACACACACAACTCACACAGCACTTGCAACCCATGCAACATGCACCACATGCATCCGTTCCTCATATCCCATATATGCATGCCTATAAAACCTCTGAGTTTTAAAGCATAAAACCACATTACACGTAACGATATCAAGCCATGTAATTCATCTACATAGTTCGTACATAAATAAACTAGAGTTATAAATGCACAAAGCCAGTTATAAACGCACACAGCCATATATAACCTCACATCATGACACCACCGTCACATAACTCATCATCCACTCACATAGACAACCGACAACCGAAAAAACTACGCCTAACTAAAAGGCCAACTCCAGACTCATAAGCCCCAAATTTTAGAAACCAACACCTTTTCCCAAAAAGGACCACGGGCCCAAACACGCCCCACACCCAACGAAGAACAAACACCACGCACCTAACTGTGCATCACACCCACATCTAACCATGCACGACACCCCCAAGGACACCACTTACATAAACACCCGAGGCCACGACACGACCCCCGAAGCCACAACACAACCAACCGAACCCCAAAAAGAATCCAACAGTAATTCAGTCGACTAATACCATATATCAATCGACTAAATACCATTGAAACCCAATTAAAAACCAAGAAACCAACCACCAAACCACAACACATAGCCTAGAACCTCAGTCAACTGGACCTCAACCTCAGTCGACTGAAAACACACTGGAAAAGCCAAAAACCAAAACAGAAGCAAGCCAGTCAACTGACCACCCAGGTCCAGTTGATTGACCACCTAAAAACATGATCCAGTCGACTGACCTTGCCTAGAAATCATTTTTGAGCTACGACTTCAACCCTTTAAACCTTGAATCAATGCCTCGAAACTCTTATCAAACACCCATAGACTTACACACGCCCAAGCCTTACACCAAATCACGAAAGAAACCTTCAAAACACGATTCTATCCAACCGAAATCAACGAAAAACAGTTTTAAACCCCTAAACCCAACTTTTGAAATAAAGTCAGATCTCATGTGTTTTAATCAGTAAAAATACGAACGATTAGACGTAGCACCCTTATGAGACATGAGAGTCTAGGATCCTACCTCGTTGAGTTAAAAACTCGATGCCTCGAACCACGTGCAAAATCAAGCTTCGTCGGAAAAAATTTCTGTTCGGATGGATGCATAGACCACGATGCCAATAACAAGGATCCGCTGTTGGATCGTTAAAAATCGAGCCCGGGCCCCCCAAAAAGTTAGAGAGAAGGAAGAGAGAAAAAGGTAAAAACTTAGCTGAGAAGTTTTGAAAATATCTTTTAAAAATATCTAATGCCAGATATTTATAGGCCACGAAAATATATATATTTTTTAATTTTTGAAATTCGTACTGTAACGTCCAATGGCCCTAGAAACCAACCCCGCATGCATATCTAAGCCCGATAAATATCAAAACACGTAAAAACATGCAACGATGAGAACACCAAACGCGCATCGAAAAATGCCAAAAAAGAAAATGGGTCAAGGTCTCACAAAAGCAGTCACCGTTGACACAAATTGAGTGGTTATTTGGGGTTCAAATGTTGGTGAAATAAGAGAAGGATAGTGAACAATACTTGAATAAATATCCTCAGAACTAATCTAGTACTATTAGATTCTGATAAAAGAGAAGTTAAGCAATGGGTAACTAAACTAGATATTTTTCCTAAAGTTACATCGGCCTAACGTACTTCAATTCAAGTATCCAAGTCTACTTCCCTACAAAAGAATACTCAAAAATCACTGCAACAGATTGTAGTCTCAGAATCGAGAGAAGATGAACGATAGCAAAAATTTTATCAATGTCGAATATTCAAAACGAGTAATTAACAAAGAATTGATATCGAGTTTTACGAAAGAAGAGTTAGTTCAAAGAAGCTGGCTTGAATCAAATCCAAACACTGATCATCATTGAGGTATGAAAACTTGAGGACAAAGGTATTTCCTAGGATTAAAATCCTGATTGGATTATTAATAAGACTTAGGTGCATAAGGGTTTTCGACGAACGACATCTGACGGTACCAATGAGGACTGATGACAAAAGAAAGAATGATACACAAATAATTTCAAGTAGGTACAAAATTTAATAGAAAAGCTTGGGGTAAACGAGAAAGGTATTTATAAGGATGGGGTTATGGGGTTCTAACGGTGGCTCTCCAGGTGATATCTAAAACTTCTCCTAATACGTATTCTCGTCTACCCCCTTAAAATAAAATAACTTGTTGCACGAATCTCTGATCTTCGATCTAGATGCCCTTACTCGTCCTTTGCATGTAGATTCCCTGTAGCTTCTGATCCTAGTAACATCTTAACACGGCTCGCTATAGGTCTTAAACATAGCAGATTTTAGTTCTTATAATGTATAGATGATAATTATAATTAATACAACACATCCTATAGAGCTTTAACGCGATAGAACACATGGTTTTCCACAATCCAAGGCCTGAAGGTTCACTAAACCTAGGCTCTGATACTAACTGTGACGCCCCGTCCTCTGGGCACGTCGGGACATACATAAGTAAAGACAAAGATGATATTTTAGCCATTTATTCGTATTTAGATATCATAAATATTACATCATTAAGAGTTCTGAACTGTTGACAAGTACATAATGATTACAGTTTCACCAAAAAATTTAACAAGATTATAATACGCCCGTGGAAACTGAATAAAAAGAACAAAAGGTAAAAACCGAATTCTTCAACTAGCATTATTGGGATCCGCTGGCTACTGCCACTTACTCTGTTCTTCAATTTCGTCTTCTTTTTCGAGGGCGACTTCGCAAGGAACTCATCACACTCACCTGTGGCACGAATTCTATAAGCCAAAGCCCAGAAGCAAATTTCCTAAACCGTCTAACAAACTCACAACAAAATATCCTACAATACATATCATATAATACCCAATACAATTTTACGGCTAAATAGGCAAACAATTTAACATTTTTAACAGGGTAACCATATGTAAGAATAATTGTACGAGTGCGTGATGTGGATGAATGTAATGCAGTTACCCAACCCAATTATAAGTCAACCAATCAAATTTTGAGTAACATCTTTACGTTCCCATACGTTAGGCTCGCATACACCAACATTCCCAATCACGACAGCGTATAGCGGACGTTCGGCTTAAGACGTGGCACGGCTCAGGACATATATGACCCAAGGTTGATCATATCCAACATGATAATCAGAATGGCACCATTACGTTCCCGTACGTTAAGTTCTTATTCGTCAGCGTTCCGGATCACAGCGGCATATAGCTGTTGTTTGTCTCAAGACATGATACGGCTCAGGCGTAACATGGTTCAGGACGTACATGGCCCAAAGTCATTATATGCGATATAATAACCCGAATGGTACCACTACGTTCCTATACATTAGGTTCCCATTCATCAGCGCTCCCAATCACAACGGCGTATAGCGACTGTTCGGCTCAGGACATGATACGACTCAGGACGTACATGTCCCATTATCAACACTACTTCTATAATATAACCATAACTCAAGGAGTGATAGAAACCAAATTCCCATAAATAAGGCCGAGTTACGAAATAACCAAAGGTCAATGTACAAGATGCAACCCATAAGATGCCCCAAGTGCAATGCAATGATGTCTATGGTACAACAACTCGTATCTTGAAGTACAACTTAACAATAGCATGATATGAACTCAACATGGTATGACGTACAAAGAAACATAGCATAAAGTACAAGTCTTTAAAGCATAAGGTACAACTCACTAAAGCACACAGTACAAATATACGAAGCATAAGTTATAATTTATGTGACATGGATTCAACCTATCGGCATGGTTTCTAATCATCAAATTATTAATTTCATACACCAATCATTCACATAAATCTTTTAAAGTCTATATATTCAAGTTCCATAAGGTGGCACACTACTCAAACACTTAGCCAAATTTATCTAATTGTACAAGTGCCAATTTGAAAGTTATAACAGTATTTTAAAGTACCTAGACATGGACTTAATTTCAAATTTTTGAACACCAATTAACTAAAAATATTTCTTACAACTTTTATGTTCAACACTAAGCTTAGATCCTAGGGAAAAAAAGGTAATTTATTTTAATTAGATGAAAACCATTCAGCATTTTACAGAAAAAAGTGCAAAATTTGGGCCTCTATTTGCCACAGTTTTGGGGCATCAATTCAAGGGCTATGGCTCTGATATTTGGGGAGGTTTTAGTTTAAGGTGTTCCCTAAAAGTTTTATGTTTTGTGCTAGGGTAATTTGTTTTGAAAAAGTTTGAGATTTCAGCTAATTTATAAAAAAGGGTTCGTCATTTTAAAAATGGTCTGCAGAATGGGTTTTTAACAGAAAATGCTCAAAACCTTTGGGGGACTATCCGAGGGTATTCTGGGCTAATTTTTGCTCAGTATTTAGTTTAATATGTTAGCTACATTTTTCATATGTACCACATTTGGATTTGGCTTCTAAACATTTATGTTCTTGGTCTCACAAAAATGGGTGACAGAGGGCTCTGTCAGTCACTAAAACACAATAGTGACTTTGGAAAGTTTTTTGACCAATCCAAACTTCATATTTTTGGCTTAGTTTGGTGGAAAGTAAGATAAGTATGTCTTCTATATGTTTTATGTTTTGACCCAAGCTCGATTCTCACTCTAACTTACAGTTTTTAGGTCTGCAACTCAGAGTGGTCAAAATCTGACACTCTTTGGCAAAAATGACATATCTAGAGTTCTACCCAACGAAATCACTTCAAACCAATTTTGTATGAAAGAGAACTTAAAATGATAGGTCTGGACATAAAAATCACTTTATGATCATTTTTCTATAATTAGTTATGATGCTTTAAAGTTGGTGGCAGAATGTTCACATTTCCAGAAAATCATGTTATTTAGGGTTTTGAAGACTTAGCTCATGTTATGTTAATTTTTTATGTGTTTTCTTTGCATGTATGTCATAAACTCATATAAGACAAAACTCCAAAACATATTAATGCCGTAAAAATCAAAAATATGTACATGCAAGCACATGCAAAACTTGATCATACACAAGCAGTCCACTATCCACACCAACGACACCTTTTTGAGTTAATCTTCGTTTCTTTTTCTTAGGATTGCATAGAGAGATGGATTGAGGGCTATTTCATGAGAGAATATTAGTAGAATTTAGGGGATTTACTTATCTTAGAAAGATCAAATGAGGGTGGATGGTAGATTAGGACTTGGCTTTGTCAAATCTCCTAGCTCCACCTTAGATCCCCCTTGGTTCCTCCTCCTCTCTTCTTCTTTCTTCCTCCTTCTTCTATAGAAAATTTGGAGTATTTTCTGGTGCTCTTTCACTCTCTCAACCAAAATACGAAGAAGGAAAGAGGTGGTTTAAGTCTTATTTTTATAGGAAAAAGACATAGTGAAGATAATGATGCTAGTTGAGATAATTTTTAATTTTTCTAATTTGTGATTGGTTGCATGGTAGGTGGTTCACTTTTTAAGGCATTTTGAAATCTGAATTTTTAATATGGGAAGAGAGGAATTTGGTTAAGGTACTGTTTGGTTGGTTTATGTGCTCAAATTTTAGTTTAATTGCTTATTTAGTGGTATTTTGGCACTAAATTGTTCAAGAAAGTATTTTTAAAATTGATTTGATATATCTTTATGGTCTTATAACTTACTAAAATTAATAATTTTAGTGTTATTATTATTATCATAGTTTATAAAAATATTGACAACAATTAATTGTTTAAATGTAGGCAATTAAGCTACTTTAAACTATTTTGACCAGATGTGACTTTTTGACTTATTTAGTGTATAAAAACATTAATAATAATTTCTTTTCTTTTATCGGTCTATACTATTATATTAGTATATATATTACTTGTATAAAAATTCTTGGGTCATAATAATGCTTAATTTATACAATTTTTTCTCATTTTGAGCTTAAAAATTGCAAAAAATCACTTTTTGGGCACAAACTCCAATGTGACCAGCCACTAAGGGAATTTTTATCATTTTTTGATGTTATTTTGTCCTTTGTTGCTTAATTATATTTAAATATCTGATTTAGGGTGTCCGTGTGTCAAATTTTAGATTTTTAAGACTTTTTACTGTACTAGGAGCAAAATGGTCATTTTATGCTAATTATGAGAATTTTTTATTTTTAATCTTATATTTCATGTTATTTACTTAATTTAGGATATTAAGAATCTTCTATGAGTATTAAGACTTTATCTTTGAGTATCTGGTCTTTTTGGGATTTTCGAGTCGAATTAAGATTTCGAGTTGAGTTAGGATTTTTAATCTTCTAGTGACTTAAGATCTTATCAACTTACCATCGCTAATACTAGGGTTTGGGCTAGATTGCTAACACATGTTGTTACAATCTGGGTGCCTACTACTAGGGTCCAGACTGGGGTGTTACAAATGCGATGCAAACGGGTGCAATACAAGAAAGTCTAAGGTCATAACACGGATCATGGAATTAGAGATTAGTTTTAGGTTGTGAAAGAACCGATAAGTCAGTTTAAGGTTATGAGGAGGACCGATAAGTCAGCTTAAAGTCATGAGGAGGATCGAATTCTTATAGGGGCAACTTTTAGGTAATTCGAGGGCCAGTGAATCAGTTTAAGGTCATGAAGAGGACCAAATAGGTAAAGAGGCATTTTAAGGTCATGCGGGGACCGATAAGTTAGTTTAAGGTCATGAGAAGGACCGACGAGTTAGTTTAAGGTCACGAGGAGGACTAGAGGGTTTAAGGTCGTGAAGAGAACCGATGAGTCAGTTTAAGGTTCTAAGGAGAACTAAAGATGCTAGGGGTAGTTTAGGATCATGTGAGGACCGATAAGTCAATTTAAGGTTATAAAGAGGACCAACGAATCAGTTTAAGGTCATGAGGAGGACCGAAGGGTCATTTTAAGGTCATGAGGAGGACCAGCGAGTTAGTTTAAGATCATGAGGAGGACCGAAGATGCTAAGGGCACTTTATGGTCATCTAAGGACCAGCAAGTCAGTTTAAGGTCGTGATGAGGACCGAAGATGCTAAGGGCACTTTAAGGTCATGTAGGGACTAGTAAGTCAGTTTAAGGTCGTGAAGAGGACCGAAGGGTCAGACTTATCAGTTTTAAGTCATAACGAGGATCGGGGTGCCAACTTATTAGTTTTAGGTCGTGTTGAGGACCGTGGAGCCAACTTATTAGTTATAGGTTATGATGAGGATCGATGAGGGCTCTTAGGGGAAACCAAAACACTGGAAGATGTTAAGAAGGTTTTCGATTTGTTCAAAACCTACACAAGGGTTTCTTAACATTTCAAAAGGTGGGGGCATGAAAAATATAGCGACTGTTACTTGCCAAAGTGGCAGCCTGCATTGTTCTAATGCTTGTTGTTTCCCTGAGGCCATTGAAGTGGCGGGATCATGCCCTATTGCACAGGTCAAGTACCTTCCATTGAGCAGGGTGTGACATCTTCGTATTAGAGCTCTAGGTTATAGGTCATATAGACTTGTTAAAGTGTGGTCTATAGTGGATCGTAGGTTAAGTGTGTCATCTCATGGTTTATCATATAGAGTTGTTGAGACCTAGGGTTGTCATACATTTGCCTCCAGGCATCTGACTAACTTTGAGGTCCATTTGGGAAACGTATTCTACAAGCATAGATTCTTCATTGGATGTCTAAGTAAGTTATTTGATTTGGGAGATGGCACTTGTGTTGTTGAACCTTCTATTTACTAGGTTGTTCCTATCTTTATACCTTTAAGCTGGACTCCTGTATCAAATGCTAATCCATACCTTTCTTATAATAGGGTGAAGCATGGAGAACTCAAACATGGCATCTTTCATCTTGAATCTATATAATGAAGCACAATAACAAGAGTCTCCATAGATGGAATTGGTACAACCTGACCCAACAAACTTAGAGAATAGAACGCAGGGTGGATCGCAATACAAACTGAGAGAACCAGTAACTCACTAATAAAACTATGCAAGGATCTGGGTGCAAAAGAGTTCATAAGGACTCTTAGCCCCACAAAAGCAGAGAATTGGTTGAAGGATGCAATACGTATTTTGGATATATTAGGAGTAAATGAAGATGATAAGGTTGATCTTATAGCATTTATGTTTAGCACAGAAGCATACAATTGGTGGGAAGCCACAAAAAGGCCATTAAAGATGCTGGTGTTAAGATTCGAACCTCATGTACCCCAGAAGATTTCCTAGGATCGTTGCATGAGGACATTCGACGAACAATACAAGCCCAAAACCTATAAGTGCGAGAAGGAAAAAGAATTCACAGACCTTGAGCAAGGAAGGATGAGTGTGGCAGAGTACAAAATAAAGTTTATAAAATTGTCTCGATATGCTATCCATCTTATACCCAACGAGGAAACAAAGTGTAAAAGATTTCAAAAGGGGTTAAGTTTTTCAAATAGGACAAGGTTGACTGCCCTGGAAATGAGTAGCTATGCGAGTTTAGTAAATAAGGCAAAGATGATTGAGAAATATGTGAAGGAAAGGGAAGGAAGACATGAGGACATTAAGAAATAGAAGTTTGGGAATGGCCCAATGAGCAAGGTAGGAGGACATGATCCTAGGAGTAATGCCCTTAGGCCACAGGATTTTTGAAGCCAGAGTTATTAGTCAACCACGAAGAATTCTGGAACTAAAGGGAATTGAACAAGCAAAGGAATGTTTGGACATACAGAGGAGTCAAAGATGAATGGTTGCTTCAAGTGTGAAGCCTTTGACCACTTTAAGAAGGATTATCCAAAGGTCAACGAGGGAATCATATGTTATCGTTGTGGTGAATTCGAACGCATAGCCATTCAGTGCAAATGTTCTGGAATACTAGCACAATCATCTATAGGAAGCCGAAGGATGGATGGGCCAACTAAAAGTGTGTAAGACAAAGGAAAAGGACCAATGGAGGCCTTAAGGGTTTTGTGGGTGTTTTGGTCTCCCAGGATACACCGGATATCTATTGTTTTTAGAAAAATGTTCCTTTTTATTCAAAATGAGAAAATCCAAGATATTTGAGCATCGTTTTTTAGAAAAATGGAGTCACCACTTGGTTTTTGACAAAAACCAAAGAAGCCTGCGGGTCTTTTAAAAATGTAACCAGAGAAAAATAAGGTTCGAGGATTAAGGTACGAAAAGGGAAGGTGTTAGGCACCCTTTTCGCCTAACCGTGAGGTTAGCCTCTACTTTGTCAATGTTAGTTCTTGTTGTAAACTTTTTAAAGGTAACATATACAGAACAGGAGGTTAAAGAGAGTTCAAACAAAAGTAAGCAACAAAACAAAATCGTAACTATGATTCCTAGGGTCATGCAACTTGGTTGTTATTTCTAGATATGCCACACGTATCGTCTGAGAAAAGCAAAGAAAAAAATATGCGAATAAGCGATAAAACAAACAAATAAAGGTCTAAGGGACATGCAACAATATTTTTGCCGCAATCATGCTATGAACAGGCTGTACAGAAAAGACAAAACTGACTTAAACATTATATTTAAAACTATTGGACATGCAGAAAACTCGCGGCCGTGGCAACAAATGTTGCAGCCATAACAAAAATAGTCACAAAACATGCGGCTGTGATAAATATAAGATTACTGCAAATAACTGAATGAAAAATCTCATGGTTGTGACAAATAAAAGTTGCGACCATGGTTTTTAATGGTACAAAAAGGGTATAAACATCGTTTAGTGCTTAAAATATGCTCAAATGAACAAGATGAGTAGGGTAGAGACCACAACCTATTGATTCTAGGTTAGGTCCCCCATCCTTCATCCTTTATACAAGCAATAACTATAAATAGAATACACAGAATGGAGAAAATTAACAACAGAATACTTAAATCACGTTCTCATGTCACTGGTCTTATAAAACCTCATGGCCGTAAGAAGAGGATATGGCGGCTGTAACAAATATAAAGCAAAAGACACAACCATCATGTTTATAGATCTACAAAATAGAGACAAATGGGGTATACAAAATGAAGACCATGACTCATTTCATCTAAGTCAGATCTACCATCCGTCTCCTATCAAGAACATGGACTATGATAGAGATTATGCTAAACAAAATAAAGAGAAAAAAGACCCTAAAGATAAAGGGATAACAAAAAGTTTTTAAAATGGTTTTCATGCTTTTAGCCTTATAAGAACTTC
This sequence comes from Heliamphora pulchella, assembly GCA_032270985.1. Taxonomy (NCBI): domain Eukaryota; kingdom Viridiplantae; phylum Streptophyta; class Magnoliopsida; order Ericales; family Sarraceniaceae; genus Heliamphora; species Heliamphora pulchella. Next base: position 4,745,029 of record JAULJZ010000023.1, read on the forward strand.
ACGGCCATGACAACATGATGCTACAGTCGTGAGAAATAAATGCAGAAAAAGTGTCGGCTAAGCGTACAAAGCTCACGACCGTTACTATAGGCTTAGCAAAACACTCAGCCGAAACATTGAAAGGTTGCAGCCGTTATGTTTTTATAACTACAGAACACACAGAAAGAAATGTATACAAAATGGAGACCATGACCCATTTAATATAGGCCAGATCTACTATTCATTACCCAATAGGAAGATAAACTGAAGTACAGAAGAGAGTAAATGCTAAACAGAGTAATAAAATAAGATAAAACCTTGAAATAAACAAACATCAGAGAGTTTTGAAGGGAGTTTTCACATTTTTATCCTCTAAACAAATGTCACGGTCGTAACAATAGAATATTGTGACCGTGAGTAAATAAAGCAAAAATATATCGGCCATGTGCATAAAGTTCACAGTCGTGACTGTAGGTTTTGTTGGAGGCAAAACTATCAAGATCATTATTTTTCTAAATGATTTTTAGTAAAAAATTAATTGGACGGGCAAACACCGAAACGGGCTCCAGATAAAACTTTTGACAACGAACGATCAAAATTAAATCCGTGCAACAAAAGTTAATTTAGAAAAAATACCTTTTGATGATCGATTCTTCAACTACGATTTGATTTCGAGTTGAAGCTCCTATTAGATCTTCTATTCTATTCCCTTATGCAATCCTCGAACGTAGTGTATGCTACGGACTATCGAGAATACGTACTGGCGGAACCCAAATATCTTTAGTCTTGAAAGACAAAAGATGATATCAGGATGTGTATCATCTAAAACTGGTTCAGCCTACTAGCATATATATAGGGTTACAGCAGGAACTTGGGAGTGATTATGAGTAAGACTTTTAATGGAATTCAGATACCTACCAGCGGTTTCTGCAATTATAGAAAGACGCAGCAGTTTCTGCAATTTCTATAAAACACTGAATTACAGTTCACACCACTAAAGAACTATAATTGCACTCTGACCCATAATCTCAAGACCTTCTTGCATTAAGCTCCTGTTATTAAATGCTTACCATTTCTCCCCACGGTAAAATTTTCGATACTCGCTAATTAAATTTAATTACTGACTATTTAATTTTATCGGCATCTTGAAATTTCTTAAGCCATTCCGCTTAACTTATTTGACTGTCGAATAATTAAATTCACCTGTAGGTTTGGCCCAGTCAAAACTTATAAGCTTCCTTAAGGGGATATCATCAATCCCGATCTTTTTGGACGTGAATTTCGTCAATAATTAATATTCGCCATATAAATAATACCGATATCTAACTCATCGGGAATATAGACCCGTACAAGATCGCACCCTCTAATGAATCAAAACAATGAATATTAAATATACGCAAATCAATAACTATTTCAGAATTAAGAGGATAAACACTATTCATAATAACCTAGGGGTGTAATTTAATTTATATAGTCAGTATAAAATTAATTGCCCCAAATGTCCCGTTCAATACACACAAAGTGTACTAGGACAGAGAGTCGGAACAATAGACGACGTTATTATATGTTCCCTGTAACCAGGACGGCCCTACTAAAACTCTATGCCATAGTCGTACCGATGGTATGTCTATTTCCATCTAAACTGTGAGTATAAAATTTATATTCTGCAAGAACCTAAAATTTTATTTTCTATGTGTAAATCGTACTCTACTCACCAGATTAAATACTATACAGAATATTAGATATCCATGTATAACAAATAAATGATATGCATACATTGCACATAAAAATTCTAATAAAATAGAAAATTAATTTTATTAAAATACAATTAAATACTAAAAACATGATTTTTAGTATAGCAACCCTAACAATCTCCCACTTATACTCAAAACTATGCTGCTATACATCTTACTCTCATGCCCTCTACATAACTATCAAAAGTCTTTGCTGATAAACTCTTTGTAAAGGATCTGCAAGGTTGTCTCCTGATGCAAGCTCTATGTCTGACTAAAAATCTGAGTCTATGTACCCCAAAAGTACTAGACTGTCTGCCTGGTAAACCAACATATAATCTTTAGTCCTTTTCAGGTATTTGATTATATTCTTTACCGCAGTCCAATACTCATGTCCTGGATTAGACTGATATCTACTAACCATTCCAATGATAAAATAGATGTCGGGTCTAGTGCAAACCATAGCATATATGAGACTTTCTACTGCCGAAGCATAAGAAACCGCCTTCAACTTCTCCATCTCATCAGGTGTCTGAGGACACTGATCCATAGATAGAGTGATTCCATGCCTGAAATGGAGAAACCCTTTCTTGGAATCCTGCATGCTAAAACGAGTAAGGATATCATCGATATATTTTTCTTGTGATAAGCCCATCATCGTTTGTTTTCGATCTCGCATAAGCTTGATCTCAAGGATGTGACTGTCTTCTCCAAAGTTCTTCATATCGAACTGCCCAAATAACCATACTTGAACCATAAATAATACCCCAACATTGTTTCTAATATGTAAGATATCGTCTACATAAAGTACTAGAAAGATCACCACGCTTCTGTCACGCTTCTTGTACACACAGGGCTCATCTGGACTTTGATCAAAATCATAAGACTTAATGGCTTGATCAAATCTAGTGTTCCAAGACCTCGATGCCTGCTTAAGTCCATAAATGAATCTCTTAAGCATACACAACATGTGTTCTTGGCCCTTTGCAATGAATCTGTCTTCTTGTATCACATAGATACACTCGTCTAGATTTCTATTAAGAAAAGCTATCTTAACATCCATTTGCCAGATTTCGTAATTGAAATGAGCGGCAATAGATAAAAGAATCCGGATAGACTTAAGCATGGCTACCGACGAAAAAGTTTCCTTATAATTGATCCCTTCTTTCTGAGTGAACCCTTTAGCAACAAGTCTAGCTTTGAAGGTTTCAACCTTACCGTCTACTCTTCTCTGCCTCTTGTAGATGTACTTATATCTAGTGAGTTTTATCCCTTCATGTGGTTCTACAAGTTCCAAGACCTTATTAGAATACATAGATTCCATCTCTGAATTCATAGCCCTTTGCCAAAGATCTGCATCTTTGTCTTGAAGTGCTTCATTGTAGTTATAGGGCTTGGTATCTAGTTCTACCGAGATCCTGTCAAAAATTCTTCCAAGAACATATATCGGTCAGGTTGATGAACAACCCTCCCACTACGACGAGACACTATCTGTCTCTGTGTACTAGTAACAACACACTATGCAAAATCAGAACCCTGTACATCAGCACTCTATTCTTGATTTGCACCTGTCCCGATAATCCTCCCACTACGACGAGGTAATGGGATATCAGTGACTTGTTTTGTAACGACCCGGCACAGACCCTAGTTGTAATAACCCGATTAGTAATGACCGGCATAATGACCCTTCTTGGACCCTAGTAGTAGTGACGGATAGTCCACGAGCCCATAGAATACGAAAGAGATTCAAAACCCTAACTTGAACCAAAAACCCTAAATTCGGCTTGGAAACCCAAAAAAGGTCCAAAACTCAAGCAACAAAACCTTAGCACCCGGAGAGTCTCTTAACATTTTAAATGAAGTAAATATCATAAAATAATGAATTAAAAATTAAAAATTCTCATAAATAGGGTAAAATGACCATTTTGCCCCAAGTACAGCAAAAAGCCTTAAAAATTTAAATTTTGACATATGGATACCTTAAATCAAGAATTTAAGTACAATAAAGTAGAAAAGGACAAAATAACATCAAAAATGCCAAAAATTCCCCTTAGTGGCCGACCACCTTGGCTGATGTGCCAAAAAGTGACTTTTTTGCTTTAAATGATGAGAAATGTATTAAATGAAGCATTATGATTATTCCATACTTGTTGAACAAGTAATATACCTAATAATATAGTGTTATAAGTCAAAAAAATGAAATAAATTATTATTGAAGTTTATACACAAAAAAATAAGTCAAAAAGTCATATATTGTCAAAACAGCTTAATTTGACTTAAAAGACTATATCTATTTAATCAATTGCTACGGAAACTATGATAATATATGAAAATACTATATTTTTCATAAACATATTAAAATAATAAGTCTCAATAGGAAAAGACACCAAAAAGATAGATCATATTAACTTTTAATACATTTTCTTGCACAATAGGGGCACAAAAACCGAGACAAACCCTTTGATTGATGGGGGATCAGATTTTTGTCCCCCAAACAGCCACCTAGCTACATTTAGCTTCCCTAAATCTGAATTCTAGCCTCCAAGAATCAAATCAACTTAAATCAAATTCAAATCCCCTAGCCTTCTCCTATATAAACCAAGTCAATCACCACTCTCTCCCCTTCAAAATTTCGTGCAAGTGAGTGATGGACCAGACCTTCAATTGTTCTTGAAGTATTCTACGAGTTTCAGGAAGAAGGAGGAAGAAGGAAGAAACCGAGGCGAATTTCGAAAGCTAAGTCCAAACCCATCCTCCACCATTCTTTGATCTCTCAAAACAAGTAAGTAAATCCCTAAACCTTGTATCTAAGATCCCTCAAAATATCCCTCAAACCATCCCTTTAAACACTCTAAAAATCAAGAACTGAAATCGAACCGAAAAGGCATTGTAATTGTAAACCTAGGGGCTGTTTTGGTTATGAATGATATGAGATGTTGTTGTATATTATTATCATTGAGCTTGATGATCTCTAAGGGTGCTGGAGTCTTGATATTTAAGTTTGAAACACAAGTATGCAAGGAAATAGAACCAAAACTTGACATAACATAAGTAGAGGACTTAAACCCTAAGAGGCTTGATTTTCTAGAACTTTGATGTTTCTGCTATGATATTTGAAATACCATAACATAATGTAAAAAATCGATCTAAGAATTATTTTTACGTCCAGGGTTATATTTTTGTATTAGCTATCATCCAAAGTTGGTTTCAACTCATTTGAATAACCAGAACTCAAGATATTTCAATTCTACCAAAGTGTGTCATTTTCTGACCAGTCAACATTACTGATTTCTAAACCCTAGTTTAGAATGAGATCCGAACTTGGGTCAAAACATGAAAGTTGTATATAACATGTATATCCATCTACCCACAACAAATGAGAACAAAATATTGAGTCTTGACAGGTCAAAACCCCTTTGAAAGTCTCTGTTAAGTTTCAGCATCTGAGGAATATTCTGTCACATATTTTTATATAGCCCAAAACACCTAATTTTAGTAACCTATTCCAGAAGTGTTCCACATGAACATTGTAGCTAACATATTGAAGTATTTTATGCCCAAAAATGAGACCTTAAATCTACAGGATGATACCCCAAAACCGTTCTAAACCTTCTGTCCAAAACCGGCTCTTCTGAGTTTTGGCAGCTGACAGAACCCACTTTTTAAAATGGCCAAAAAGTATAACTTGTTTCAAATAAATACCCTTATCTTAAAACATAAAACTTGTAGGGAAATTGTTAAAATAGAACATACTAAAAAATGGGCTCATTTGGATTTGATTTGATACCCCAAAACCGAGAGAAACAGAAGCATAAAATTGGATAAAATCTGGAGAAAGTGCTGAACCGTTTTTGCTTAGGATAAAATGTTCACCCAATTGCCTTAGGTTTTGGCCTTAGTGATAAACATAAGACTTCTAAAAAATATTTTTATCTAAATAGTGTATAAAAATAATAGCTTGATTCCAAGTCTAGATACCCTAAAATTTTGTCGGCTCTTTTAATTTAATACTCGACTTTTGGCTTTAAAATTTGTTGAGTGTGTGATTGAGTTGAGTGTGTGATTGAGTACCTTTGCCATGAGACCCGAGTTCTATATGATGATCGACTTGAATTAATTGATTAGTATTTTTAAGAGAATGTATGATGATTTAGAACTCATGCTATCATGTTTGAATCATATCTTGAGAATTGTGCTTCACATACTTGTACTTTATGCTTTGCGCGTTATACCCAAAATCTTGCCATGCTAATTGATGTCATGCTATAAATAATTGTACTTGAGATTCATATTATACATCATTGACATTGTCACTTGCATCCTGGCATATTGGAGTCTATCTGTGCAAACCGTTGTTGGGATGGGCTGTGTTGAGATTGTTCTTCTTGGTTCTAAATCTAGGGCGTCCCTGGTTGCCATTTTTCAAAAATATTTTGGGATGTATTCCCCTTGTACACCCTGGGTGCGTCCCCGGTGTTTGAAATGGTTTACGGATATTATTGGGCACCATGGGTTCGTCGCTAGAACTCTGGTTTTGGTAACTTAGACTTTGGGTTGATACCGAGCGAGCATCCTGGTCTTAAAATGAAAGGCAACGACAATAAGTCCCTTCACAACAACGAAAATAAGTCCCTGAAGTAATGAAAGGCAACAACAATAAGCCCCTTCACGGCAACGACAATAAGTCCCTGAAGCAATATATGGCAATAACAATAAGTCCCATCACGGCAATGACAATAAGTCCCTGGTGCAATGAATGGCAATAACAATAAGTCCCATCACAGCAATGACAATAAGTCCCGGTGCAATGATAGGCAATGACAATAAGTCCCTTCACGGCAATGACAATAAGTCCCAGGTGCAATGAAAGACAATGGTAATAAGTCCTATCACGGCAATGACATTAAGTCCCTGAGGCGGCAATGATGATAAGTCCCTGCAGGCAATACCGATAAGTCTCAAGTGGAACTCCTGTTTTTATTTCTGATGAATGTTGGGTTGGGCATCTGTATTTCATACACGGCATCTCATACACGCTTGTTTATTGACTTATCTGCTATCCTGTCATAGATTTGTCTATCTCCTTGACTATAAACTGTACTGGGTGTTTTATGGTATGGGTTGCGGTGAATTTTGTGCCGTGAGATTAGTTAGAAGGTTAAAGTGTTTTGCTTCTGGACCTTGGCTCATGGTTTCGTGCCACAAGTAAGGAGGAGTTCTTGGAGGAAATCGTCCCAGAGGAAGAAGAAGAGTTTAAAGAACAGGATGAGTCCCAAGAGCACATGGATCTCATTGATGTATTCTGAGGAGTCGAGACCTCTGCTTTTATGCTTATATTCAGTTCTCTCGTGCTTAGTGTAATTTTTCAAATTCCTTGGTAAAACTGTAATAATTAAGTACTTTGAACGGTTCAGAACTCCTTTATGATGTAATAACTAACGAATGTAAATATGAATGAATGGCTAGAATATCTGTTTATTTATATTTATGTATGTCCCGATGTGCCTGGAGGACGAGGCGTCACATGTTCTTCTGTTCTATTGGTATTTTCTCTCAATTCTTCTAGAATAATATTGCTTTTGAGCCTGTGATCCATAATATAATCATCTTTAAAGAATCGGGCATTGGTGCTAACAATGATCTTATGATCCTTAGAATTATAAAACAGACCATCATTCGTTCCCTTAGGATACCCTACAAAGAAACAGACTTCTGTCCTCAGTTTTAATTTACCCGCGTTTCTATTCAGCACATGTATTGGGCACCCCTAAATCTGAATGTGTTTCAAACTAGGTTTATTCCTAGTTTACAATTTTGTGGGAGTAGAAGGTACTGACTTAGAAGGTACCAAGTTCAGAATGTAAATCGCTGTGTCTAAAGCGAGTCCCCAAAACGAATTGGGTAAACCTGAATAACTCATCATGGACATTACCATTTCCATAAGAGTCATATTCCTTCTTTTTGCTACACCATTCTGCTGCGGAGTGCTAGGTACAGTTAACTGGAATGTAATCCCCTCTGAGGACAAGTAGTCCTTAAACTCTCAAAAGAGATATTCCCCACCGCGATCGGATTATAGTGATTTGATACATTTACCCAGACACTTCTCCACCTCTGCCTTGAATTCTTTGAATTTTTTAAAGCATTCAGAGTTACGGTACATCAGGTAAATGTATCCATACCTTGAGCAATCATCAATAAAACTGATGATGTACTCAAAGCCACCTCTAGCCCGGATTGTCATAGGACCACACACATCAGAATGAACCAGCTCCAACGGTTCTTTAACTGTATAGCCTTTAGTCGAAAATGGCCTCTTGGTCATCATACCCTCTAAGCAATATTCATAGATTGAAAGTGCCTCCACTTCGAATGAACTCAAAGGTCCATCTGCCACTAGTCTGTTTATCCTTTTTAGATTAATATGACCTAAGCGTAAGTGCCAAAGAAACGTATGGTTCATTAAAGAAGAAAATTTTATCTTATATGGTAATGTATATGTATTATTTGTTTTAGTTAATTGCAGTGTAGGAGAGATTGGAATAATAATATAAAGATTATCCACCAATATACCAGAACGGATAACCCGTTTATTATCCTTAATAACCACAGAGTTATTAAAATAAACCAAATATTCGTCTTTAGCCAATCCAGAAACGGAAACTAAGTTCCTTCTAATGGCAGGTACATAAAAACAATCTCTCAATATTAAAATCCGATCTCTACCAAAATTGAGATTAACATCTCCTACTACAACTGTTGTTACCTTTGTATTATTGCACATATGTAGGTAAATTTTCTCATCACTAAGTTATCGGATTTCTTAGAACCCCTGCAATGAATTACAAATATGATTAGTGGCTCCCGTATCTACACACCAGGTACCGGTAAATAACATCGCTAAACATGTTTTCATAACTAGTGAATAGAAATTACCCTGTTTGTTCTGCCTTTTGAGAAATACTAGACATAACTTTTTCCTGTGCCAGGTCTGGTTGTAGTGAAAACATCTACCTTTCAGCTTTTTCACATCAGTCCGTGGACCACTAACTACCCTAGAAATCGTGTCTTCCTGTTTCTAAACATTTTTCTTCTTCATGCCTTTCGGCCCAAAGGAAGAACCTTTTTCAGAAACAAGCACATTTCCCGATATTAAAGAAATACCATTTGTAGTAAAAGCTATATCCAAGTTACATTTCCAAACAATAAAATTCAGTCATATTAGTTTGTTTTCTTTGAGTATTAAAGGGAGTGAGTTGAAAGTAATTTTAATCATGAAAATCACGTAATTAAAGAAATCTTTAATTATGATGAGCAAAATTTTGAATTTATTTTAATTTGATTCCCTTTACCATTTTAAAATAAATTCGCCAACCGCCTAGTAATCTGAGAATAGTATGCCTTGATGGGAGGACGTTTACTATCCTTCATAAGACCAGACAAGCTAATTCCTTTTAATTTTACTATCTAAGCAACTGACCATGCCAAATAAAATTAAATAGCTAGCATAGCTTCGATCTAGTATATAATAGCAGTAACTCAGATGGAGAGAATACTATTATATGCAGGTAAGTGTTAACCATCACCTAATCCCAAATTAATCGCTTCGCAATAAACCCTTTGGATGGAGAAGTGATGCACACTAACAATTATCCAAAATTATCCCTAAATGAGGTTTGTACTGACGATACCGTAATTAATCTGTCTGTTAGGGATGAAGGCCATACTGCCCACATGTATGGTTTAATTGCATCGCCTACAAACTGGTGATGGAGATGGCGGGATTTATCTGTGAATAAATTTTTTTTCCCACTTAGATTTTTAAAATATTTTTTAGGGTTATACAAATTCGTTTAATTAAAATAAATTTATTAATTTTGAAAACCACACGATCTGAAAGAATCAAACTTCTTTCCGTGTATAAGATTCCAAATATTTTGGTTTATTAAACCATCTTTTCGTGTTTAAATGCGTAACAAATAAAATTTAATAAATGCACAATTTTTCCTCTAGCTTTTCAGCTAAGATAGTGATTAAAGGCATTTATTTATTTTATTTTTTGTTTCACATTTTTTGAAAAATAATAATTCATTTTGATTAAATATTTTTCTATTTAATTAATTCAAAATTCAGAATTAATTCCCACATTTTTTCAAGATATCTAATTTAAAAAAATCATCTTAAATGTGATATTTTATAAAAATAAAATAAAATATCTAAAGTTTTTTGATTTAATTAAAATTAATTAATTAAAAAAACTTATTTTTATTTTTCATTACAAAATATTTTAATTAAAATCAAAATTTTGAATTAATTAAATTAACAAGATAAATAAAACAAATATGAAATCATTCACGCAGTTCATATATATATAAACATGATATGCATATATTCTGATTTTATGATCCAAGTGAAACACTGAGGTGTTTCAGTCTCCTTAAAAAAATCAGCTGTTTCAATCCCTGTTCGCCTCTGATTTAGTGTCCTGATTGCATTAGGCTTCCTTGAGACTATTTGATATATATTGATTTATCATATCAGTCTCGTATACATCAGAAAATCAACACAAAGCAACCCCGGGAGAGTGAAATCGCCGGACCACCACCAGCCCCCGCTGGCGCTGCCTTGCTGCCGCTTTCAGACAGCTCCTAGCGCCTCATCCGAGCTCCGTTTTTTATGAGTTTTATATCATTGGAAAGCTCTCAAAATATGTATTTTTTTTGTTAAAAAATCTGCTACAAAACTGCTTGAAAAACGGTTGGAAAAACGGCCCGAACCTCAAAAAGTATTGCTGCCCTACACAACACTGCATAGCCAACTTTCCAGGGCATTTTCGACCTCTTCCCAAACTCGGTTTTTGACATACTTTATATCAAAAGAAAGCTCTCAAAAAGTAATTTGTTTTTATAAAAAGGTCTGCTCAAAAAGAGCTTGAAAAACCATCAGAAAATTGCCTAAAACAAACTGTCGCTACTCACAGCGCCGCCGCCTTTAACCGCCAACTTCCCGAGGCCATTCCGGCCTCATCTGAACTCCTTTTTCGACATATTTTATATCATTCGAAAACTCTTGAAAAGTGAAAAGTTTTTATCAAAAACATTGCTCGAAAATATCCCAAAAAATTGTTGGAAAATTGCCTAGAATCTGCTGCTGTACAACCACTGCCGCCAAAAAAAATTGCTGTTGTTTTTTTCTTTTTTTAATGCACTATTTGGCCCAGTGTTTTTTTGGTTTTTGATAGTATTTTAAGGTATATTTTACTGCTATTTTATGTTTAAAAATATTTCAAAAAAATAGTCCCAAAAATGGCTCAAAAAATCATAAAAATCGCCGCCGAACAACTGCCGGCAAATCCGCCAGAACCGAGCTGTTTTGGTGATTTTTTCTTACTGTTTTTGACTTATTTTTAATGCTATTTTTTATAGATAAATACTACCAAAAAAAACTCACCAAAAAAAACTGTTTAAAACATTTAAAACCTTACCGCGATCTGTGGCCCGTTAAAACCCGAACCACCACCGGTGCTGCTTCTGTTCTTCGTGTTCTTGGATATGTTCAACTTGTTCTTAAATAACCTAAATAGATTTTTAAGTACATAAAACTAACTATTGTATCGATCCTATGTTCCGAAGGCACACATTCAATCTATCACGGTCAACCTCTGTGATTAAAAAAATAATCATCATTCACACCATTCAATCAAATATGAAAAAATAAATTAAGATCATAAAATCGAGATTAAAATGCCAGCAAAATAAAGTTAGCAACAGTTCTAAAACTACTCGGCCCCGATAATCGAAAACAAAAAATAAAACAGTTCTGATACCAATTGTTTGAGGTAAAACTGCGAAGATCATTATTTTTATAAACGATTTTTGGTAAAAAATTAACAAGATGGACAAACACCCAAACGGGCTCCAGATAAAACTTTTGACGACGAACGATCAAAATAAAACCCGTGCAACCAAAGGTCATTTAGAAAAAATACCTTTTGTCGATCGATTCTTCAACTACGATTTGATTCTGAGTTGAAGCACCTGTCAGATCTTCAACTGTATTCACTTATGCGATCCTCAGACGTAGTGTAGGCTACGAACTATCAAGAACTCGTGCTGGCAGAACCCAGATATCTTTAGTCTTGAAAGAAAAAATATGATATCATGATGTATATCATCTAAAACTGGTTCAGCCTACCCGCATATATATAAGGCTACAGCAGAGACCTGAGGAGTAATTATGAGTAAGACTTCCAGTGGAACACAGATACCTACCAGCGACTTTTGCAATTATAGAAAGACGCAGCGGTTTTGGCATTTTTCATAAAACAATAAATTACAGTTCACACCACTAAAGAACTATAATTACATTCTAACCCATAATCTCAAAATCTTCTTGCATTGAGATCCTGTTATTAAATACTTACTATTTCTCCCCATATTAAGATTTTCGATACTCGCTAATTAAATCTAATTACTGATAATTTAATTTAATCGGCATCTTGAAATTCCTTAAAGTTTTTCGCTTAACTTGTTTGACCGCTGGATAATTAAATCCACCTGTAGGGTTTGGCCCAGTCAAAACTTATAAGCTTCCTTAAGGAGGTATCGTCAATCCTGATATTTTAGGACGTGAGTTCCGTCAATAATTAATATTCGCCATATAAATAATACCGCTATCCAACTCACTGGGAATATAGACCCATATAAGATCGCA
>JAULJZ010000023.1:4757553-4769439 GCA_032270985.1 Heliamphora pulchella
ATAATAAATATTATCCAAATTAAAGACATTTATTTATAGGAAATGAATTATTAAAATCATCAAAATTAATTAATGAAGCACTTGGGCTAACATATCTTAAACTAAGCTTGCGCCCAATCCGCAATTCCATGAGAGTAATAGGTACTGACTTAGAAGGTACCAAATTTAGAATTTAAGCCGTTGTCAAAAATTTAAATCCCCAAAAGAAATCGGGTAACTGTTAATAACTCATCATAAATCTTGCCATCTCCATAAGAGTCAAATTCTTTCTTTCTGCTATACCATTCTAATGTGGGTGCCCAGTGCAATCAATTGGGATGCAATTCCTTCCACTGACAAGTAGTCTCTAAACTCTCCAAAGAGTTATTCGCCACTACGGCCAGACCGTAATGTTTTTATACATTTACCTAGACGCTTCTTCGTTTTCGCCTTAAATTCTTTGAATTTTTTAAAGCATTCAGACTTACGACGCATCAAATAAATGTATTCGTACATTGAGTAATTATCAATAAAAGTGACAAAATACTCAAAGCCTCTTCTAACCCAAGTAATCATAGGTCCACATACATCAGAGTGAACTAGTTCTAACGGTTCTTTAACTCTATAGCTTTAACAGAAAATGACCTCTTGGTCATATTTTCCTCCAAGTAGGATTCACATACTAAAAATGTCTTTGTTTCCAATGAACTCAAATGTCCATCTTCAAATAGTCTATTTATCATTTTCAAATTTATATGACCTAATCGTAAGTACCAAAGATACATTCGGTCCATTAAAGAAAGCTCATTTCTCTTAAATGGTAAATTAGATATATTATTTAATTTATTCAGTTGCAGTGTAAGAGAGATAAGAGTAATACCATACATATCATTCACCAATATACTAGAATAAATAAAATATTTATTATCCTTAATAACCACAAAGTTATTAAAATAAACAGAGTATTTATTCTTAACAAATCTAGAAACAGAAATTAAATTCTTTCTTATGAAAGGTAAATAAAGACAATAGTTTAATATTAAAAATCTATCTCTATTAAAACTAAGAGTAATATCTTCTACTGCAATTGCTGTCACTTTTATATTATTGCCTATGTATAGGTATATCTCCACATTACTAAGCTGTTTGGTTTCTTAGAATCCCTATAAAGAATTGCAGACATGATTAGTGATTTCGTATCTACACACTAGTTATCAGTAGATAACACTGCTAAACATGTTTCAACAACTAGTGAACAGAAATTATATTGGTTATTCTGCTTGTCGAGAAAGACTGGACATTACTTTTTTTAGTGTTCTGTATGGTTGCAGTGAAAACACTTGCCTTTTAGCTTTTTCATATCAGCTTTTAACCCATTAGCTGCCTTTGAACTTGTGCCTCCCTGTTTCTGAACCTTTTTCTTCTTTTTGTCTTTCGGCTTAGAGAAAAAATCTTTTTAAGCAACAAAGACATTTCATAGCTTCCTAAGTATACGCTCAGCTGTTTGAAGTTTTTAAAGTAGTTTTAGTAGGGAGAAATTGAGTTTGTTCATAATATAATTTAGGCAGAACTGCATAAAGTAATCAAAAACTGACTGGAGCATGATATTAACTCGAGTTTGCTTGTCAATTTTTGCTCCATGGATCTCTAGCTCATTCAGAAGACTAATCATCTTTAGAACATGATCCCTAACTGAAGTACCTTCAACTATGTTTGTGTTCATCAGCGATTTCATGGCCACCTACCTAACGGCACGATTTTGATCCCCAAGCATTTCTTTGACACTCATAATCATGTTATAAACACTGGACATAGACTGATGCTGATTTTACAATATATTTGACATGGCAGCCAAAATATAGCAACGAGCCATCTGATCAGTTTTCTACCACTTCTAATAAGTCTAAGTTTTTTATTCGGTCGCTCCCTCATCAAGTATTGGTAAACAAGTCTCCGATAACAAAAATTTATAGTTCTCAACAGTTAAAACGATATTCAGATTTTTTTTCTAGTCAATATAATTAAGACTCGTAAGTTTGTTTTCTTTGAGTATAGTCGCGAGTTGATTGAAAATTATTTTATCCTAAAAATTACATAACTAAAAATCATTACTTATGATGAGCAAGATTTTTTAATTTATTTTAAAATTAGTTCCCTCTATCATTTAAAAAAAATCGTCAACAGCCTAGTACACCGTGAATAACATGCCTCGATGAGAAGGTCGTCTACTATTCAGCATTTGTTCAGACAGGCTAATTTCTATTAATTTTACTATCTAGACAATAGACTATACCAAGTAAAATCAAATAGCTAGCGTAACTTCGATCATATAAATAATAGCAGTGATTCATATGAACATAATACTATTATTTACAGTTAAGTGTAAATCATCACCTAATCTCGAATCAATTGTTTCGCAATGAACTCTTCAGATGTAGAAGTGATTCACATTAATAATTATTCAGAATTATCCGTAAATGAGTTTCGTATCGGTGGTACAATAATTAATTATATCTGATAGAGAGAAAAGCCCTATAGCCAACACACAAAATTAATTATATCACCTACAAACTACTGATGGAGACTATAAAATTTATTTATGAATAAATTTCCTCACCTACTTAGTTTTTTAAAATATCTTTAGGGTTATAAAATCTATTTAATTAAAATAAATTTAAAAATTTAAAAAACCACACGTTAAGAAAAATTCTAATTTTAACTATTTTTATGTGTTATATGTGTAACAAATAAAAATTTTAAATTCTTTTTATTTTATAAAAATTTAAATAAAAATATTAAATTTTAATTTTATTTTCCTGTCACACATATTTTGAAAAAAATAATTTGTTTAAATTAGAAAAGTTTAAATATTAGTATTTTTTTAGATGTCATAAAAGACTTAATTCCAAAACTTTTATTTTAAGAGATTTAGTCCTATCAAATTTAAAATAATTAAATTATGTCTAATTTGTTCATATTTAAGAGTTAATATTTTTTGTTTTAGACAAGCGAAAAAATCCAAGTGATACATTTATTAAGCTATCATAACTATTGAAAATGAAAAAATGATACATTTTCATTTAACTAATATATCAGTTTTATGGATTGATAAATGTATCACTATCACATGGGACTAAAACTGATACAAAGGTTGTTTCGGTATTAAAACTCTATTATCAATTGATAATAGGATTTATAATAAAATTACTTTTTAAATTAAACCCTTATAATTAATTTAAAATTTTGAAATTAATCGACACGTTTTTCAAAATTTCAAATTTTTTAAAACCATCTTAAAGGTGTTTTTTATGTAACATAATAAAATTCTAAAATTTTTAAAAAATATATTAATTAAATAATTAATTTAAAAAATATTTTATTTTTCCATTAACAAAAATTAATTTCGAATAACTGAATTAATTAAACTGAATAGAAAGCAAAAACCAAATTAAAACTATACACGCACTTAAATAAATAAATGTTTAATATCCCGACTTTATAGCTTAGTTAAAACTCTTAAACCAAAGAGTTCCTATTTATTCAAAAGTCTTCCAGTCCATTCAAAACCAAAACTCTGTAGCAATTACAATTTTGTAGCCAACAGAACCCATGTGACACACAGCCACTGCAAGCCACCACCGCTACTGCCTGTCGTTGCTTGGCCCGCTGTCGTACCGCCCGCCACGCCTGCACTACAGCCAGCACGAGCAGCGCTGCACGCTGTTTCATCGTGCCATTGTCGATGCCCCGCATGCGTGAGTGCGAGGCACAATGTGTCGATGCCTCACACGCGCGAGTGCAGGTATCGCACGCGCGTGTGCGAGGCATAATGTGTCGATGCCTCGCATGCGCGTGTGCGAGGCATAATGTGGCCACTTATGCCACATTATGCGTTGCACATGCGCGTGCGATGCCTGCGCCGACCTGCGCCACCTATGCCGCCGCACCTTGTTACGTTCTTCGAACTCGTTCTTCATTCTTTCAAATAAAAAAAAACAAGAGCATCGATACATTAATCATATGCCTCTTTCGAGTTCACAATCAACTATAGAGGAAGAAGATTACATGATTCCTACGCCGATGAAGAGTTCACATTTAACTACCACAACCAAACTGTCATGGAAAAACAAATAATCAAATAATAATCATTAAAAATCATTCAATCAAACATGCAAAAGCAATGACCATTAAAGCCAAGATTAGATTGTATACAAAACAAAGTGAGTACAATTTAAATATACCTGAACTCTGATTTGAATCATATACGTAATCAAAGACGGCTCTAATACCAATTGTTAGAGTAAAAAACCAAAATCCTTAGATTTTGTGCATGATTTAAGTCAAAAAATAATTCAGACGGGCAAGTGCCGAAATAGACTATGGATTAAAACTTTTTGATATTGATCAATAAATAATATAACCTGATATAACTCTCAAAGTTAATTTGGAATTATACTTTTAGAAATCGAGTTCGAATGATTTCGTTTACTATAACAAAATTTAGTCAACAAGTTTTTGCGATTTTTGACTAAAAGTTAAATCTCCAAGTCAAGCTTTCTGTTATATTCCCGAATGCCGTAACACGAACAAAGTGTGAACTTTGATTTATCGTGTTTTTCAAAATCTATCTAGCCAAATGTTGTTTGGTTTTCACAATACGTGAAAATCCTAAACTGATTATGAATAATCTGGCGACTAAATTTTATAACAATATATAAATAGGTTATGGTAAAGACTTCTGAAGTAAATAAGACATGAGCTCCTAATGTAATTATGAAATCCTACCTCAACCAAGAATTAATTTTATAAAAATATAAATTATAATTCATAATTTAAAGAATTATAATTATACTTCCAACCTTATTCTCAAAACTAAAATATTTGAACTCCTATTATTAAATTTTTATTTATTCTCTCCACGTTAAGATTATAGATACATGTTAATTAAATTAAATTACTAAAATTTTTATTTAATCGATTTTTTTGAAAATTTTTTAAAACCTTCCACTTAGCTTATTCGATATACAGAGTTTGACACGGTCAAAACTTGTAAACTTTCTCAACTGGGTATCATCAATTCTGTTCACGGAACGTGAATTCTGTCAATAATTAGTATCCACCATATAATTAATGTAGTAATCCAACTCACCGGGATTATAAAGCCGTAAAAGATCATTCCCATTTATTGAATCAAAATAACAAATACTAAATGTACGTGTTAAATAATTATTTTAGGATTAAAAGTATAAACACTCACAATAACCATGATGTGTAAATTAATTTATATAATTAGTATAAAAATAAGGATTAATTGAGTTTTAGTCTTATTTTAAGAAATTATAAGAGTTTTAGTCCCACCATTATTTGTCTTTAAGATTCAGTCATTTTTTAAAAGTTATTGGTTTTTTTTTTCCTAAAATACCTTTATTAACCGGATGTAATATTTCTTGTAATCACATTTGATTTTAGGATGCAATTATATAACAGTGTTGACTTGTTAACTACTCACTAATCATATGGAAACAGTTTTAATTGCCCTACATTTTAGTCGACAGTTACATAACCAAATATGATGAAATATATCATTGATTTAGATGTGGAAGGAGTTTTAATTCCCCTTCATTAAAACTGAATATTCATCAATAATAGGAATTTAACTTCTCTTTTTTCGTTGGATAATTATATTCAAAACATAATTTTCTGATTTTGAATAGATTTCTATTTATTTTCAAATTTATGGAAAATTATCATTGTTGAAAATTCTCACATTACAAGAGCTATTTTGTTCATTAGCATTTTGTACTGGTGAAAGTCTTCTTTATGTTTTGATTGCGAAGACTCACCTGAATTTACTGGTATGTATTTTATTATTTTATTGATTTGTATTTATACTGCTATAAATATTTGTACTAATACATTTATCAGTACAAAACGCAATTCATTTTATGAAAATTGGACAAACCACATAGAACTGAAAAATATATTAGTTAAAATATACAATTATTTTTCAAAATAATAATTGTATCAGTTATACATATCAGTATGACTCTAACTGCTGCAAACATTTATTTATTTTTATTGTAGGTCGTTTTCTAAGGTTAGCTAGAATGAAAAGTCTTTTAGTATTGTTGTGCAAGTACGGAAGCTATACAACTGCAATAATGGTTGACATGAATTCTTCTTACAATTCCCTTTTGAATGTTTTGCGCAAAAAGTATCTTAACTGATATATGTATAAGTTACATATGAGGTGCATGATCATTAAAAATGCACTGTAGAGTTCAACCGATACATGTATCAGTTGGTGATGGATGATGACATAATGGTAAGAGAGGACGACAGGGACGCTGAGGTTGACGACAACGACGGTGAGGATGAAGATGGCAACGGTGGCGACAACGGAGGATGAAGACGACAATAGAGTTAGGGTTGTGGTGATTGTGGCACGAGATCTTGGAGAGATTTTTGGACAAATTTGAGAGAAATTTATGTGGTGGAATTCTTGGTTCCTGCTTATGAAGGGATTTGGTCAAAAAAATTTTATAAAGATATAATTTAAGAGTAATTCAGAAAATTAAAATTGAGACAGGACTAATCTCAATAAAAAGAATTGAATGGAACTAAAACTAATTTTACAATCAAAAAGAGGATCTAGCCCTAAATTTTCCTAAAAATAATTATCCCAACGCGATCCTGTTTAATACACACAAAGTGTACTAGTACAATGAGTCGGAACAATTATCGAGACAATTACCATTCTCCGTTATCAAGACAGATCTACTAAAATATTGTACTACAGTCGTATCAATTGTGTGTCTAATTTCATCTAAGACTGTATATCAAAAACTTATATTCTATAAGAACCGATAATCTAGTCTTCTGTATGTAAGCCGATCTCTATACACTATATTAAATATTATGTAAAATAAAAAACACTCATACACGGCATTAAATAAATAATAAAACGCATACATTGCTCATTAATATTCTCATAAAAATAAAAAAATTAATGTTATTAATAAATAAAATTTAATACTAACATCCAAAATCATAATTTTTAGTATAAAGCCCTGATACTTTCCTCGACCAGGTTGAGGTCTCTTGCTAGCATTTGCCCATTCTCTTCTAGGTTGTATTCTTCAGATCTCATGGTGTGAAGTCTAATCTCTAGTGCTATAGTGGCCTCGGTGTCGTAGGTCATGGAGTAGGGTGTTTCTCTTGTCGACTTTCGTGGCATGGTGCGGTAGGCCCAAAGTACGCGAGGTAATTCGTCTACCCACTGTCCTTTTGCCTTTTCTAATTTCATCTTGATTTCATCGAGGATTATTTCTTTGAGGCCTCGACTCGTCCATTGCACTGGGGGTATGCCTGGGTAGAGTTGTAGAACTTGATCTTTTGCTCTGTGCAAGATTTTTGAAACAATTTCCCATCAATTCGTGTGTCATTATCCAAGATTAGGGTGCAAGGAATCCCAAACCTAATGATGATGTTCAAAAATACAAACTTTTTCACTTTGGCCTCCATCTATCTAATGAAATAATCAGCTACTGTGATTATAAACTTCTTTTTGTTGACTGCTTTGGGGAAGGGACCCACTATGTTCAGCCCTCATTGTGCGAAGGGCCAAGTGCTAGTTAGAGGGTTAACTCTCATGCTGGTTGATGGATTAGAGGTGCAAATTTTTGGCATTTCTCACAATTTTTTTGCATACTGTTGCATGTCCTTCTGCATATAAGACAGCCAATAGCCCTAAAAATCTCTTTATGGCCTAAGGGTCGTCCACTAGTATGGCTTCCACAAATTCCTTTGTGAACTTCGTAGAAGAGTTCTTCTATCAAACTGGGGTGTACACACAAAAGGTAAGGACCAATATAGGATCGCCAATATAATTTGTCAAATTGGGAGACCCAAAATTGAACTGCCTTCCCCGAAGCTTATGGGGTTCTTTCTTCTCGGTTGGTAGCTAACCGTGCTTTAAAAAGACTATGATAGGGTCCATCCAACACGGGAATTACTCAGTTGACAGGGATTCTTCATGATCGATCTTTATGCTCGGTCCTAAGAGAAATTCCACAACCACCGTTCTTTTTAAGCCAAACTCTGTTGCCAAGGCTAGGTTTACCAATGTGTCAGTGTAGTTGTTGCTGGTTAAGCTCACTAGCTCAATCTTCACCGTTTGAACTGCTTCAAGGCTTCCTTGACTTTATCTACGTACGTGGCCATTTTATCGCCCCTAGCCTCATATACCCCGGTAAGCTAATTGATAACAAGTTGGGAATCACTAGAAACTTTAAAATTTTCTATTCTCAACTTCTATACGGCCCATAGTCTGGCCAAGAACGCCTCGTATTTAGCCTTCTTGTTAGAGGCATTGAAACTGAGCCTTAGTGTCTGCTTAAGGACTACCCCCTCTAATTAGGTGAGAACACGTAGTACACTGGCCCTACTGGTGGTGAGTGTGTGGCCCACATAGTACACTGAGTTAGTGAGTGTGTGGCCCATGTGATACACCGGCCGTTGTTGCTTCTCATCTTCCCATATTAACATTGCACTAACAGCATGCCAAGATATGGCTACGTATTGGAACAAGGTTTCGTCTTCCACCGAGGTGGATAGTAGAAGAGGCTCAATCAAAAAGCCCTTTAGCATCTTCAAGGCCTGATCGCACTGCTCAGTGCAGTTGAGCTTAGTGCCTTCTTAAGCACTTGAAAGAAAGTTGGCATTTATTTGGAGCTCAGCTTATGAATCTGTTCAACGTTGTAGCCATCCCGGTCAATTTCTACACCTCCTTCACTGTGCTTAGCCTTTGAATGGCTTGTATGGCCTGAGTTTAATTAGAGTTGGCCTCTACACCGCAGTTGGTGATTAGGAACCTAAGAAACTTTCCTAACCCCACCCCAAAAGTGCACTTGGCAGCATTAAGCTGAAGTTTGTGAGCCTTGAGAATATCAAAGATTCCTTGCAGGTCGATAACGAGGACTTTGCTTTTTATGGATTTGAGCACATGTGGTCAATGTAGGCTTTCATACTCTTCCTCAAGAGGTCTTTGAACATTTTAGTTATCGTTCTCTAGAAAAAGGCTCCAGTGAGCTTGAGTTCGAAAAGTATTACCTTGCAACAGTATGTCCCTCTAGGAGTAATGAAAGCTATTTTCTCCTAGTCGATGCTGAGCATGGAAATCTAGTGGTAGTCATGGTATGCATCCAAAAAACTCATCCACTGATGCCATGCTGTTGGATTCCACCAGCTGGTCAATCTTCGGTAATGGAAAACTATCCTTGGGGCAAGGTTTATTGAGGCTGATGAAGTCCACACACACCCTCCACTTCTCATTCTTCTTCTTAACCACAATGGTATTGGATAACCACTTAAGGTATAGAACTTCACTGATGATGCTCGCTTTCAACAGCTTGTGGACTTCCTCGACCACTATTTGGCGTGATGTGGGCCTGAGCATCTGTTGCGTTGCTTCACCAGCCTGGGTTGGGTTGACATTTAGGGCATAACAGATAAATGATGGTTCAATTCCAGACATGTCATTAGGGGTTCATGCAAATACTTCAATATTGCTTTTCAAAAGTTAGAGCATTTTAATTTTTTCATCCTCGGCCATGGTGGAGCCGAGTAAGGAAAACCTCTTTGATTCTTCATGGTCAAACAAGGTGGACTCCAGGTCTTTAACGACCTAATCCTTAACCTCTCCCCTAACATCTTGGAGGAAGGGTTGATATGGCACTTCAATCACCCATACTTGCTTGGTGAAATGCTCGGTCTTTAGCGCAACAACGAATTACTGTTTTGAGGCAACCTAATCTCTATATATCACTTCTACTCCACCTTTGGTGGGGCACTTCAACATCTGGTGATACGTTGAAGGGATGACGCTCAACTTGTGCAGCCACGATCGTTCCACAACGGCATTGTAGGCCGACAACACGTCTACCACCTGGAAGTTAGTCAAAATTTCAACAATCCCAGACTTGATCCGCATTGCCACCCGCTCTAGGGCCATACTGGTTGTGAATTGAAAACTATGAGTGGGGTGAAGGCCAGAATCACGTCTTTCTCGCTCAGGCCAAGCTTCTTAAAGAGGTTGTAATACATGATCTTGGCCGAGCTCCCTTGGTTAACCAGGATCCTCTTGATGTTGAACCCTAGGAGGTCTAGGGAACTTACCAGAGCATCATAATAGAAGTGTTAAACCCTCTCTGAATCTTTCTCGGTGAGAAAGAGATTCATCAACCTCCAACCTGACTCTGGCCCTATTGCTACTAGACTTAACTTTTATGACTGCCCTCATATGGTACACCTTTTGTGTCTGGCTCGAATCATGTTCTTCTAACTCAGGTCCACTAGGTCGTGGATCATGTTGATGTCTCTTTGGTGGGTAGTTCTGGCGCGCATTCGACCTAGAGGGGCTCAATTAGTCTTTCTCTAGAGGCATCAAGATCAACAAATTCCTCAAGGTCCCTTGCTTAACTATATCACCCAAGTGTTGCTTGAGTGCCTTGCACTCCTCTGCCTTGTGCCCCCTCCCTTTGCGGAATGAGCATCTCTATTTGATCCCCTTCTTTATAGCTGTGTTGACGGCTTCTTCAGACATCCTCAAGAGCTGAGTGAATTAGGGTCTATCCCTAATTTGATGGAGGAACTAATAGATTTACTCCTTGAAGATCATATTCATCCCCTCTCTTGGGTTTGGTGGCTCAGCCCCTAGTTTGATTAGGCCCCCAAGGTCGTCTCTCCTCAACTTCTTGTTCGGTCTCATTAGGCTTGAGTCTCCCTCTCCTTCTTCTATATAGCCAACATCCTCTTCCACCCTCACGTATTGCTCTAGCTTGGTCATGAGATCAGAGATGTCCTTGGGCAGCTTCTTAGTAAAGAAATCTCATACCTTGCTCCACAGTACGAGACCGTGCTTGAATTAAGCCACGACTAACTCTTCATTGTAGTGCTCAATGACATTATACGTATTATAATACCTTCGCATGTATTCTCATAGGGGCTCCTTCTTTCGTCTTTTTAATGCCAAGAGAGAATCAATCACTTTGTGGATTTTTGTGTTAGTGACAAAGCGTGACATAAAGTTTCTGTATAGGTCTTTCCAACTCATCACTAACTAGGGAGGAGCCAATCAAACCACCACAATTTGATTTCATCAAGGCTTGATGGAAACACCTTGTACATTAATGTGCCGTTGGCACTCCACAGAGTCATCATTTGCCTATAGTGGACTAAATGCGATTGAGAATCTGACCATCCATCGTAGGAATTGACCATCGGCAAGGTGAAGCTGTAACGACCCAGCACAGACCCTAGTGATAACGACCTGTGTACAGACCCAGCTCAAACCCTAAGTGTTAGTGACGAATAGTCCATGAGACCATAGAATACAGAAGAAGTTCAGAACCCTAACTCGAATCGAAAACCCTAAGTTCGGCCAAAAAAATCCAACAAGATCCAAAACTTAGGCAACAAAACCTTAACACCCAGAGATCTCCCAACATTCTAAATGAAGTAAATATCAAGAAATAATGAGTTAAAAATAAAAAAACCTCATAAGTAGGGTAAAATGACCGTTTCGCCCCTAATACAGCAAAAAGTCCTAAAAACTCAAATTTTGACACATGGATACCCTAAATCAATGATTTAAGTACAATTTGTTAGAACTAGGCAACCCAAGAGGGGGGTGAATTGAGTTTCTTTAGCAGAAAAAGAGATTAAAAAAAACTTTTTCAGAAAACCTTTTTTTGTAATATTGCCAGACAACTATATATGCAAATGTGAAATCAAGCAAATATCAAAAGAAGAGGGATAGAGATAAAGAACTAAACACCAGCGATTTATAGTGGTTCGGCTTGATCTTAGCCTACGTCCACTTCTCAAGATCTCCCTTGAGTATTTCCA
>JAULJZ010000023.1:4776832-4825201 GCA_032270985.1 Heliamphora pulchella
AGCAAGATGAAAGAGAAGTTCGGAAGAGGAAAGACGCTCGGGAAAGCAGTTCGTGAAAGCAGAAAGCTTGGAAGACGCCAAACGAAAATGAAAAATGTGAGTTCTCACTTGTCGCCTTGTCGGTGTGTCGCGTATCGTCCGTTACAGACCGATACACGATCGTTACCCGTTACGGAACAGTCGTAACGGCCGTTACTCTGGGGATTCTCTGTGCAACCGTTTTTCAACAGAGTAACGGGATCGGCCTTCCAATAT
Source organism: Heliamphora pulchella (assembly GCA_032270985.1). Classification (NCBI taxonomy): domain Eukaryota; kingdom Viridiplantae; phylum Streptophyta; class Magnoliopsida; order Ericales; family Sarraceniaceae; genus Heliamphora; species Heliamphora pulchella. Next base: position 4,777,088 of record JAULJZ010000023.1, read on the forward strand.
TCCGTTACGTAACGGCCGTTATTTAGAACCCTGTTAAGAGATCCTTTAAAACTTTCATGAAGAACACTTTTTCATTTACCCAAGACGGAAGGTTGATTCTGTCCAGATTCTGTTATTCCATATTATATATATCGGTTAAAAGAAATTTGTTTGAGATATCAAATTAACTCTAAATTTTCTGGATTTTGGACATAATTTAGATTAGAAAATCCCGTAAATTTTTTTTTAATGAAGAACACATGTTCAAATAATCAATGAAAATGGGTGATTTGACCTTCGCAAGAAAATGGACTGAATATGTCCTGAAAAATAGATTCTGCCCAACGATTATAAAAAAATATGTTTGATATATCAAAGAGTGATAAAAGTCTCTCACTTTTGGTAGGCAATTAGAACAATGTGTTAAGAGTAACTTTCATGAAGAAAATATTTTTAGAACAAGTTTCTAAACTGAGGTTTTAACCTCTGCAACAAAACTTGATAGAACCTACATGGTTTTGTGAGAATTTAATTTCTCAAAATCCACTTTGTAAAATTTCTTCAAATAATTTTTATATGAAAGCCAACATCAAATTCTAATGCTGGACACAAAAATCACCTCAAGATCATTTTTCTATAATTTACTAAAAATCTTTAAAGAAGGACCTCACTAGAGCAAGAATCCTGGAACTTGATCTTAAAGGGTTTAACTTAGCTTGTGTTTAGACTAGCTTTTTTGTAGACTTTTTTGTTTTTTGACTTTTTTGTAAAAAAATAAATATAAAAACATGTGAAAAAAGTCAACATAGGCTAAACCAGTGAGCTTTTTAAGAGGGTTTTAAGCAAAAAGTCTCTCAAAAAAGCTAGACCAAACATAGACTTAGCCATAGTTCCTTCTAGCTTGTTTCAAGCTTGATCTTTTTGTGTTCTTGATTCATGTTCTTAAGAATAGAGGTGAATTAAGAGGTTTTTGAGTAGAGATAGATTAGGATTCAAGGAGTACTTACTTGGATTAGGTTGGATCTTAACACTTGAAGATTGGACTTAGCTTTACATGACCAACTTTCTTTTTTCTCCTTCCTCTTCTTCATTTTTCTCCTTCTTCTTCCTCTTATTCACACTCAATTTCTCTCTCCAAAAACTTCAAGCATGGCCGACCAAGGGGAGGGGGAAAAGGGCTGATTTTTATGGAAAAATTTAGTAGTGAAGCATTCATGATGAGGGGTGATGGAATAAACCAATTGGAATGCATGCATTTGAACATGATATGACAAGACAATGGAGTGGGGGGGGGGGCTAAGGTGGCTAGCTAGCGGGTGTTTGAGCTTCCCAAAGAAAGACCGGCAGTGGCGATGAGAGAAAATCAGTGAGGAACGGCTATGGCGACGAGGGGGAAGAAAGACCAGCGGTGGCGAGAGAGAAGATGAAACACATGCAACAATGGAGAAAGAAAGCGGTAACGGGGGTGGGAAGATAAAATATATTAGGTGAAGATATTAAGTAATCACCCATTACATTCTCAGTCGATGTTAGGCAGTATTCTTCATCATAATTTTGTTTGACAATCTCATTTAAAGATTCCAAAAGGTTTCATTAAGAACATAATTGTAAATGAAAGATCATGATGTTATCAAAATTTATGGCAGGCACAATTGGTATGATGACGCACTCACAAGTATTTTTAAAGTAAATAATTGCATAAGACTTAATGAGGCATTAAAATAAAATAAAATATTTATTCTCATTTTACTATTTGCCTGACAATGTGCGTAAAATGGTGTAGAATGAGTATTCTCATTGTGATGTTTAATATTTTGGTAAAAAGAATGAACCGTAATGAAAATACTTCAACAAACTATGATTAACTTTCTAAAATTACAAAACTTATTGTAATATCATCAAAAATAAAGAAATTAACGAATTATATATATATATATATCTCACACTTTCACAGTCACTAAAAAATATATTAAATAATTATGAAATTAAGCAACTGAAATGTTATTAAAAACTAATGGGTGGGATCATACAAATCTACGATGTGTGTGCAATGATATAATAAAATTTAAATATTTTAAATCATTACTAGCCAAATAATTTACATATATATTACATTAATTTTAGATATAAAAAGTAATAGATAATAGTATATGGCATAATGTTAAAGAACCGATTATGATGTTAGAGAAATTATATGAAGTGCTAAAAGCGCTAGAAGCCTGAAGTTTACAAGAAACAAAACTCTTCGCGTGATAGCAGTATTCCCGACTCCCACCACAACCTAAGGAGAGCGACTGAAAAGAGTAATTAATCAGTGAATCAGATTAGTTAGTTAGGCAATCTCAAGTGATTAGGAACCGTAGTTCTAAATATCTTATCATATAGTGTACCAATTTTGTCATTTCTTATGGTACGTACCAATATTGGTGAAATACCGGGTACCATTTCGAATTTATCGCTATAAAATATTTTTTATATATTTTTAAAAAATATTATTCAATAATAAATAATTTAGTATAACATAATTATTTGTTTAAAATAATATTTTAATTAATTAGTCTAAATTAAAATTTAATCTTATTATTTATAGTGACATAGCTAATTTGAAAGTGATAAAATTTCGCATGTACACTTTTTAATAATAATTTAACATTGATTAGTTTTAAAACTCTCATTTTATGCTATATTTGATACTTGAATTGGAGAATAAAAATAAAAAATAAAAGTATAAACAAAAAATAAGTAACATTTAAAAAAAATAATTATTATGAACTAGTACGTAGCTTGTATGGTCCGATATAGGCAGGTACAGACCGGTATTGGCCGGTACGTCCGATTCAGACAAGTATTTTGATCAATATAGAATTAAGTAATTAGCGTACCGATTTTATTTCAAATCGGTACGTACCGGTTGGTACAGTATAGTACATACAACTATGTTAGGAACCAACCTTAGTTGCATGGACAAGCGTTCGGTCCAAAACGTCTGATCAGGTAGCACCGATCGAGTATACACCATACACCTTGACCCTGTCATTCCTACATAAACGATGCCCAAAATAGTTATCCTAGAATCACTTTAGCGAAATCCATAGGATTGAACCCAATCCTCCCGAAAAGGCTCCATAAATTCTATACGGTTATGGTTATAAATGCTAGTTATCCTCACCAAATGAGGTACACACAAATATCTATCCATAAGTCAATACATATGAAGAATGTTTGACCACTCCATTTACTAACTTAGGTATCGGAGGATTCTTGGCAGTACTCTACAATTCCTACCAATGTTAAGAATTTATCACTCTTTTCAGGTCTTAAGAGAAGAACTCCGCCATCGAGGCCGCTAGATTTTTTGCGTCAACAATTAGGCACCATCTATGTGAATTGAAGGATTTTCCAAATATTTGTTGGATCTGAGTAAATGGTGGAAACTATAGCCATGACTTGAAAAAATAACTAACAACGAATCATGATCGATAGCAACCAGCAAAACTAACACGTGGATCCGCAACTTAGAGATCTAGCCCAAACGATGCAAGGGTTGGCACAACAAACCTAAGTGCTTGAGTCTCTGAACAATGGCCCGTTCGCCATGCCCCACCATGCGCTAAGTGGCGTTCTATGAACACGGCCCTAACCTACTCGGTGCAATGAATTCGAAGTCAAGATTGCAAGGCGTGATACATCAACTATATAATGTAGGAGTACATGAAGAGGGAGCCAATCAATGGGACAAAATTGTTAAAAGTCGGGTTGTGACTACAAATGGAAACACCATGTCAAATAATGATGGTTTCAACCCAGAAGAAAAATATAGAATCTACAGCCCTAGAAGCTGAAGTAAGACAGATGAAAGAGCAGCTCCAAAACATGATGGATGTAATTAAAAGGAAAACGACATTGTTGTGGATGAGCTACTTCAAGGACCTAATCTATCTTTTTCCCTAGAATCATGTTCGATCCCCTACCTTCTAAATTCAAGATGTCACAAATGGGGGCATTTGATGGGGAAAAGGACCCGCTAGATCATTTGGTGACTTACAAGGCATTCATGCACTTACACGTGGTTCTAGACGAAATTATGTGTTGGGCATTCCTAACCACCTTGAAGGGATCAGCCCGAGTGTGATTCAATAGACTCAAGTTTGGATTGGTTGCCAATTTCACTTAACTTAACAGACTGTTCATCAAACATTTCATTGGAGGGCACTGACATCACCAATTGGCTGCATACCTACAAAATATTAGGCATATAAGAGGTAAATCGCTAAGGGAATACGTGGTCAGATTCAGTCCGGAAGCTCTTCAAGTAGACAACATAGATGATAAGGTGATTCTAACACCTTTATTGGGGATTGCAACTGACCAAGTTTCTACTTTCACTAGGCAAAACTCCTCCGTTAAGCGTGACCGAGCTAATGGTCAAGGCCTAATAGCATATGAATGTCGAAGATGCGTTGAATGCTAGAAAGACTGAGGCCTAGTGCCCCGATCAAAAGACAAAAAAGACGCGAAAGAATGACTAAAACATGAGCTGGAGTCAGAATGACAAAGTCCAACCAGAGAATCAGAGAAAGGTCAAGGGAATTAACCGAACTTAAAATGACCAAGCAACCCATTCTGGACGTTTTATAAGGTACCCTTGAATAACCAAGTAGACCGAGTGCTATTACAAATTAGAAACGATCTTGATCTTAAGTGGCCAAGAAAACTCAAAATGGAGCTGAAATGGCAAATCCAAGATAAATACTGCCAGTTTCATAAGGCCAATGGTCATGATACAGCAAGCTGCTTTGACCTAAAAGAGCAAATTGAGGACCTCATTAGAATGTGTCAACTATAATGATCTATAGCAAACCATTGCAACCAATGAGAACCTTAAACTCACCAAGATCGCATGCAAGCAAACAATGGTGACCAGGACGTAGTAGGAGAAGTCATAATTATATTAAGAGGGCTTGTCGGGGGAAGGAAAAGTAGTTCGTCCCGACGAGCGCATTCTAGATGCCTAAGGACGACAGAAGTTTGTATGACCAAACGACCACTTAAGACTAAGAAAGGCAAAGAGACAATGAATGATACAACAAATCTCAATGAGCAAATAAGAATAACAAAGTTCAGAGAAATGATTTCCTATGGCTTATGAAATATGAGAACTTGAATACTCTAAAGGAATGCTTTGATTGCATATCTTCCTCTTCAAATCTGAAGTGTTTATCTTTTATATAGGTCCTTAAATGAATGGATCCGTTGGAGGTAGGTGAAAGTATTAAATATAACCAAAATAGCTCTTGAAATATAGTTTTGTCATTTGGTATTCACACTCTTGATTTTCTTGAAACACTTGATCATACTGTAAAAAGAGTCGACATTTTGACCAAAATATGAAAAGCATTGAGGTACTATCTAAAGCTATTAACTCAAAGCTTATATGGTGCCAATATTTGTTCTAGCTAAAACAATTTGTCATCAGAGAAAATTAATTCCCTTTTTAAGTGTATTATAAAATTTGAAGCATTTCAACACCAATATGTTATCATTTGAAACTGAGTGTCATCATTTTATAGAAGATAATGTGGCTCTTGGCACAATATTTATTAAAAGAATAACAATTGTGTCATTGGGGGCCTTGTGGGGTGAATTGCGTGACTGGTCACTGGTGCATCAATGCACAATCTGTGGCTTTATGCATATATTTATCTTCTTAAGTAACAACGGCTATATTTATCTTCTATAAATATATAAGTTAGTTTTTTCATTTCTACACTAAATTTCGAAACTACTTTCTACTATCTCGTTTTGGATTTAAAGTTGCAAGCAGAAGCATTCTCAAATCTTTAGCTTCAACATCAGTCATCAAGGCTTCAAAATTTCAAACACTAAAGTTCTTTTTTCTTTAATATTAGTATCATCATTCCGACTTTTGTTAATTTTTTAATTTTTTTATATTTTATAATTTATTAGTTTATTTATTTATTTATTTGAATTTTAATTCCTATAAATTAGCATGTCTCATATTAATATTCCACTAACTATAGATGGGGAAGATGAGATCATAGAAATTAAATTTGCAGGTTTTTCACAATTTTCTAACACATCACCAACTCCTCTTATAGTTCCATCATCATTTTCTAATTCTAGAAAATCAACTTATAATGTTTGGAAAAATTATGAAAAGTTAGAAGTATTTATCAATGGAAAAATAATTATAAAAGCATGGCATTTTTTATGTAAAAAATTATTTGTTGGTTCTACAAAAGATGGAACTAGTCACTTAAATAGACACCATAATAGTTGTCTAAAAAAATTGAAAATCAAGTAGATATTAGAACTCAAATGCAATTAAATAAAGATTCTAATGAAAAATTAATATTTTAATTATGATCCTTCACATGCTCGTAATGAAATTATAGATTATATGATTAGAGTAAAATATCTTTTTACTTTCGCTGATAAACATGATTTTACAGGAATAGTACAAAGAGAATTTAATTATCAATATATTAGATTTTCATCTTCAACTGCTAAACGGAATGTTATGAAATTTTATAAATAATACTCTGAAAGTTTGAAAATTTATTTTCAAAATTTTAACAGAAAATTTGTTTAACTTTTAATTTGTGGTCTTAGAAATCTCATATGTGATTTTATCATTAACTGCACATTACGTGGATGGTGAAAAAAAATTAAATAAAAAATAATATTGTTCAAAATGAATGAGACTTCACATAGATGTGACTATTGCACAAGTTATTTATGATGAATTGGTAGCATGGGGTATTTCTAAAAAACTATTTTTAATTCCATTAGATAATGCTACAAATAATGATGTAGCTGAACGACATTAAAAAATATTGCTTGGTTTACCTTTTGATTTTGTTCGTACTGATATTTTTTGTGTGCATTGTTGTACTCATATTTTAAATTTAATTGTGTATGATAGTTTAAGTATATTATCTTCTTCAATTGATAAAATAAAAAATATTGTACGTAATATTAATTCTTCTCAATAAATGTATGAATTTTAAAAAAAATGTTGTAAGCAATTTTGTATGAAAAAATTAATATTCATTTAGTTATGCATGATAGATGGAATTCCACTTATGAACTTTTAAAAGTTGTTACTAAATATAAAAATATTATAAATTATTATACTGTGCAATTACAAAATAGTGCATCTAATTGTTCTATAACAACCCTGAATGATTATGATTGGACTATTGCTGAAATAGTTAAAGATTTTTTAAGAAGTTTTTGATAGCTCAACAAAAAAAATTTGTGGTATATATTATCCTACAGTATATCGTGTTATTATTCAATTAGTGAATAATTGTATGACTTTTCAAACATATTTTGTTATTGATAATTTTGAAGATGTCTTGACTGCTATGAAATTTAAATTTGTTAAATAATTTAGAACACTAACACTAATTTTTTGTATTGGTATTGTAATAGATACACGTTTAAGATTTGATGCTTTACGAAAATGGTTAAAAATAATATATAATAGTGATGAAGATAATGAAATTTTTTTTAACAATTAATTTAACAATGATTAAATTAAATAATTTATATAATTATTATAAAATTGGAGTATGCATAGATAGAATAGTCATAACACCCACTACAAACTCTGCCTCTCCATCTAGAAGTGGGCTATGTCATTGTCTAAAAGTAGAAGAATGTTTTGTACTAGTACTACTACTAGTGGTTCTATATTCGAATTAACGCATTATTTTGAACAACCTACAATTAAACATGATGATGATGATGATTCATTTGATATTTTGTCATAGTGAAAATCACAAGAGTCTAGGTATTCTCTCATTTTAATTATGGCTCGTGATATACTAACAGTTTTAATTTATATTGTTGTATTTGAAACTGTTTTTAGTGCAGGTAGTCGAATAATTTCTGAAAAAATGAGTAGCTTGAACCCAGACACTACTGAAACATTAATTTGCTTAAAAAATTGACAATTGATAGAATTAATAATGCAACAAGCCTATCAAGAACAAGAACTAATAGATCAATTAGAAACTTTAAAAATATCAACACCCTCTTAGATTGAGGATAGCTCTCCTAGAGAATTGAAGACTTTTTCTTTTAATTTTGTATTATTATTTTGATGTAAATATTAGGTTGAAAAGTGCAAATAATTGACAAATGTGTAAGTGTTAATCTAGTTGAGATGCACATACTTTGTAGTGATGCAATTTTTCACCACTCTTTTAAATTTTTATGTAATTAATAAAATTATTTATCTAATAAAAAATAAGCTTGTAGATTGTGATTTGTGAAAAAAAAAACTTGCTTTTATTAAGTCAAAGCAAACGAGGCTCCTGAAATCTTGTGGCAGCTCCAAAAAGGACAAGTAATTCAAATTCCAAAGGTCAAAAAAAAAAAAAAAAAACTCAAGTTGTCTTTTTCTATGCATTTTGAATCTTTTATTTTTGAATAGACTGTGAAGTCAAAAAAGTTTCAAATTATTTTTTTACAAAAAAAAGAGAATTTTAATTTTTTCTGTCCATCAGTCCAGTTTAGCTAAACTCGTTAGATAAAACTTGAGCTTAATTATTTAAATTCAATCCCTGCCACCTGCCCCGCCACAATAGCCCGTGGACGGGCTTAGGTACTAATTACACGTCCCGACCCGACTCACTCCGTTGATGACCACTAATTGAAATCAGCTTAGAGTTCTTCATTCTAAACAGCTTGATAGCAAAATGTATGCGGTCTTTTCAAATAAAAAAACTATCATTTGAGTAAAAACATCCATAACAAATTTGATCAAAGTATTTTAAATATAATGACATCATCAAATGAGTCAATTTGGAGTTCACACATTAAGTAAGATAATCAAGATTATTATATAACTTATGAAGCATATACCCTTCTTTTAGCAAACGTGATGTACTAATTTTGTGTCAATTATTCTCAAGCATATTTAATAACAAGGAATAATTAATAAATACATCAAATATTATTATCACGTTAATGCATCTTATACATCATCAAAACTAAATCACATTACTGCGGCATCAAGCCATGTTCGACTTTAGTATTTCTTTATGAAAATTTATTTTTATTAACAAAACATTATTTTTGATCAACCATCTAAATTTGTCTTTCAATTTATGTGCTCCAATCATCCAAATAGGATGAGGATTCTCATAATTAAGACAAATGGTCAAATATTTGGCCAACCATCACTGTTCAAGTTTCATGTAATTAACCAATTTTGATTGATATATTTCACCAAAACGAATATGCCTTCTACAAAATCCAACTCCCAAGTTTTTGTAGTCATTTTGGCTTAATATACTTGCCAATTAAATTCTCGTCATTATTTTTTGGTTGATTAATTAATTTTGAAGGGGAAAGGGGTACTATTAATGGTCTAAAATAAAGTATTTTTGACAGATCATTTCTATAAATTGGATCCATTTGAGTTCCACGGCCCCTTAATCCATTTTATTTTTACAATTCGGCTCTGTAAACATGGTTTCTTGGACCATCTATCCAACTCTTTAATTACAAACGTCTTGAATCCTTTGTGACAAGACAATACAAATTTTGTTTATGAATTTAATTATCGATTTCTCAGCCAGGAGTTCATAAACACGATTTTATTCAAAATGAGATTCATAAACAAAAATTTTAACGTGTAAGGTCCAACTCATTTAAAAAATGTGATTTCTTCCAAAAATACCCAACAAATAGATAAATTTGTATGTTTTTAGAAAATAGATAAATTTATCTATTTTACATATTAAACAGATAAAAATATACATATCAAACAGATAAATTTTTCTATTTTTACACACACACACATATATAAAACAACTCTCTATCTTGTTTCTTTTCACTCCAAGTTCATTAGGGCACAACTATTATTATTGTTATTATTATTATTATTGATAATAATTTAATAATTATCTTCATCATCGTCTTCTTTATCGTCATTATCATTCTCTCCATCGTCTTTCATTTTGATCCATATTCTCACTTTTAGTGTCATCTTCTATTAACAATTTAGATCTTGACTGTTGTGTTTACCAAGCAAACAAGAGCTAATGAAGGAACAGTAGGGTATTTTTATTCTAAAAAATTGTACGTGACAAATAGGGAAGCTATCGCTAAAATAGTTTTGTAATGATGGATCTTGCGTGTTAAAAAAACTTTTGCTAAATGAAAACTAATACACAGCCTACAATTAGGCTTCTTACAAATTTTTCGTTTAATCATTAGGTTTATGTCTCTTATCTCTTACATTAGAGGTGGTTGAACATAAATATCATTACATTGGAGGCGGTTGAATATAAATATCACGTGGTTTGAAAATTTCAAATCGTCTCCCTTATCCATTTTGTATATTTCAACCCCCGAGTTAATCTTTGAAAGGAGTCATTCCATAACTTTGCCCATGTTTAGCCATGAATGAACTCGACTCTTATTCAAAAAATGATTAGAATGCATCTTTTGCTTAAAAAATTAATCAAAGCCATTAACCTGGAAAAAATTTAGCTGCATTTCTTCCTTTTTGTAATAATTATCGTAACAACCATTTGTAGTTATCAGTGTCCATTGTAAGCCATATATTTTTTATGAAACTTGAAACACACTTGTCAACAGAAGTTTCTATTTAGTAGTCAAAAATTTCAATAAGTGGCTTGTTTTGATAACTAGTTCAAACTTTGTAAAAGTTGAACATTCATCATTTTTTATATGACTTTTTGAATTTTCTTCAAAAAAAAAAATTACATTGGATGGTGCGTCAGCAAAGACCGAAAATTCTTTACGACAAAAATTAAAAAGTAAAAATAAAAAACACCAAGAAGAAAAAATAGGGATTGAGTGAACAAACAAGAAAGTAACATTACTACTATCATAATTCTAGATTGCATCCTATTGAAAGAAAAATATATATTACATCTATTCATACCATAGAAAAGCATGGGAATTGGAATGAGAAAATAATATATTGATTGCATAAGTGTGCTATTTATGGTTTTTTTTTTGTAGAGGGTAGTTGTCCACAATTATAGAATAATTATTCACAAAACAGACGATTCCCATATGTGGTGTTTGATAAAATTACTACTAGTAGTTTATAAATTATAAGTTGTAGTAAAAATTGTGAGTGTTTAATAAAAATTGTAGTTTGTAACTTAAATTAAGGAAAAAATAATTACAAGTTGTATAAAAAATTATAAATGTTTAAAAAAATTTATAATTTATAGCCAAAATTAGTAATAAAAAAACTAAAAACTATTTACAATAGCATTGTCAAACACTCTCGTTGTCCAAATAAGGAAGAGCATGCCCACGATTTAATTTAAATAAACACAAATGCCACTTACGCTCTAAGGGTATAAAAATGGTCCGCGGCCTGCAGGCGGCCCGGGACACGCCCAAGACCGGTCAAGGCTTGAGGCCCGGCGCGAGCCCAAAGGCCTTTCCCCATTTTCTTCCCCCCTATTTTTTTACTCCACTCATTAATTTTCTTATGTAATTTCTGTTGCATGATTTAAAAAAATCGTTTCCTTTTTCATTGAAGTTGTAAAACCCGTTCTGTGGTTCATATTTGATCCTTTTAGTTTGCGGTAGTGAAGATAGGATTTAGCTTCTGTTTGGTATAATTTTTTTTAAAGATATTTTTGCTTAAAAACTTTTTAAAAAACTTACTTATTTGACTTTAATAACTTAAAAACTTATTATTATAATTTTAATACATTTGTTTATAATATATAAATTAATAAACTTTAAGTTTATAGTATAATATAATAAACTTTAAGTTTATAATTTTTATGTTAATATATTAACTATTACTAATAAAGTAGTAAACTAACATTATATTATAAATTTTAAAATTAAATAACTATAAAAATAATAAAAATACAAATTAAATAAAAAGCAACCCCCACCTAATTACCAAACCAACTTTTTTCTTCCTAATTACCAAACCAACCCTTACTACCCTCATCCTCCAATTTCTTCCTAATTACCAAACCAACCCCCACGAATTTAAACAAAATTTGCAGATGAATGTAAAACCATGGTCAGAACGGTCGAGAAAGAACAAATAAAAAGCGCCGCGCCTCCTCGTTTTCGCCTTTTCGCCCTTCTCACGGTCCCCCACCTTCTTTCCAACCCTCCCAATCCGTGAAATCTAGGGTTTCAACTACGGCCCGCCAAATTCTCTCTCTCGCGAGCCCTCACCGTACGTCTCGCCGTATCGCTTTACCCGTTGCATGTGTCCGATCTTCCGCGGAACCTCCAGTTCGAGCCAGGCACAGCCTCGCCGTCTTTCCCGCCGACAATGTCGTCACCGAAGGCCTCGCCTTCCGCCTCCGCCTCCGCCTCCGCTTCCAGATCGGAACCTCCCACCGAGCCGACGGTACCCTTCTTTTTGTTAATGCTTGAGCTCGATCTCTCAAACTCGTCTAAATCGCCATTCCATCAACCGCATTCTATACGTTGACATTCTAAATGTATATCCACGAATTTGTACACAAATTGTTTTGTTTGATGACAGGCTTTTTGTTGAAGTTTTTTTTTTAAAATTTTTTTGGGGATAGAATATTGCGTTGGAGAGAGGGAAAGTCGGTGCTACATTTTGCTTAAACAGCTGATTTTTGGAGTTGGGTGCTTTGTTTTATGGGTTGTTCAGGAAAAGAAGAGGAATCTTTGTGGGAGAGTGATGAAAAATCGGATGCTGCATTGTACTTGAAAAAGCTGATTTTTTTGTTTCGTTACGTAATGTTGTGTTGGTGAGAGAATAAAGGGATGCTGTCGCTTGCTTGCAAATCTAAGGAGCTGATTTTTGGTGTTTGGCAAAGATTGGCCTAGGGAGGACAAGTGGCACGGTGGCCACCCATACCTTTTATTATATCTAAATTATATAGATTAACCAACTCTTAAGCCTTTTTAAAATTTTTTTTTGTTAGTATATATGTTCGCCACTAGTAGATTAAAATCTTGGGTTCGTCTTGCGTTCATAGTTGATGGATAAGTGAAACATCAGAACCTCAGATGAATCCCGGAGAATGTGGCACACGCAATGGGTAAATCTAAGCAAATTTGGAAATCATAATATATGGAATTATGAACATTGTAAGGAAAGATATGGGAGATTTTTGTTTGACAGGGGTTCTGTCTTATGAGTAACAGAATGTAAAATTGGATTCATGGAGTTCAAACTGAACGGGTTCCTCAAGGATTTGTTGTGTTAACACATAGAAAAACAAGTATACTTGTGTGCATATGCATAGTTTTATTTATTTTTTTCTTTCTTTCCAATTCTTTCATGTCTGCATAAGATGTTGCATTGCGAGAGACAGAACTGTTCTTCTTCTGTACATTTAAAGAGTTGATTAGAGTGTGCGATTTAGTTTTTTGTACCGGGATCATCATGATTTTGGTGAAATTCAGAGAACATGGAAATTGCATTGTACAATTCAAAGCCCAACTAGGAAATCGTGCAAAGACTTGCGGAATGATTCCATAATAGATTACCACATGGTGGATAAGGCTTGGGATCATTGTGCTTTGTAATATCCACGGTCCACCTTTGAAAATGGGAATCCGAGCTTGATTTAGAAGTAGGTATGGCCTTCTTCATCTTCTAACTTTTTCATATTGATGCAGTGCTTGTTTGGAAACATAAAGCATGCATGCGCTCGGCTATAGATTGTAAAACTGATATTACCTTTTAAAAACCGATAATACTTTTTGAATCCCATCTGTCTACTTTCAACTCCTACTTTTCCCTAGTTGCTGCATTGGGTGTAATTTACAATGTTAGGTTAACTTGCATTGACTTTTTGTTCCCGCAGATGGAGGGAATCCAAGAAATGAGTCCAGCTCCTAAAGAAATCTTATCAGTTATTGATTCTTTTAAAAAACAAGTTGCTGCTGACCGTCGTTTTTATATAAAGGTGCATCCTTGTCCTCAATTTTATTTAGTTTAGCTACTTTGCTTATGAATCCTGCCCTCATGATATCTCTATGATTGATTGATTGATTGATTTAGTTGTTATTTTTCACTTTTTCTTGCCTTCAGAAAAGAATGGAAGAAAACAGGCTAAAGTTGGTTGACGTCAGCAAACATCTATATAACTTATCACTGGAAAGAAGAACCGATAAGGTAATAGGTACTGATAAAAGCATAGATCTACTGACAAAGAGACAGAAAGATGCAATTGATATGCAAAATGGTATTGACATAAGTAATGGGGATAAGGACGGTAGCAGTTCCCAAGAAGATGGCAATACCTCTTCTGCAATTTTGCTAGGATCTAGTATAGCAGTCAAGAATGCTGTTCGCCCAATCAAGCTCTCAGAAGTGAAAAGACTCCCACCTTATACTACTTGGATTTTCTTGGATAGGTGCGTTAAGATGGCCATATATATGGAAGGACATTTCAGTGAAATATTTGTCTGCGCTTCTGTGGTTGACAAATCTAGCACACGCTTTCTTTTGCTTGCTTATGTTCTTTTAGAAACCTTATAAGACATTATTCTTGAAGTTTCAGACCTTATGTGTGCTGCCCATTTATAAACATAATTTTTTTTGGAAATAAGTTGGAATTCATTGTTGCTTATGATATATGTATATGACCTAAATCTTTGTTTTATTAATTTGCCTGATGATTTTGTAACATTGATATTTGATGATGCGAATAGGGTTGTGTAATCATCTGGGACAATGTAATAGTAGTAACTAGAGTTCATGAAATCCTCTCATAAATTGGTTTGTATCTCCTCTCTCCCAATAGGGAGGTCATAGTTTTGAGCCTTCTTGGGGACAACGTGGCATTGTGGCAGGCAGTTCAGGGGCTCAATGCTCCAACTGGCCTTAGGTTTGTCATGTTGGCGTATGGACTCTACTAGTGAGAGCAAGGAAATAAAGCAAACCATAGAGCTCTTAATTTGATATTAGTATCAAAGGCTATCTTTGCTATATCATGTCTTCTCTCAAGGCACTGACCCACTGGGCCATATAATTTCTCAGTTAATATTTGTATATAAATTGTGTGGTCAGAAAGATTGCTCATTGGATCCATACATTACATAATGTTTTTGGAGATATTGGCCTCAATTCCTTTACATTCTTCATTCAGATTCAGATCTTTGAATTGACTGCTTCTCATTTCCAACTGCTCTCTAACCCCTTTTATGGGGCACAGATCTTAAAGGCGCCACTTGTCTTTTACTTCACAGGTTATTGTTTCGGACTGTTTTTTCCATGATAAGATATTGTTGGAAATGAAAATGGAAAACAAAGAATACAAATACTATGCATGTCTTGTAACATCATTTATAGCCAATAAGTTGATTTGGTCATGAATCTCATATTGTGGATATAATAATGGCTAGATGTGTATTACTCCCTTTTTTACCGTGCCCATCTTGTATTTTTTATTTTATTGATGTTGTCACAACTTGATAGCACTGATTTTATGCAGAAATCAAAGAATGACTGAAGATCAGTCGGTAGTGGGTCGAAGGAGAATTTATTATGATCAAAATGGGGGTGAGGCTCTAATTTGCAGCGATAGCGAGGAAGAAATAATTGAAGACGAAGAAGAAAAGAAGGAATTTGGAGACTGGGAAGATTATGTTCTCCGGTTAGTATAATTAAATTGTCTAATGCAGTTCGTTAAATCTGTGGTTTTGGTTATTTACATTCTTATAATCTTATCTACTATAATATAAAGAGTAACATCTTTTTGGTTTAGAACACAGATGTCCATATTCTTAGAAAGTGAACCCCTTTGTTCTTAAGCTGGGTGACTGGGTCATTTGACCTTCCTTCCTTTCTTTATTATATTCTTATTTTTTATTTTTAACATTATTCTCTTTTCTATGTGGGTTTTGTGTTTTATCGTGAAAACACTAAGTGATTTTTATGATTTTTGGGTCCTCTTTGAACATATACTGTCACACTTCGCTCCTGCAAGTGCTGTACCTGTGTGAAGGGGTGTGACAATGTCCAAGCTGACAACCACAACAGAGCGACACCAGGTCCAAAGTCCAAACATCGGATGTTATCGCTAGCAAAAGCTCACAAGCAAAAGTCTACGCAACATCAGAATTAAAATAAGAAAACAAACTCCTCACAACAAACAAGCTAAGCTCAAGCTGTAACAATACCCATTAGGGTTACAACAGAACTGTACAAGTCTCCAAAGACAAATGGCCTTCAGTCCTCCAGCCTCTGACACACACATTGGGGTGGACCGATATCTATCTTGAACCAAAATCTGCAACCAAAAAGTTATATGAGTGTACTTAGCATCATAGTGAAAAGATAGATTTCCAACAATTAAAAGGATGAAACCTGAAACTAAAGTGAAGTATGAAAATTTGTTCTGCAGAAATAACTCTGGCAAAGATAATTACTGCATTTAAAATCTCGCCGGTAAGAGTTATTGATTGTAGCACTGAGGAAAATAATCTATCTCCAATAGTAAGCTTTTTGAGCCAAAGTTTCATGTTTTAGAACAATTCACATCTAAAAAAAGTGAAAGATAATTCATTTAGAATGCTCACTCGCAACTTTGAGCATAAAGATTTTTCTCCCAACAATAGTCTTTAAAGCCATGTATCTCATGATTTAAAAGTAATTCTTACTTCTTCATAAGTGTACTTACTAGTATTATGTCCCGCAGTGACAAAGGAGTCATCTACCTCACAACCAAGAGTTTCGGTGGTACCAAACCCTCACTCACAAGCGCACGTCTATGGTGCGGTAGTGATAAGGGTCACTCTTTATCACCAGTGGTAGGTGCAATCCACACGAGCATAGTTCACAACTCACGCAATTTCTAGAAAAACTCACACATTTCGGGCAAAACTGACATCCGTCATCGAGCAACAACGCATGCTAGTTACCCGCAAGACTTTGGAAATTTTAGATAAAAATATTACATTTGGAGATATTGAGAAATAACTTTTCAACCAAATATGAGTTATTCTTGCAAAATGATCTCGCTTTCGTAAGAGAAATGGGATTTCAGTAAACAACCATAAGCGTAGTAGTAAAACATTTCGAAATCATAGTTATAATATGTGCATAGCATTTCAGCAAAATCCTAGAGGATATTTGAATAAACGCAATCCATTATTAGTGCTAGACACTCTCAACTGAAGGCTTGACTCTCAACAAAACTCTAATTCAAATTTGAAATGACATGTCAACTCTGGACATCGACTCCTTAAAGCATAATATGTAACACAATTCATCAAATGAATATAATATCAGCTTTTGAGCTTGAGAATCTCCAGTTTAGAATTCAAATGCAAGTGTTTCATGTCATGTAGATGTATTTAATCTCAAGTTCAAGAACTCAAATGCAATTGTTTCACGTCGTGCACATTGTTGTTTATGAGTAAACCTTCCTAAAATCAAATGAAATGCATGAATTTGTGAAAGGAGCTTTGGAACCACAATTACGTTGTGAATTTTCTCATCATCACACTCATTAAAAAATCATGAAATTAATTATCTTGAGAGAAGATACGAAAACACGAAAATGAAACATAGCCATAAGCTAGACATATGATAGTATAACATACTGTAGGCGTGGGGTTTTGTAGTGAAGTCTGAGAAGATGGAGTGCTTCATGGCGGCTTGAGGACACCAGAGGTGGAGGAGGTGAGGGTTTGGGGCAGCCTTAGAGAGAGGGAGGGTGGCAGTGGAGAGCAGCAACCTGAGGTATAGAGATGTTGTATCTTGCAGAGATAGCAAGGTTGAAGATGATATGTTCTGGAGGATTGGAGTGTACTCATATCACAGACGATGTGAAGGGGATATCCGTATCTTCAAGATCACTAAGGACGATGGATGCCCCACCCGCCATTGGTTTTGTGGATATGACCTTCTGGTTCTGATGGTCTGTATGATATGCTGAGGGAATATCATATGGCGTATCATACTGTTTCCAGGTTTGATCGGCTAGATATCGACTCCTAAGCTTGTGGGAGCTCTGTCTTGATCAGGTCTCTCTCTCTATGACCGGTCGGTGAAGTTGCTTGGAGGCCACTCCATTGATAAACCCTAGAGCTCTAGCCTTCAAATCACGTGCCTCATTTGTTCCCGAGCGAAGAGGTGCTTAGGCCCTGCTTTCAACCTAAAACTAAGTTGATATTGGTGATGGCGTGGACCGTGGGCCGGTCCACTTGCCCGAGAGAGGTTGGCCTGGTGGCCTGCTTGTCCGGAGGTGAGGAGATTGGCCTGGCGGTCTGCTTGCCCAAAGGCGAGGAGATTGGCCCAACATCTTACATGCTCAGAGGTTAGGAGATTGGCATAACGGCCTACTTTTCCGAAGGCGAAAAGATTGGCGCTACGGCCTACATGCCCGAAGGCTAAGAGATTGGCCCAATGGCTTACTTGCCCGGAGACGATGGGATTAGTCTACTTGCTTAAAGGCAAGGTTGACTAGATATCCACATTAATACCCCCTGCATACATGCATTTATGAATGTATATATGCATACTTTATTGTGGCGATTTGTTTTTGAAACCTTGCATATTTTTATATCTTCATGAACGATTACAAAATGGAGTTTTCTTTCATTTATTTTATTGGAGGTCCTGGAGGAACATAGACAAATGCTTGGATTCTTTCTTGGTCAGTTTAGAGAATATTACATTCAATTTTGAACTCATTCCACATAAGCCACACGCCTCCTGTGGGGTCAAAGGGTTCGAATATGCAGATGACTGCGTATCCCATTAGTGTTCCAAAGGCCTCCCCCTTCCCGCCTAGTTGTTCTTGTTTCTGAGAGAATTACCAGTTGGGGGCTATGCTGCATGACGAGGTAGGAAGAAGTTTCGAGAAAGTGAGAACTAGAGATTCCTTGGGCGCTTTAGAGAGGAATTCTCATTGGTGGGGTGAAGAAAGGTAGGTGTAGGGAGGAAGATTTCTCTATAAATTCTTCTCCCTTCGTTACCCACCCTTGTTTGAGGTGGTGGGTGGAGGGGTCTATCATAGTAGGACATAGGGTTACCAGATGGTCTGGTGATTGACCATCTTGTCTTCCCCTTTGGGTGATGATGATGCGGAGTTGGTGGAGGTTGGGCTCTGCCACTACTTTCTTGGCATGATAAGCGTCGTTTCGGAGGTGGAACTCTTTGGGGTGGCTGACCAAGCAATGATAATCTAGGTGGGTGAGAGAGCGATCTGATGGTTGGACTGGCAACCAAGGGACAACTTGATCCGATGGTTGGACTAGCACTCAAGGAACGACTTGATACTAGATCTTGGAGTGAGGAGGGTTCTTTTCTTGGGGAGCCATGGATGCTTGTCCTCTCCTTGTTTGCCATTTATTGTTGTTTCTTCTCCACATGATGATGAACTATGATGGAGTTCTTACAAAAATTTATGGAGAAAGTGGTGTGTTTGTCACTTCATGGGGATGATGTTCATATAGGCGCTAAAGTTAGAATACGACAAATTTCTTAGAGGAATTGAGGAGTGGTGACTCCATTGGTTCTGACATCCATTAGCGTGAATCTCTTATGAATAGGTGCCTAGCTCTTAGTTGCACAAAGCGGGAGCTGGAACGCGGGAGCAGGGGTATGTAGAAGATCCAAGTTTGGGAGCGCCGAAAGGAGCGTATATGTAAAAGGCATAAAAATGGGAAATTAAAATACTCAAAAAATATATTATCTTTCATCACATATCATATAATTTCAATATTTGTTTCATACATTGTTAAAAAAATTCCTACAAAATTAGCTAATAAAAACTGAATTTTTAACTAGTTTCATACATTGTTAAAAATTAAATTCATAAAAATAAAATAAAAATTTTAATTTAAAAATACACTATTTTTAATCTTGCTTGATCATCACTCTTATAATATTTGTAAAAATGTTTGTCTTCAGGTACCTCAAGAGTCACCAAATTAAAACTATACAAACAAAAGCTAATATAATTAAATAAAATAAATAATAATCTAATAGTGCAAACAGACATTTTTACACTCCCAAGAAGTCTCTCAAAATCTCCCCCTTCGTCGTTTACACACTGTCATTTTCGAAGCCTTTTCTTCGTCGCATGCGATCTCCTAAGAATACAGTTCTTCATTTCCGAAGTGTCTTTTCCGTTGGAACCGATTTCAGCCGTCGAGATCTAGATCTATTTCAGTCAATTGTGGCCGTCCTTTAATATTACGTCGGAATCAATTGTGGCCTTTGAGATCCAATTCTGTCGGAATCGATTTTGGCCGTTGAGTCTCCTTCGTCACCGATCTTCAAAGGAAGAAGCAACGTGATGGTCGAACTTTGAAAAGCATCTGCTCATAAATTTACAATCAAAAATGGTAAGTTTTTGCAAAATTTTAGTTTTTCTCGCATAAAATTTTCTGATTCAACATTCAAGGAGATTTTTTTTTTCTTTTTTTGGGCGAACGCTCCCATGGAAGGTTGATCCGCGCTTCTGTCTTGACGGGAACGTGATTCAATCACGTTCCTAGCTTTGGAGCGCTGAATTGCGGTTCTGACATGGGAGCGGGACCACTATGGACGATTCCTGCAACTAAGGCCTAGCTCTTATGAGGGCTCTTGTGGCCGGTGGACCGAGGACACAGCAATGCGGGAGGCCTCTTGGATATAGGCGAGGTGTGAGGGGAGAACGACGCTTTATACCAAGTGGTGGCATTGAAGGGTACAACCACCTTCACACTTTTAGGCCTCTTGGGTTGTCTAATGCCTTCTGGAGGAAAGTGTCCACATTTGATGTCCAGCCGGGTGATTGAGCGTCTTTTGTTTGGTTGGGAGGAGGTGGACGATGACGATGACGATGACGATGACGATGACGATGAGGGTCTTATTTCTCCGAACTCAGTGCTGCGGTTTGGAGTTGAGAGATGGCAATTTCCCTATGCATTCCATTCTTACCAAAACTACCGGTCTCCCTTGTGCCTTTGAGATTTGGGCTGCTGAGGTGGAGTGCAGTGATTTTGTGTGGTCGATGAAGGCAACTGGTGTTCTTATGGGGGTGTAGAATTGTTTGGGGCTTTTTGTGCCCAGGGAGAGGAGTTGGATAGAGACCATCCTATTGCGGTGGAGCATCAACAATCATTCCTTTATTACCAGTTGGGAAGAGATTACTCCCACGCAAGAGGATGTATCTGCTCTTATGGGATTGGGGCTGCTAGGTGTGGCCAACCTCGCAAAGAGAGATTTATCCTCGGTCTAGTGTGGTATTGCTGGTGTTTTGAGATCATCCACGGAGCTTGCCGGTAGATTGCGCACTCTGTATGACAGGACCGATAAACACATTGATGCAAAGCCTCATGCCACTTCTAACAATACAGGCAGTGGATGCATCTGGTATTGGTACCGAGATTTGAGCGGGGCGGATGACGCTGATCCTCGCTATGGCGTTCCGGGGGATGGTTTACAGTTGCCGGAGCACTTGACTGCCTTCTTATCAATTTGGCTTACTTGGTATGTTTTTTCGGGACCCCCTTAGGACGACATTGACTCCAAGTTATTCGACATCGCTGCTATTTTGTTGGTTGGTGAGTGTGGCCTTTGTTCTTGGGAACCTTGTCTTGGCAATTAGACATGCTGAGAGAGGCTAGGGAGTGCTTACCTGGACGATATGATGTAGTGACCTACGTAAACATCCATATCGTCCAAACTTTCTTCTACGAGCACTTTCGTAGTGCTGTCTCAGTTTCACGTCCGATTGGAGTGGAGGATTGAGGCCGTCGAGCTACCTAGTGGAGCGGAGTTACTGTTCAGTCCAGTTTGTCTAGAGTGATTGATGACGAGGGGGAGTTCTATGCCCGACCGTATCTAGATGGGGTGGGTGACACTCGGCATCGATGCTTATATCCTGATGATGATGCTGTGGTAGGAGAGGATGGCCCTACTCTAGAGTATGTTAGCTGGTTCTGGTTGTTATGCTTCACACCTCTGGCACTTCCATTCCTTGTTGATGGTGAGTATGGATTAGTTGGCTGCAGTCCGCGCCGGGTGGCCCACCAGTTTGGCTTGGACCAAGGTGTTCCCCATGAGGTGGAGCCCATGTAGACTGGATGCACTCGGGCAATTTCTAGAGATAGTGGTAGCCGGGGGCACGTACCATAGTAGCCTTGCCTGGGTGGTCGGTAGGGGGAGAGTAGGTGGGGTCATTTATGTGTGGAAAGTTTATTGAAGGAGGATGTTAGCCAGCTTTGAGGCCTACTGTGCCAGTTCGCACCAGGGATTAGCGGTAGAAGACATTGCCTATTTAGATTCCACACTTCGCCTTCCTAAGGTGAAGGATAGGCAAGAAGGGATTTCTATCTCCGTCGTGAACACCGAGCGTGTCTACAAATCGAGTGACATGCTTCTTTGCGATTCCTCTTCGCTCGTCGAAACGAGTGAACTTAGGGACAACATAACCCTCTGGGTAGGGGGAACTTATGACCTCTATAGGGTACCGGGGGCGTAAATCAAGGTCATGAGAAGTGTTTTTCTTTTCTTTTCTTTTCTGACCGGAGGAGGGTACATACGTGCTCTTTCATTTGTTGTAAGGTGAAGTGGGCCACAGAGGAGCTAGGCTGACCTTGTTGGTGTAGGGCTGAACCTACACCATGAGAGAAAGCTTGGGGAACTCGTGTTGGTAGTTGCTTTGCCGGTGGTGGTGGCGGTAGGGGATGCACCCTTGGCCCCTCACGTTCCAAGTGTGCCTGAGTTTCCGAGCCCACCGGGAGGGGTGGGTCAGCTGCTTCCGTCTGGGAACCTGGTGCAGAGTCGGTTTCCCTTTGCAAGGTGAGTAGAGTTTTCATGAGAAGGTTTTGAGTTTGTTGCACAGCCGCGAGGTGATCAGTTACGGCTTGAAATTGATCGGCGATGATGAGGTGAGCCGGTTGCTTGTCGTGGGGACCGTCAGCATGGATGCTCCAAAAACCGCATTTCAAACACCTATTGGTAATTTCTTTTATATTGGAATGCCTTTTGGTCTGAAAAATGTAGGCACAACGTACCAACAGGCTATGAGCGCCATCTTTCATAACATGTTCCATAAGGAAGTCAAATTCTATTTGGACGATCTCGTGGTCAAAATCTTTGGAGGGCGATACTCATCTTAAAGATCTCTATCGAGTTTTTGAGTGGTGCATACGCTATCGTCTCTGAATGAACCCGTTGAAATGCGCATTTGGCGTCACCTTTGACAAGTTTCTCGGATGCATAGTCCATCGACATGGCATCGATCCAGACCCCACCAAAATTTCATCCATCAAAGACATGCCCCCCTTCAATCGACTGCGATCAACCAAGGACTTTCTTAGGAAGGACATCATACCTAAGAAGGTTTATCCCGACATTGGCAGAAATCTCCCAGCCATTTAACAACCTACTTAAGAAAGGAGCAAAGTTTGCTTGGGGCGTAGAGCACCAGGAAGCATTAAAGAAAACCAAATCTGCTCTGACCTCCTCACTTATAATGACTCATCCTCAACAAGGGAGACCCCTCCTCTTGTACATCACATCCATCCAGCGCTCCATCAGGGCCCTATTAGCTCAAGAGGTAGATGGGATAGAGTGGCCAGCACATTATCTTAGCCGAGTCATTCAAGGTGTAGAGGCACGATATTCTTCCATCGAGCGGCATTGCTTAGCTTTGATCTTTGCTGCGCAAAATCTTAGACACTATCTCCTTTCGTATACCCTCTATCTCATCACAAAATGTGACCCCATTCGCTTCCTCCTAACACGACCTGCACTCGTAGGACGGTTGGCCTGATGGTTGCTTTCCTTGGCAAAGTATGACATAATTTGTAAAACCCTTAGAGCCGTCAAGAGCCAAGCTTTAGCAGATCTCCTTGCCTACTTCCCAAGTGGGGAATATGAGCCACCATCAGAGGAACTCCCAGGAGATAGTTTCCAGGCGATAGCCATCACCACAAGTGGAGAGTGGAGTTCGAGCTTTGATGGATCCTCTACTTCCAAAGAAGGTGGAGTTGGGATTGTCTTGATTGGTCCCCTAGTGGGGCAACAAGTAATCTGTCGTACAAGCTGGCGCTTCATTGCTCAAATAATGAAGCCGAATACGAAGCACTAATCCTCAGCCTTATGACGGCCCTAAATTTAGAGGTCATCTTACTATGCATCAAAGGCGACTCAAAACTCGTGGTTAGGCGAACTAATGGCAAATATGCCAAAAAAAACCCTCCACTTGCTCCCTACAGAACCATCGTGCAACGACTGATAGATAAATTAGAGATGGTCCGAATCGAACACACCCCAATATCAGAGAACCATCACCCAGACGCTCTAGCGATTCTAGCCTCCATGGTTGATGTACCAGATGAAGCAACCAAGATTGAAGTGCTCAAGCGCTCTCTCCCTTGCTCGGTCATCGAAATTATCCTCGAAGAAGAGGTCCAAGATTGGAGAACACCCATCGCCACTGAGCTCAAGAACCCATCCGGAACACTCTTAACGATGAGTTTGAAGAATTTTACAATTTATCAGGGAGTTCTTTATTTCAGGGTACCCGATGGCGTCTTGGCTCGTTGCGTTGGAGAAAGAGAGGATAAATCTCAATTACGCCAAGTCCACGAACAGTCTTGTGGAACCAAGGATGTAAGCCTCTACTGACAACTGCAATGTCGTGGATTTTACTAGCTTGACATGGCCAAGGAAGCAGCTGAGCTCCAAAGTGGATGTCCTAGATGCCAAGAGCCCTCGTCATGAAAAGAATGCAATTTCATAGGAGTCTACCCCGATTGGAAACAACTGTACATAGATTTTCTCACTAATGGTGCCCTACCCCCGATGCGATTAGATGCCGTAATAGTAACAAAGAGAGCTCAACGATTCTTCATTCACAATGGCGAACTCTTTAGGAAAGGCTTTGATGACCAACCACTAAGGTGCTCCAATTTCGATCAATGCTCAGAGCATTATCCATTCACCATCACCTATGCATACGACACATCTTTACTTTTTATGCTTTTGGGCTTTTGTTTCTTCTCATTCTTCTTAATGATTGACCTAAGAAGTTGAACACTTCCAAGTTGTGCTCCCTTTGTTCTAGTGCTCTTATTGTCAAAGGTTTTTTTTGGCTTCTTCCGTATAGCATAGAGCTCCTTCCTTAGTGGATGGTTCCTCACCAAGTGTTGTACTTCTTTATTCTTGGATTCGTGCTTCTTCATGTTGCGCTACCCTTTGTTTAGTTCGTCCCTACCTTTTGGGACTCTGTCTCACTACGCTCGTCATTGGTGGCAATTGGATGTGATCTCGCATTATTGATCTTTTTCGAATGGTGGACTCCCTCACCCTTGGCAATGGTTATCCCATACTCCCATGGGCTCCTCCAACTTCTTCACCTCTGCTAAGGCAGTCGCAAGGTATTTTTACCTCTTGACTCTGTAGCTCCCGCACTGCCTAAGGTTACAAGCCATTTAGGAATCGAAACATCGCCTCTCTCTCGGCCATATCGAGGATCCCTATCAATTACACAGAGTACTCCTTCACCTAATCCCTTAAAGATCCCTCGGAGATTCCTGTCAGCACAATCTTTTTCCATGTCAGCATGACGTCTCCTTCATCACAACACAGTTGTATTTGTGAGGTACATGGTAGTGGTCTTTATCTTCTCATCCTCGCCATCGATGCTGTCATTGTCAAAGTATCAGTCCATACCCCAAATGGAGTTGTCAATCTCATAGACATCTCTTGCACCATTATAAGTCTTAGGTTCAAGAGCATGAAACTTCTTTTGTGAAGCCAACCCAGTGGCTTTAGTAGCAATGATCACCTTGTTGCATGGCTCCAACTCCAACTCACCAAGTATCCTAGTATCCAAGTATTTGTTGCTCTCTTGATGAGAGCTCCCACGCTTATATAGGCATCCACCTCCTCAGTGGATTGCTAGAATCGACTTGATTCAAGGGCTAAGATACACCCTCTAGAATATTCCAAAAAAATATCTAGACTTCTTAACTTTTCTCTCATGTTCTAGAACTAGGTATAACCCGTGCCTAAAGGCACTACTACTATTTTTTTTTAAAATCATTTAGTGGCTTGCAATGACTACTGAAGTTATAAGGGATAAAAAATATAAAAAAAAATAGTAGTGGCAGATTAATAGATTGTTCAAAAACTCAAATTAAATAATAACAAATCAATAAAAAAATATAAAATTATCACATCCTAATTGGTAGTTATACTTGAATTAAATAATAACCGATCAAAAAGACAAAAGTTCAAATGAACTTTATCTCACCGTTAGATTGTTTAGAAGGAATAGGAGCCCTTAAATCAATAGATACATGTCACATTAACTACTGTAACTTGTTATATAGATTCTCCACGTTAGCCCAAACATGGTAGAGTCATCTACGTCCTCCAAGGGTCTTCTGGGATCCTCCAGTGGTGATGTCATATCCATGCCTTCTTGAGTTCCTTCACCCCCGTGGTGACGTCCCAACACTACAATGCCCCCGAACCACATGGTGCTAGGTCGCCCTTGTCCTCATCTACTAGGTTACGCCTTATGTTACATGGACTCTTTTAAATGTATAAAGTATCATGTTGGACACTCGACTCTCGGATAAGAGTATGGGATATGTGCCCAAAATTTTTATTTAGACATTCACCTAGAAAGTATATTCAGAAATTCGAGTTTACTATAGAACTATGTATAAATTTTGATATAATACTTAATAGAATCTTGTAAATAACATTTACCTTGTAAAATAAAAAAATATATATTAAAGAATATGATTTTTTTGCCGTGTTCCATTGTCCCTTGATATGAGGCTTAGATGAGTTGGCATTTAAGACATATCCACACCCAACACCCGTACCCGAGTCTATGTAACGTAGGTTACGCCCCTCGCAATCTTGCTCTGATACCAACCGTCACGAGCCAAGACTTTCACTTCACTTGTGCATTGTGCAGCATCTATACAATGCACCCCCGAACGTGTAAGTTAGCCTTACTACTCGAGCAACCTTGCTAAGGTCTTTGAGTATTGGACTCACACTCACACAAGACATCGATCTTGGGTAAGAGAACTTTACCATACAAAGACTTTGTATACAAGGCCTTACAAGGCTATAACTCCTCTCAAGTGTTAACAAGCTCTCAAGCTAACACTTGACATTTTAACTCTAGAGCTCTCTCACTCATTATGTATCCAAGTACTTACTGACTTGCTGTGCTCCAAATGAGACCTTCCACTTTTATTTAGGCATCTACTTCCTCAATGAATAGTTAGGATCAATTTAATCCAAGGGGTACGATATACCTTCTAGAATATTCTTACGAAATATCATGGCTTTCCCCAATCTTCTCATATGTTCTAGAAATCTCTCCTATGCATTAAGACATGTCATAGTCATCTACAACCCCCCAAGGTCTTTTTTTTGGATATATCAGGGTGTTCGGGCCATTTAATGCGCACCTCGACTAATTTTCGGGTGGCAAATCCCACTATTCACTTGCGGGGGCCCTAATTAAAGTCTCGTATGGACTAGCCCCAAAGAGTTGATAGCACCTAAAAGATTTCGAACCTTAGACTTTGGAGAGAGCAAACCCCCAAGTCTCAAGCCTTGACTACCAGACCAACCTCTTAGGGTTCCCCCAAGGTCTACTTGAATCCTCCAGGAGACTCTAGAACATTCTGGACTCTTTCAGGTCTCTCACGTGCTAGTCCTTTTCGGGATGATCTTGAACTTTCCACGAGCCTCCTTTGTCTTGCGCTAGTTTATGCTATATAGACTCTTTTAAATGTATAAAGTACTCTAATCAGACACTCGACACTTGGATAAGGGTATAGGATCTGTCACATTTTTAGTTAGACATTTATCTAGAAAGGATATTAGTGATTCGAATTTACTATAAATTATGTATAAACTCTAATATAAAATGCTCAATAAAACCTTGTAAACTCCATTTGTCCTACAAAAAAGATATATATGAAGGATTTTTAATATTTTTTCATATTCTACTCTTCTTGACGTGGATTTTGAAGATTTGATGATCCGACACTTAGACACCTCAGTTGTACATTAGTCCTTGTAACATAGGTGCTAGCCTCCTCCATGCTTCTAGTGCCATGAAAGCTTGCAGTTCCTGACGTTTGCTTCAGTATCTTCAGTGCAACCGGTTACACGTGAGGCCAACCTCCCATTATGTGTTTGGTTTGAGCTCATATCAAGCAGGGTCCTGTATGTTGGAAAATTTTTAGTAAAATATACTTGGAAAAATTTTAGTAAAATATACTTGAAAACAACTTCAAAGCATTAGTGCTGAAAAGGTAAAATCTTTAAGTGAAATGCCTATAATTAAAAGAACAGTGGTCACGAGCTAGTACAAGGGCTCAATACGATTTATATATTTAGGTAATGGAGTGATGACAGTTGCATCAAGAAAGCGCGATCTTTCATCTCAGAAAGAATTAACCATAACACTTCTAGTCAATGTTACCGTACCAACTGGTAGTCTGGTACATACTGTTTTGGACAAAAAATGCTATTGTAACAGTTTAGTACTGTTCCGCCTAAAATACCTGTCGGTACCGGTCATACCGGCAAATATTGGATGATATCAGGGGGTACAAAAAATACCGGATGGTTTTGACCAATAACAAAATTAAACAAAATTTTTTTTTTTAATTTTCTTTTCCCCCTCTTCTTTTCCATTTGTGTTTCACTTCAAATTCAAGATTCAAACGTATCTTGGAGAGAGAGTCCTCTAACTAGTCAATGTTAGCTCATTATAAAAAATATTAAATGTTAAATTTAGGGAGATTTGGCCAGAGCTCCCTCATACAAATACTTTATTGCCAAAGATCCATATGCAAAACTTTTACCCTAATAAGGACAGGTGCGCTCTACAAACACAATTCTCAAAAATACCCCTACCATCAAATTTTATTTTTTGCAGGTTGAAGAAGCTCTAACAGGCCTTGAACTTTACAATGCTGTAACTTTTGATCTACGTGTCCATTTTTTTTAAAAAATGTTACTTTTGGAATCCTTTTGTGGAGATCTATTAACAAGATTCGTGATGGATGCCAAATTCTTTCAAAAAGGGACAGATAAACTTCACTGTAAAAATAAATTGAACATATGAGTTTAGTGGTCAGATTCAATAAGGTTCATCAAAATTAAGAACTGAAATAGTCTTCTTTAGCAAATTTGGTACAGCCAATACGTAGATCTCAATAATATACATGAAATTAAAAAAATTGTGCAAAATGAATATTTTATCACAGAAAATAAAATTTTAGTTTCACAGTGAAATTTATGTGTCAAATTCTAGTATTTTTTTTGTTGCTGATGGTTTATTTTGTTTTTCCAACTACTTTAACTTCTTTTGCATGGCATGTTAAAGTTATATGTCGGTCAATCTGTAGAAAGGCAAGGAGAAGCAGTTTTTCTCCTGCAGAATAGATACGCCATATATGATATAACTTACTCTTTTCCAGAATTATTGTGAAGAAATCATTTCTATTTAACTTGGCCAGAGTGTGATTACAACTGTCTTTATTTTAAGGTAAAAACCCAGCAAATTCTGAATCAGATTCTCTAATGAATTCATGGTATTTGTGAATGAGTAGCTGGTGTAGCCTTAAGTGTTAGGCCCCTTAGTGTTTTTTTAATGTTCGCTACTGATTTCAGAAGGTTTTGCACGACTAGCAGAATCCTTAGTGTAAGGGTAAAAATGTTTTAAAAGACTTTACGCCTAAAAAAAGTAAAACTGAGGGACCTTAGCCAATAAAAACTTTTGGAGTGTCCTTCTCTCATGTCAAAATTATTTTGAGGGATTTTTCACCAATTTTGTTTGAAATTTCTGTATCCTTTTCCCCACTTTTCTGATAAGTAAAATTTCTTTCTTTTGTGTTAGCTCCTTATAAATAAAGAAGCCAAAAAATAAAATTAGTCCTACTGATTCTAGTATTGTGGTTAATAAACATTTCTGTTATAGTAAATTATTTGTTGTTGGATTTTTTCTTTTTAAAAATATGTAATATTTTGTAACAATAAATCTAAAACAGTACGTAGTATTTCACGGGTACCAGTATGTACCGTATCAATGAAAAAACCGGTACTCTATCTGGTACGGTATTTGAAACTCGCTTCTAATATTACTATGTAAGCAATCTCTCGAACCAAAAGATGCAGACTTAAGGAGATTTTGTTCTCTCGAACCAAAAGATGCAGACTTAAGGAGATTTTGTTCTACGGAAATCACTGTCCTGCCGCAACAGAAACTTATGAACTTATGGTCTGAAGTCTGAACTATCCAATATAAAGAGGACTTCAGTTCATGACCAAGGAGTTTGAGTATCTCCCTCTAAAAGCTTCTCACAGTAATAGAGTTAGTGGAGATAACAGTCACTGGTTATATTTTCTTGCCCCCCCTCCTCCCTCCCCCCGTTATTTCAATTATCTGCTAACTTGTTAACAGTCCATTTTCAGCTTCTTGTTTTTATATGCTTCATCTAGGTTTGGCATAGCTACACAAAAGAATCCAGCCTAACATTTGTATGTCTGAGATTTCATTATTTTCTATATTTTATTATCTGAGATTTGTCTGGTTTATTAATGGCTGCATGGTCAAGTAATATTTTTACATGTTCTGACAGTTTTGTTATTTTTTCTCTTCTATTAGAATGACCATCAAAGAAGTTGGTTTATCTGATGCTGTATTGGATGCACTAGCACAATGTTTTTCCAGAAAACCTTGTGAAATCAAGGTATGCACAATGCACTTCATATGAAAATTTTATTTCGGTCTTAATTCTATTGTCTGTTCAATAAATGCATTTGCCCTTCCTTGCTGCTTCTCAGTCTTGTCCCATTTATTACTAAAAACTGGTCATAGTGAAAACTTTGGTCCAGCTGTTTCCCATTTGTTTTTGTGCTGGCTTTACAGAGATATGAACCACCATCAAACATCTTATACAGGAGAGATATGAAGTTCTTATTAAGGGTGAGAATCCTGTGGAGGGCTCTGGGAATTCATTTCTTCATAAAGATCTTGATGCAGCTCTGGACTCTTTTGACAACCTGTTTTGTCGTCGATGTCTTGTAAGCATCACTATACTTCATAATTCTCTATATTTTGGTGCCACTGTCCTATAACTACCTCTGTACTCTTGCTGTCTTCTATTGCCAGGTCTTTGATTGTAGGTTGCATGGATGTTCCCAGGATCTCGTCTTTCCTGTACGTTGATTACTTGACTTTGGTTATACCATTGCCATAAAAATTTTATTGCCTTCTCAGGAATTTGATTTTACTGACTAATATCTCAATTTTCAGAGTGAGAAACAATTTCCATGGAGCTGTCTAGATGAGGAAAATGTACCGTGTGGCCCACATTGCTATAAACTGGTAGATGTTACTAGTTTTATTCTACAGACGCTAATGATCGATTTCCTCAGCTTCAGCATTCCTCTTAGATGTGGTGCCATCACATTTTACTAATTTCTGCTATGGTTTTGGCATCACCATCTGTTTGCTATGATCATTTTGATTAGTGTGGCGGGGAATTAATTCCTCTGAAGGATGATAAGAAAACTAATGAAGTAGCTTCTACTTGACCATGTGTTCTAGGTCCCAAAACCAGAATGCAATGCGACTCCGAGTTCTTCCATGCGGGTAGATTCTCAAGAAAAACCTGTCCCTTCCCCTGATGGTACCCGGGCTCAAATATCCAGGAGGAAATCTCTTGGTCCATCTGTACAAAGGAGGCCAAAGTCATCTCATAGTGAAAGTGCTTCTTCAAATGCAAGAAACATGTCAGAAAGCAGCGACTCAGAGACCAGACCTGTACAGGACATTATTTCTACTCCCCACTCTTCATCGCCAACGAAGTCTAAGATTGCCAAAAAATATGGGATTCATAAGAGGAATAGCAAGCGAGTTGCTGAACGTGTTTTGGTTTGCATGCGGAAAAGGCAAAAGAAAATGATGGCTTCTGATTCCGATTCACTAATGAGTGGAAGTCTTGGTTCGAGAGATATGAAACTTCGATCTTATTCTCATAAAGAAAATGAAGATGCTAGTTCTTCTTCGCAGAAACTTAAGTCTTTAGGCACTGGACGGCATAGGAAGAAGGAATCTCCAGTTATTGAGAGTAAAAAAATTGTGCTGCAGGAAGTTCCTGATGGTCCATCAAATGAGGTTATTAGAGACCAACCAGTGTATAGTGATGACACCTTGCGGAAGGAAGAGTTTGTGGGTGAAAACATCTGTAAACAAGAAACAATTGTGGGTAAACCATGGAAAACTATTGAAAAAGCCCTTTATGAAAAAGGTTTAGAGATATTTGGAAGGAACAGGTTAGTGACCTAATGAAGTCATGTTCAACTTCGTTAGCTATTCCAACTTCCCAATGAGGTTGGAGATAAATATGAATACCCATGGGAGATAAATATGAATAGCCTTGAGTTCCATGACTGTTTATCTTGGAACTGCTTGAAATTCTTTTTGAGGCAAGAATATTAAAGCAAGTTCCTAGATAAACTGTCATATGGAACACGGTTCAATATTCTTATTTCTTATTTTTCTTGTACATGCACTGGCTTATTATGACATGGAATTTTAGTTGGTTTGAACGGAAGCTTTTGCTTTGTGGCTTCTGACTCTTAATCAATAATTTCTGATTCCATGCATTATTGAACTCTGCACTAGTGTCGGTGTATTGGGGCTTTAGTTTTCAACTGCCAAATGCCGCATGATAATAATAATGTGATATGGAGAGTTGTCTATTTCTAAGTCGGTGAATTTCTTGCTCATGGTACTTGTCCGGTATATTAGGTCATTGGTGTTACATTGCTATGTGTGTAATTAGTCTTTAAAATTGAATTACACGGTTTGGTCATCTCCATGCAACACTGAGATTGCTAGAGCTTTTATTTATTTATGGCATACGTTTTTGCCAGAAAATCTCTCAATTCTGAGTTCCATTGACTCTAACAATGTTCTTTATTGGTCATTGCAGCTGTTTAATTGCTAGGAATCTTATGAATGGTATGAAGACTTGTTTGGAGGTATTTCTGTACATGAATTGCTCTAAGAATGGGCTATCCTCCCGAGCGGGTGATGGTGTGAACTCTCTGCTCGAAGGCTATTCCAAGGCTGATTGTAATCAAATTATGGTTAGTATGTTGTCCGTGTATTTTGGCATGTTTTGTTAGGTCTTTATTTTAATTACTCAGCATCTTATATTTTTTCTTTCTTTTCATTGGGTAAAATGCTCCTCAGGGTAATGAAGTTAGAAGAAGATCTAGATTTTTACGTAGGAGGGGTAGAGTTCGCCGCTTAAAGTACACTTGGAAGTCTGCTGGATACCATTCAATTAGAAAACGGATTTCTGAGCGGAAAGATCAGCCCTGCCGGCAGTTCAACCCATGTGGGTGCCAATCTGCTTGTGGAAAGCAGTGTCCTTGCCTCGTAAATGGGACCTGCTGTGAAAAATACTGCGGGTTAGCCTTTGTCGTTCCTTATCAGGAATAAGCATTATTGTAGTTTTTGATATAAAACATCTTATTTTTTTATTTCTATAATTTTTTATTCCTACCTGACTCCACAAGCCTCAATGCTTTCAAAATGCCATATTGTTTTCTTATTTAGGTGCCCAAAGATTTGCAAGAATCGGTTTAGAGGCTGTCATTGTGCAAAAAGTCAGTGTCGGAGTCGTCAGTGTCCATGCTTTGCCGCAGATAGGGAATGCGATCCAGATGTTTGTAGGAATTGCTGGGTCAGGTGAGTATAATCTTGTTGCTCTAGATCTTTCTGTTCTATCACTTTCTGGATTCTGTGAAAACTAGCTTTGGAAGCTTACAGGAGTGGATTTTTGGGATAATTCGACCAAGGTCAACCTATTGAGCTAGAAGAAAATGTGGAGTGGATTTTTGGGATAATTGAATATCTGAAACTGAATATGTTGTTAATATATAGGAAAATTTGTTGACATTATCGTTTGAGCTAGAGTGCAAAATAGTAAACAACCAGAAATTTGTAGATAAGGATGAGATAGAGAAATAAGAATACTTAATGTACACTCTACATTGATGCATAGGTAATTTGATAAAAGCTGAGGGTAAAAAATGGTAGATAGTATGGAATTTGCTTCGCAGTTGACCTAGAGCAAAAAAAAGTTGCTGGCATTTAATCTAAATGGAAATAAAAAACAAGATTCTGGGCATGGCCAATGTTTGTCTTACCTTTTCCTCAATTTTGTCTTTAAAGACTAGCAAGTGAAGTTTAAATCTTAGTCTTGGTTTTGAAATGAGTTTTTGCTTATAAAGCATGGTATTTTAACTTTATCTTCTATGGTAAGAATTAGTCCTAGTTGGCCTTGCTGTGTTAATGGATTTTGGGGAAGCATTCCTTTCTTATAATTCCTGAGCTTTTTCTTTCTTTTATTTTTGTGGTTTAGGGTATTTGTTGTCTATCTTTGGGTTTCTACCCCTTAACAGCACTTGGTGGTTTGCATAATATATTAAGAATGTGAGAAAAGTATAGCGTTAGGAGCATGCCACTTATCGGAATTGCAGAAAATGTGTTTTGGTTGATTACTGCGGCCATATTCTCACTCCAGTCGATTCAAATTGTCAAACTTAACCTGTTATATATATATATATATTATATTTATATATATGTTACATTTTAGAAGGGTATTGATAAGACATTTGTCTTATGTGACAAGTTGAAAGGTTGAGAATTTTTTAATCTAATGGTTGGGGAGAAGAGTAAGAGAGAGAAAAAGTGAATGAAAAAGAGTGGAGTGTTTGCTCGTTTTTGGATTTTAGGATGAGTGAACTCCATTTTAATTGAGTGAACCCAACTTTTAATAAAGTTTTAAATTATGATCAAATTAATTTAAGTAAGTTATTGCTCTAATTGATTTTTATTTTTTCCAGTTTCCCAAAACTCATATATAAATCATATTATATTCTATAGTGCCTTTAGGCACGGGTAACTTTCTAGTTTATATATGTATGCTAGATTTGTGGCCCTCGCCATGCTAGTTCAATATTTTCTTTATAGTAAGTGGTGTTAATTTTTTTTAATAAAGAAAATAATATTTTTGAGAATTTATATAGAAGTGATGTAAGAAATGGGTAGTTATATAGAGAGTGGGAAGTTATTTATAGTTAATTTAATTTGACATATTTACCCTTTATTAATTAAATGAAAAGGGGTAAATTACCAATACCTCCCTTGAGGTATTGATCAAATACAATTAAACACTTGAGGTATTGAAAATTACATTATGTTTCTTAAGATTTAAATTCGCATAACGAATAGTCCCTCTCCGTTAGTCAACTGTTAAATTGACTAACATATCTATAGTGGAATTATAAATTCACTCTTTTTTCCTGAGTACATTTAAACTCCCCCCTCCGGAACCTGGAGGGTAGAGATCTGCCATTGTGCACGGTGATTGCTCCTTCATCGTCTACAACTCCACTGCCGCCGCTGCCGCCGCTGCTGCCACCTACACTTGGACTTTAGACTCTTTGTTGATGTCTGCAACTGGCTTCCTCCATTGCCTCCCTCAGGGCTGAGCGAGGCAATGTTGTCTTTGTCGTGGCCCCCAACACCCCCGCCATGTACGAGCTCCTCTTTGCAGTCCTAATGTCCGGTGCTGGGCTCAACGCCATCAAGCTCCATGCCTCCATCCTCCGCCACGGCCATCTTTGTCCTCCACGACGGCCATCTCCGTTGGGACTGGTGTCGAAGGTTGAGGATTTAGAGGGTGAGATGTTTAATTTTCAACTGGGGATTAGGACCATTTTTAGGGAACATTGTGGAGACGGATCAGGGTGAGGTAAGATCAGATTTCGGTGTAGGCGTTTAGTTGGGGGAGGGTCTCCTGCTCCTGAACATTTGGTCCAGAAGTTGTAATAATGGGAAGGTCAGATATGGGGCATCGAAGTTAGAGGAACATTGGACTGAGGGTTCAATAGGTGGAGGGGAAGAAAATAACCTGACGATGGTTCCGTTTCTAGGAATGGAGCAAGAACTGGAGTAGGAGGCCAAAATAAAGTCAAAATGGGAGGCTTGCTATGGGAAGCTAAGGACAATGTTCTAGAGTAGGATTTTGATGCCTTAATTTCTACTCCTATGTAAATTGCAGCA
Source organism: Heliamphora pulchella (assembly GCA_032270985.1). Classification (NCBI taxonomy): domain Eukaryota; kingdom Viridiplantae; phylum Streptophyta; class Magnoliopsida; order Ericales; family Sarraceniaceae; genus Heliamphora; species Heliamphora pulchella. The sequence continues at coordinate 4,813,189 of JAULJZ010000023.1, forward strand.
ACGATTATGGAACATTGGGAGAAATCAGCTTGTTGGAGGATGGAGCGTTCCACCGTCATCTTCGTTGTTGCCATGAAATTGTTCGCTATCGTCCTGAACCGTTAGTCAATTTAACGGTTGACTAATGGAGGTGGCTATTTGTTATGCGAATTTAAATCTTAAGGAGCGGGGTGTAATTTCCAATACTTCAGGTGTTTAATTGTATTTGATCAATACCTTGAGGGAAGTATTGGTAATTTACCCAATGAAAAAGTGTCATCTTTACCCTTATTGATAGAAGTAAAAACCTTGTAACATGGTTTCACCAAAATTTTACATTATCTCTAGTGTTTGCTTATTATAATAATGTGTGTATGTGTGTGTGTATTAAGTAGTCCGCTGTTAAGGCCCTCGATCTAGGCCCAACACATTTGTAGTTAGAAGAAAGCATAATTTATGAAAAAATGTTATTTATAATGAAAATAAATTGTTGCATTTGCCGTAATTTTGTATGAAATTTAAAAAGCATTTGTGAAGCGAAATAGAGGGAGAAATTCCACTCCAAACAGCTATTGTCGACCTCAAGATCTAAATTTGAATTAATCTCAGTCATTATTTTTAAAATGTGTCGGAGAATAACATATTTTTAAAATGTGATATTTTCGGTATCTAAGCCATTTTTAAAAAATCCAAGTTATTTTATTATATAGATATTATATATGTGAATATATATGTAGAGAGGGAAACAACGCTACATGAAAAAAAAAATAGTGAACATTTTCAGAAAGTATAGATTATTCTATTTTGGAAAGAGAATTTTAGGAGCACTCTAACTTTAGATTGTAGGGTATGCATTTTATAAGTTTTACTATACAGGTTCACAACTAAAGCACAAAAATTCTTCATTAAAAAATAGTATGGATTCATCAATCAACAACCAGAAAAATTTCTAAATTTAACCCTAAAAATTTATAAGAAGTAAAAAAGTAAATGTTGAGATAAACTTATAGGTCAAAATTTATGTTATTTATTTTAAATTTTAGTGTTTTTTCATCTTTTACTAAGAAATATATATATATATATATATATATATATATATATATATATATGACTTTCTTTTTTCGTAGTGATTAATAATTTTTTAAAAATAAGCATAATGTTAAACAATAAATCTACAACTTAATAATGGTCTCCTTGGGAAAAATGATTTGTTTTCATATTTTATTGTACTTGTTTTTTTTTTAGCAAAAAAAATTATCTTTGAGTCAAATTATTATACTTTTCAACTCCTCTAATCGAGACGATTCGAAAAAAAGTAAAAACTCTCGATCGAAATATGAAAATAAAATGAACAAATAAGAATAAGTTCAGATGAAGTGATAAGTTAGATTTTATGTCGCTTAGTTTTTAAGTTGTTTGTGCTTTTATTATCTATTAATTAATCGCTTAGCTTTTAAGTTGTTTGTGCTTTTATTATCTATTAATCAAAAAGTTTTATTCGTTCAATTTCTCCCGTCGAAACGATTAAAGAATGTCATGTAATCGCATGGTAGAAAACATCCTATTACGATAAAGTTTAATTTTTATGGGTACATTTTTATTTCATCTCGATGATTCGAACTGTTTATTAAGGGTGAAAATTTTTGATACATGTTAACACGACTCGAATCTTACACGAAATTAGAAGGTTATGGTCGACTATTCCGACACGAAATTAAAAAATGACACGACCCGATAACACGTTTAATAAATAGGTTGGGTTAGTGTTGAACCAGTGTAATCCAAAAATGACCCATCTAACACGTTTAATTTTTATGTCAACCCGAAGCACGACACGAACCCGAAACATGTTAAAAACATATATGTAACCCAGTTATATACCTATTATAATTATGTTATGCATTGTAGAAGAAAAAATACAAATTTTGGAGGGAAAACTCAAAATCAGCGCCCATAATTAAAATAGGGCTATGTTATTGTTACTTAAAAGCAAAATCAATTATCAAGTTTACAAAAAAAATTAAAAGTTAAAACCCTATTCGAAAGTTGAAATAGGTGAGGCGAGGTGACTTCTCATTTCTTAGTCTATCAAGTATTACCTTTATCCTGTACTAGTTACAGTTTACTCTAGGATTTCACTTTCGTCGCCGCATCAACTTGCAAATTGAAGCTTGAAGCTTGTCGTTGTCGCAATAGGCGACACTCGTTGCTGTCAAAGCTCCTTGTCGTCATCGTTTTCAAATCCAATTGATGTCGAAGGCTAGTCGAACTTCGTTGGGTTGTCGACGAACTCCAATCCCCGATAAACTCCAGTTTCGTCTTCTTTTCCACTCCTCCTTTCAATCTCACACCCTACGCAGATTGAAAAAAGAAGAATTTGGGGTTTCATAGCATACAAAGAGGCCAACTAAAGTCTATTTTTCTTTTTCTTTTTTTCCCTCAACGATTCTCTTCTTTCCTAATTTGCACTGTTTTCATATTAATTGCTTTCTGATTTTTCATCTTTGATCTATTTTTGCAATCCCAATAGATAAAATTGAGCGAGTTTTGCTTTGATTGATCTTGAATTTCTGAAATCAAAATAGATTTTTAATGTTATGTTGATGTTAATCTCTTCTTAATGATGTGCTCATGTTAAGAGAGAAGTTGTATTCATGTCATTATCTTTTTGCAGATTGTTTGGAGCTTTTTATTTATTATCATTTGTGTAATTTTATGATTAAATATATATGGAATTGAAAATATAAACTTGTTCTTAAATAGGTTATTATAAACAGGTTAACATGTTTATAAGCGGGTAATGTTAGTGTTGGGTTAAATGATACGTTTAGCTAAATGGGTAGAATTAGTGTTGAGATGTTTCTGACATAAATCCGATATGACACGACATGAACACGACACGACACTATGTCCACCCCTACTGTTTACTTTGTAGACCATATTGAGAAGATTATTCATGTAAAATATAAATTGATTGATTATCTTTAGATATAGTGTCTTATAATATTTATTTTAATTGTATGTGTGATTTTAAGAATATACTGTTTATTTTATTTAAAACTAGAAGGGGTGGCACATACATGTGTGCAATTATTTTTTAAAATTTGAAAAATTTATAAGTAGTTATTGTATAGTAAACTTACAATTTTATCCCTTTAGCTAATAACGGATGTTGCAGTTAATTTGTGAGTAATTTTGGAACTAAAAATTTTGTGACATGGCTTCAAAACAACTTTCCTTTATATATAGTATAGATATATAATATAGACACATTTGTTCAAATAATTTAATTATTGATATCACGAGCAATTTAATTTTTTGCATGACTACTAATCTTATGAAGGAGTTCTAACCAATAAACGGTACCTTATGAAAGTAAACTTGAGGTATATCTATAACTGTTATTTAGGTTAAAACCATACAAATGTTAAAGTAAATCCTAAAGCTGGAGATTGCCGAAAACTCTTTATATGTGTTTTATAGTCCCACCTCAAGCTTATCTCGATGATCCGAATAATTTTTGTTTTAGAGTATATTGAGAAGATCATTCATGTAAAAAAATAAATTGGTTAGATATTTGTAAATATAGTGTCGTATAACATTTATTTTAATGGTATAAATAATTTTAAGAATAGACTATTTATTTTATTTAAAATAAATATGTTCAAATAATTTAGTAATTAATACCCTATTAATTTAATTTTTTTCATGACTGATTTTCTGAAGGAGTTCTATAAAATTAACAGTACGGTTATCAAAATAAACTTTAACCATTATACATTAGGTTAAAATTACAATACAAAATTTTAAGTAAAAACTAAACTTCAGATTGCCGAAAACTCTTTATATATGTTTTATGAGATCATTTCAAGCTTATCTCAATGATTTAAACTGTTTATCTTGCAGAGCGTATTGAAAAGATCATCCATGTAAAAAATAAATTGGTTTAATAGTTGTAAATATAGTGTCACGTAACATTTAGTTTAATGCTATGTGTAGTTTTAAGAATAAATTGTTTATTTTATTTAAAATAAATATGTTTAAATAATTTAATTATTGATATACGACCGATTTAATCTTTTACATGAATGATCTTTTCAAAGAGTTCTATAAAATGAACGTTACAATTATCAAAATAAACTCGAATTGTATCTATTACCATTACAAATTAGGTCGTTTAAGTAAGGAGAGTAAAAACCAAATTTTTCCGATGACAATAAGCAGCTGGAATGCACTCTTTATATATATGAGTAGACACACACACACACACACATATATATATAAATGAATGAAAGTTGAACTGTGGGATGAACCAACTGATCATTCATGAGGTTCTACATGCATCGAATCTAATATCTACTACATATTCAAAATCTGAAAATATGGATCTGTATATTGTTTGGTTTATGAGTGTTTAAACTTCCTTTCATCTTTACTTTTTATTGCTCTCTCCCCCCTCCCCTCCCCCCCCTCTCTCTCTCTCTCTCTCTCTCTCTCTCTCTCGTTGCATGACTTCCCACACCATTTACGTCTTTTGAAATGGTCTTGCAGTTGTGGTGATGGCACTCTAGGGGTTCCTTCCCAAAGAGGTGATAATTATGAATGCAGGAACATGAAGCTCCTTCTCAAACAACAGCAACGGGTAATCATGATTTTCTTCTGTTTTTCCCTATTTCATTATGTATAGTCAGATAAGCAGCTTCTTGTCTTTTTTTTGTTACCTTCTTTGAAAATTAACTTGTTGAGTAGAGAAAAACGGTGTTGAGTTGAGATTGCGAAATCTGAGTACAAGCATCAAATGGGTACCGATCAAGCACCTAAGTTATGATTTTTCTTTCTAATCTCTTATGGAGGCTTTGACACCATAAATCCGACAGAGAAATTTGTGACCGGAAAGAGGCTTCCAGTAGTTGTTCTGGTGGGCATTTCTAATTTGGAATAGCTGGGACAATCCCACAAAATATTTGCATGTAATTTCTGTGGTGATTATATCTTTGTGGAAAATTCTGTGAGCCACCTGTTAAAAGTTTGGTTATGTTAACTGTCTCAGAAGGCAGTATGTCCACTTCAGAATCTTTTAGAATATTAGAATTGCTTAACCTGCAGGGTTAGATATCCAGTGTTGGTAACAGTTACTGTATGGGTTGCTTCTGTTATTTTCATGATTCAACCTGAAAACTAAGTCATCACCAGCACCTGTGTTGTATATTTAGTTTGTTGAATCAATGTTTCTTCAGTATCATCAATTATGCAGGGCTTGTGATTTTTCTGTATACCGTGCAGTAAATGATGAGCATAAGTTTAATATCAGTTTTTGTAGGATATATTGAATGATACACTGTCCAACTATATTTCTGGTGCGGTTATAATGATGAAAATTGGGTTTTGTGTTAGTTCAAAGTGTTTTGAGTGTGTTGTTGGCATGTTTATAATTAGTGGTCCTCTATGGGACATCCCGCCAGCTTAAGTTGCATTTCTCCAATAAAAGAGAGACAACTATGAATCTTCTTCACTTATCTATTGAAAACAAGAGATTTGTATCATCTTGTGGACTCGTGGTATTGAAGCTGGCATATAAATAATAAATAAAGGGATTGAAGAGAATATGGCAGATTTTGTTCTTGAAGAAATGACCCGTTGGGAGCGTTCTCTGATATCTACCTTACTAATATGGGCTTTTCAAGTAAAAAAAAAAAAGAGAGGATGATTTCTCAAATATAGTTAGGAGATTTTAATCAAATAATGGGTAGTAAATGGAAAGATCCAGGCATGATCTGATACCGATACGGACTATCCATTTCATTTGTTGTGCTTCCTAAAATTGTGAAACTTTTGACAAAAAACTATTTCTACAGCCACTGGCTGCTTCCACAAGCCAGCGCTGAAATTTGACTGGATATAAATGTTCATGTGTGGGACTGTGCAAGCAACCACTATGGCTGTGGAAATAGTGGTTCCTTTTTGAGAAAGTAATCAAATATTGGTGTTGCCATCAATGCTGAAGGGCAAGATTATTCTTGGACGTCTCTTCTTATTTTTTTTACAGTTTCCAGGTGAAAAAGGATATCTTAGAGTTGAATCTTATGCAACAATGTAACAGATTTGTGGTGACAGCAAGTGTTGCTAAATATTGTGAACGAAAACTTAATGCATGAACTCTTCAGTTCTCCCACATTCTTGTCCCCTACGCTTATTTGTTCAGACCGAAATGTTATTAATTTGGTTAAAATTTTATAATTACTGCATTGAAAATGTTTTGGTGGATACTGACTCATGCCGTTAAAGTTAGTGGGCCCACCAATACTGTGGTAAAAATTAAAACCAAATTTACTGGAAATCACTGAGTTATTCTTTTTTTTAGCTACAGCTTTTCAATGATTTGCTTGATCTCGTCACTTGTACAGGTTTTGCTTGGACGATCTGATGTTTCTGGCTGGGGGGCTTTCTTGAAGGTGATAATATTTTATATTTCTATCCATTGCTTTGACATGGTTTTTCTATTGTTTTGGATTTTCATTTTTATCTATTCTCCAGAATAGTGTTGGCAAACATGAATACCTTGGTGAGTACACTGGTGAACTGATCTCACATCGGGAAGCAGACAAGCGTGGCAAAATATATGACCGTGAAAATTCTTCGTTTCTCTTCAATCTGAATGATCAGGCACGATACATGATGTCGCAACTTAATTTGTTCTAATTTCAAACTTATTGTCTATTCTTTTCGATTAAACATGCAAAAGCTTCTGTTTCTGTGTAGTTTGTTCTTGATGCTTATCGGAAAGGTGATAAATTGAAGTTTGCCAACCATTCTCCGGATCCTAATTGCTACGCAAAGGTAACCCTTTAATTGCCTGCCTTCATGCTGGGGTTTTATTGTAGCATTTTACCCTTTGACGTAGTTGTTTTGACGAAATTGTTCTTAGTGCGTGGATCATCAATGCAAAAAATAAAGTTAATTGGATATCGTAAAGTACCTGAATAAATCACATTTGTCTTTTAAAATTTTTTACGGTGAATGGACGATGCCGATAATTTTATTAGCCTTGCCGGGACAATCATTTCCAATTTATCCTCATATGCAACTGAAATTTCTTTTGCAGGTCATTATGGTGGCTGGGGATCATAGGGTGGGTATATTTGCTAAAGAACGAATTAGTGCAGGGGAGGAACTCTTTTATGATTATCGTTATGAGCCAGACAGAGCTCCTGCTTGGGCAAGGAAGCCCGAAGCATCTGGTACCAAAAAGGAGGACACTGCTCCTTCAACTGGACGGGCAAAGAAGCTTGCTTAATTGATCATTCGTTTCAATCCTAAATTCAATTTTTTTTTGTTAATTCTTTCCCGATAGAAACTTCATTATCATTGATCTCCAAGGAAAGGTGGATTCGTAGTCATTTTGTTATCGGAGTAGCCATTGCTGGCCCCCGCTGATAACTTTTTTTCAATTTTTCTTTTGTTATTCGATCTCATTCCAAAAGATAGAAAATGCTGGCTAAAACTGAAATGAATACTAAGCTCACTGACTAAATATCATTTCTTATATCAATTTTTTCATGTAAAAGGGAAATTTGGGGGGATGTGATTCAATGAAGTCCCTTTTTTATTTTTATTTTTTGAATGCGAACCCCAACTGATGCTTAGTTATGATCCTTAAACTTAAATCTGCAAGCACTGAGAAGATGTTTGGCTATATATTTTGACTTTTTGTGTCATTTATCATTTGGGTAATGCTAGTATCGATACGCCACCAGTTTGGACCAACAATGTAGGTACACTCTCTAAATTATCGCATTTTTCAAATTTTAACGTCAAGACCTTATTATATTTTGTATTATGAATTTTTTGTGTGTGTTAGTTAAGAATAGGTCCTGTTTAGAGATATTGCAAGAGGATTAATCCTATTATAAAGTGGGGTTGATAATAAGTTTATTTTTCTCGAATATTAATTAGTTATTAAGGCCTTTGTAGCATTGGCAAAATGAAGTACTTTTGCATTGCAATGAACAAGGCAATTGGAATTTTCTCGTTTTACATTTTTTTAAAATTGTTTGATTAATGTGATTAAGATGTATGTTAAGTTACAGGATATTTTTTTCTTTTAATTTCTCTCTTTGCTGTCAGTGTTGATGTTTTCATTTCTAATTGCAGTATTTGATAAATTTATCAGTAAATAATTTAGGATTTTGATATTGCCACGTCTTTGGTTGAATAAATTCATGTGGATGGAACTAATAAAGTTTGATATTAGCATGTTTTTGGGCGGATAATTTACGTGGATAAAATTGATAGATTTATCACAAAAATTACCAATAGTAAATTTTGGTATTGTATCAACTGATATAAGTTTCATCAATGTAGCCAAGAGGTGGTTATATTGTAGACGAATGGAGAGAACACTGTTGAGTCGTTCAATAACTAGATTTGTGAAAAAAAATGATGTTTTAATAGAAATTCAAAACCTCCAAATTAGGGTTTTGCACTCTTCTAATCCAACTAATGTGCAAAATAGAGATTGTTCGCACTTGTTTGCACTTGTTTCTTCTGTCCAAAGCCTGTCGCGGTCGACTATTTATTTGCAAACTTCAAAGGGTTGTTGATAGATTTTGGAGATTACTACTTCCAAAGGTAGAGTAAACTTCAAAGGGTTGTTGATAGATTTGATTTTGGAGATTACTACTTCCAAAGGTAGAGTAAACTTCAAAGGGTTGTTGATAGATTTTGGAGATTACTACTTCCAAAGGTAGAGTAGCACACAAACGTAGTATTGTATTCTACCACAAAGTAGTTGAACAGTTTCTTTGGAGATTCCATTTAGTTTGATTTCGATTTGATTTGATTCGAAGGATAGTTTTGGATATATAATATCTCATGGGACTAATAGCACTAAAAACTATTAGGAAGGACAAATACTTGTTTACGTAGTCAAAATGGGGTTTTAGCCAATATTTTTTTTCCTATTTTTGATAGGTTTTGTTGTATCATTAAAAACTTGATAAATGCGGTAATTCATGCATTAATTTAGACATAATGGGTTGAGCAACATTTTTGTTTGAGCACTTTTATGTGTATAGATGCTCGGTCAGAGTAGCATAAACCATTCACTCACATGAGATGCCACTTATATGAGGATGGAGTGAGTTATATGCACGTATTTCATGTGAGTGGTATGTGTTCGTTTTGTAAATATATTAATTTTTTTTTTGTTTTTGTTTTTGGATTGCATGTTCCGAAAAAAAAATTATTGCCAACCAACCAAACAGCTCCAGCGTGCTGGTTGTCGAATTTTTTTATTAATTTGTTTACCTCCTGATATGGAGTTCACGATAAAATATTAAATGTGATGTTATTGTTCAAATGTGGTGCACGGGAATTTTTCATATTAAATGTAATGTTATTGTGCAAATGTGGTGCTTGGGAATTTTGCATTGGATACATGGCATCGTTTGGCAACTTGATTTTAAATTAATTTTTTTTATTTAAAATCATTTTTAGTCAAATAAATAAAAAGTTTATTTGGTTAACCGTAAAAGTGATTATTATGACATCAATACGAAAACAACTAACAAGAAAGAAATAATCACACACGAAAAAACACGATTTACGTGGTTCATCTAAAACTAGGACTATGTCCACAAACTTGCACGGCACAAAGTTACATAAATATCAAATCCTAACAGAAATAACAAATATAAAGATCTACAACTGAATCAAAAATAAAAATGGGTCAAAAAAATTTCCGGCACGAATTGGAGCACTCATGGACTAAAGCCTAAAACAAATCTATTTTAATTCGTGACGCTTCTGGGACAGGTCGGATCATGGGTTGAATCCCCAAAAAATAACCAGGCTCCACGTGACTAACAGTGACTTTAAGCCAATAAACCAAAAAATTTGATTTAAAGTGGTTTTAAGTTAAAAAGATTATTTAAGTCAGAAAAAAATTTATTATAATCTTTTTAAATTTATTTTTACATAACTTTATATTTAATATGAATTTTTTGATAGAATTTGACGAGTGAATTTTCAAAATAGAACTTTTACAAAAAACGGATGAGTATAATAAAAATTATGATATTTTTAAAAATATATAAAATTATTTTATGTAAAAAGACAAAAAGGCTAAAAAAATTAAAAACTTTTGGATTTTCAAACAATACCTTTTGTCATTTTTGATTTTAAATAAAAAAATAAAAATTTCAGCTTAAAGTCAGTTGCCAAACGGGGCCATAATATTCATTCACAGTGCCAAAATGCTGATCCAACTGTTTCACAAGATTGTCCACCTAATCTACGGCTCTAAACATGTCTAGTAGTCTTTGTGCGTTTTTTCAATTATTTTTGTTTTATTCTTTTATTTTTAGTTAAAATATTTTATTTTTTTTAAATTGTCTCTATGATAAAAATTTTAAAAATACTTTCTTTTTATCAAAAGTTAATTTTTTTTACTAAAGACGAAAATAAGTAACATAAAATCTGATTTATTGAGTTATTTTGGCTTTTCTTATTTAAAAATATTTTGAACAAATAATTTTACTTTTTTGGCTCGTTCCGATGAAATTTTTTTAAAAATATAATAGTTTAACCAAATAATTAAAATTTTTAAAAAAAACAAAAATAGACAATAAAATAAACAAATAAATTATTATCTCATATGTGATCAATATACGTGTCAATTGTGTTTATATTCTAAAAGTATGCATGCTACTTAGGTGGATGTTATGTTTATTAATCAGTCAAATTAAACAAGAATTGAAATGCATGTTTTAATCGTGGATGATACTTTCTGCGTTTAAATTAGGGGTGTAAATTTGGTCTGAGAATCGTAGGCGGTTTGAAACCTGCCCAAGACTTGGTACTGTGTAGATTAGGCCCGGCCTGATTAAAGCCCGAGCTCAAATATTAGTACTGCAAGCCTAAGCTATTCCCCTAAATCCGTGAATCGGGTCGGCTCAAGCCCGCCCTCAAGGCCTACCCATTTGGCCCGAGCCCGTTCACTCCTTTCCAACAACTATTTTTGGTCAAGCTCGAGGCTTAATGGTCATCTTCTTAACTTCAACAGCCACGATCTTATTTGTTTGAAATGGACGGTTAAGATAACAGTGCCGTTGAGAACGGTTTGGCTAAGCACAACAGCTAGTTTTTTTTTAAATAAAAATAATGTTCTTATATGTAGGGGCACTCTTTCATTTCTAAAAAACCACACCAATTCTCTAATCTCTCTACTCTCTACTCTCTAGTCTCTCTTAATTCGATTATTTGGTTATTCTTTAATATTTGGTTGTCCGAAAATTTCGATTTAAGTTCTACTACAAGAGTGAAGAGTGCAACTGTTATGAATCAATGAGTCAAGATCAAGGATCAATATCAAGAGTAAAAGTTCTAATCGATCGAAATCAAGATTAAAAATCGAAGTTCTTTAATTCGGTTTGATTTATTTTTTATATTTTAGTTTTACAGTATTAAATTTATTTCGGTATACTTTTTTTAATTCTAATTTATTTTTTAAAAATTGTAACTATTATTATTAAAAAAATATTAACTTTATACTTTTTTTTGTAACTTCATTTTAATTTTATTTCAATTTTAAAAATTATAATATTTTACTATATTTATGAATCAAAATATATTTTCTATTGATGAAGAAGATATTTTTGTATTTCTACCAAATGGTTCTAATCTTAATCCCCCTACTGTTAATTCACCCAGTGTTTCATCCTCATCCACTGCATCTGCAGCTACATCTACTACTTTGTAATTTTAGATGTAAATTTATTTTCAAGTAGAGAATAATGTAAATAATTGTTAGGTTTGTATGTGTCAATTTAGTTGGGGTGTACTTGATCTATAGTGATGTAATTTTTTTATTTTCTTTAAGTATAGAATACACTTATAAAGTGTAAAATATAATATTTATGTAATTGTTCAAATTTGAGTTTTGAATATTAAAATTTATATCGCATTTAATTATTTAAAGTGTTCAAGCTTATTGCATTTAATAATAAACTTATAATAAATTAATAAATTTATAATA
>JAULJZ010000023.1:4825301-4841605 GCA_032270985.1 Heliamphora pulchella
GTGTTACAAACTAGTTGCAGTAGCAATAGCAAGAACAGGAAGACGAGCCCTACACAGTTACAACGCTATCATCCGAATCATAGGGTGAACAATTATCGTCAAACTCAACCGTGTCTTTCTTTTTATGAAATTTCAACATGCTAAGCTCACCAATGTGACTAAGCCGCACATATTTGAGTTTTGTATTGTCCGTGTTAGACGCTGCCACTGTAGTTAGGGCAATTACACCTACCACCGTGTTTTTTACCATTATGTAAAGGTTTCAACTTTATCATCATAGCTTCTTTGCTGATCTTTATTACTCCATCTTTTGCCATGTATCCACAATCCAAATGGTCCAAGCACCCAAAGCTTTAATACCACTTGTTGTGTACAAGTTGTTGGATAACTTGATATATATTATTAGGCCAATTTCTGAACAGTTTAAGTTTTTGGGACAATTGGTGACTTTACATGGTATCAGAGCTCTGGTTCTACAAGATCTTGGGTTCAAGTCTCGTGATGTGTTTTCTTATTATATTTATTATTGTACATTATGTGTGTTGGTGCACCTGTTTAATTTGTTCGCCTCTCCACGCACGAGACAGTGCCATACGTGAGGAGGAGCGTTGGATAGCTTGATATACATTGTTGAGTTCATTTCCTAATAGTTTAAGCTTTTGGGATAATTGGTGACTTAACACAAGCAATAAACAAATAAAGACAATCCATGAAGAATACAAGAATATATGTGGTTCAGCAAGGTGCCTACGTCAACTACCGAGAAGAAGATCAAATCCACTATGAACAATAAGGTTTACAAGTTTCTCTCTTTGGCATCAAAGTAAGTCTCTCTCAATATTCTCTTCTTCTAGAGCCTCTCTCAATGAGTACTAAGTGCCTCCCTTAATAAACCCTAGAAGAAAATAGGGTCACCTACTTATAAACATGCATCAAAAATCCTAAAAACATTGAAATCCGTGCCTTCCAGGACGGCGTTGCTGGGACGGCCTAATCCATTGTCCCGACATAATTGGCAGAACCATCTCGGCTCCCACTACCCGAAATCGTCCAAATGGGAGTTACTTCTGTTTGGACATAACTGCATAGTGACGAAATTCAGGGCAAACTCAACAACTATGAAGTGGAAAAAAATTGAAAATGATACCAAACAGTTCCACGAGTTCGGTTTTGTAAAATTCTCGAAACAGGGAAAACGAAAATTGGTACACTTCGTGTGTATTTTTTTCATCTCAAGTTCTATATTTTGCTGGGATGTTTTGGTGCTTCAATTTAGCAGTTTCTATTCTGAATAACATGCAAACAGTGCGGTTTAGTTTGATGGAATTAGAAGTTCAAATGTGAGTTGTAATTTCATGGCCATTTCTAAATGTAAGCTATTAGGGAAATCCTCCATGCAAGTGACCTTGGCAGCTGCTGAGTCTAATTGGAGAAGGATATTAACATTTTGCATAAGATGTAAATTTATTTAAATTATAATGAAGTATCTCCAAGTTATGCAGCTACTTTTCTTATAATGAATGCGAGGGAAAGTTAACTTGGGATGACTTTATTACTACTTCCAAACTGTAACAAATTTTTCTTGATGTTGGGCATATAATCTTTTTCCAATCTATTTTCCCTCGAGTAAATTATAGTGTGAGAGTTTTATGGCGGAGTCTCTGTCTTTTTGTAGAGGCTGTCATCATGCAACTGCGTCTTTTTTCTTTAGCTTTTGAGCTCCTAATTCTATTCTTTCCATATTGTGAAATGATCCTTGGTCTATATATGCATTGGATAAGCCCATGACTTCTAACCTTTAATACTTTTCAGGTTTGATTTATATTTTCGGACGAACCCCTTTGGCGGTGAATACACTGTTTTTGCTGGTCTTGAAGAGTGCATAAGGTTCATTGCTAATTTTAAGTTTACAGCAGAGGAGATTGCTTTCATCCAGGCATCCTTACCTAATACATGCGAGGTAAACCGATGCATTGGAAAACATTTGTAGACTAGTGGCAAAACACTGGTGGTGGTTCATCTTGAGTGGCTAATTTTGAAAGCCTTTGGAATCTTGTCATATAGAATATGCAATTGAGGGATAGGTTTCTTCATTTTTAGAAGTATAAAGGTGAAATGTCCAACGATTTGCATTGTCCTAGGGCTGTGCAATTTATTTTTTTAAATTAATGTCTCACTGATTATCTCCACACGAAAGCTTTGTTGCCGAACATAGGTGACTGGATGTCAGTGTAAATTTAAATTTGTGGGCGTATATACAGTTGATAATAGTGATTTAAAAGCTAAGTACATAGATTACAAGATGCTGCAGCTAATGGTGTCTGATGTAAAGTTGCGAGGCTAATGCTTGATACTTTTTGGAGATGACTTGTGCATACATAAGAGGCCATTGTTTGGTACAGTGGTAAATTGCTCTGAGTTAGCAACTTTGTTCATATAATGCCAAAGATTAGGGCTGTGGTGGTATTTGATGTATAAAATGAGACAGATTGTAGACTACTTAAGCTCTCAAAGTTTCATTTTAGCTGCAAATTACCCGAATTCGTTCTTCTATTTGTGTCTGCTGACTTCATGGAATCATTTTCACTGTGGTTCTGTGAATAGTACACTGAAACTTATGCATATTGAAAGGACTTCTCAAATTATGGATACAAGAAGCTAATACAATTTCTACTATATGCTTACTATGTAATCCATGCTCCATTTATACCCTTGTGCATGGCCTTTTATTAAACTTCTCCCGTGTTAGAAAATCTAGCAACTTATCTTGCCTCCATGGAAGAACTTCATGTTGTTATTTCACATTTTTCTCTTTGTACATTCTAACTGCAGTTATTAGATGTTATGCTGCTGTTCACACTAAATAGAATAAGTGGGTCACTAATCAGTGCTGATTGATGAACTATAGGATGGGTTCTTGGATTATCTCAGAGGAATTGATTGTTCTGATGTTGAAGTATACGCTGTTTCGGAGGGTTCCGTCGTTTTCCCAAAGGTACCTCTCCTGAGAGTTGAAGGGCCGATTGCTGTGAGTACCTACACACTGTTGTCGTGTTCTGATAAATTAATTTCTGCAAAGCTTTCTCTTTTTTCAGTGTTATACTTTATATTTTTAAAAGTTTGCTTAATCTTGATCATACTACGCCTTAACTTCTCATTGTTGTTTCAGGTGGTTCTATTGCTAGAAACTCCATTTCTGAACCTTATAAATTATGCATCATTAGTTGCTACGAATGCTGCAAGGCATCGTTTTGTTGCTGGAAAGTCGAAACTTCTACTTGAGTTTGGTCTTCGTCGTGCACAGGTTGTAGGGGATTTTCCTTCGATTCAAAGAACTTATCTGGCTATTCATCTCAATAATTTCTATACTTTTTTCACATTTAGGGGCCCGATGGTGGAATAGGGGCTTCAAAGTATAGCTATATTGGAGGATTTGATGCAACAAGGTGATTCCTTTAAAATCTTTATTTCAAACGTGGGGTTAACAATATTATGTATTGGGATTGTACAATACTTTATTGGACAGAAATTCATTTTGAAAACTGATTGTCCATATTAAGATTTGTCTGGAATAAGTTAATGCTTTAAATTCCAACTGCCTGTTTCTTTAAATCAAGCCCACTCCTATTTGTGAGTTGGGGTTGATTTAGAGGCTGCACTTCTCAAAATTTTGGAATATCAGGTTGATTTGCATGTGTTCACGAGAATTTTTTTTTTTAACAATGAACTTACTAAAACAAAAGCCACACAATATGGGAATTGATCCAAGGAAATGTATTAGTTCAGTATATCAGCTGGGAGAATTTCTGATAGACGTCACAAATAATCTATAAGCCTTCCAAATTTGGGCAATTATACTGTATCATGTTGCTGTCTTAGATGTTGCTATATGTTCAATGGTGATCTGCCCAGTTGAGCATTTGTACACCCTAAAATGTACTCAGAGCTATTTTATCAGCATTTGTACACCACTTTAGCATTGCTCTTCAAACTATGTTCTAAGTTAAGGGAAATTACTTCTAGACTCTCTCTCATCAGCCAAGTTGATGCTTACCTTTTGTTCCTTGGCAGTATCAGAGTAGAAGCTGATAAAGTGCACATTTGAAGAATATACAAGAGGAAATGGATATAATAATGAAGAATGGTTCTGTGATGGAGCGTGTTTATCCTGTCACCCTACCTCCCTCACTTTTTCCTCTGTTGGTCTTGCCTATAATGTATGAGGATGCAGGGGCTGCCATTGTACTTGGTCCAATTAGTGCTCCACTGAGTGCACTGTTAAGTGTAAGCTTGATTTTGTCCTAATCAATAGAGATGGGACTTCATGAACCCTGATTCTGTAGCTGGCCTTTTAAACCATAGCCTTGGAACCCCTGAACCCGAGCAGTCTACTATCAAATAATGGAGAATTCAATAGTCAGAACATGCCTGTTTTCTACTTGTAGGCTCTTCTTCTACATTTTTCTTTGGTTAGTGAGGTTTTAGAATGTGGACATTAGATTAGACAACGTCGCTGAAAAAGCAGAAAATTGGGACCTTCTAAAGTTGCTCTTATTATTTGAGATGTAAAATGATTTTAATGGTCTGCATGGCCATACATCCTAAGCTGTTAGTAGTCTCTACCCTTTCCTCTCAATATGTTTTGTGCATGTGCTTTTCTACTAGTTTCTTGGTTTTAATGTGATTTAAAGTTTTTTCCCAATTTCAATGCCTCACTTCCTGCCCTTTACCCATTATGTTCCTTGGGAAGCTTTTATTGCTAATCTTCTACTTCATTTCTGTGGCGTATGTTTTGATGCACTTAAATATGTTAAACCAAAATATGTTAAACCAAAAGGGTGGACATGAAATTTTGAATAACTTAAACCTTACATCCTTCGGGTCAAAGTGCATCTTGGTGTCTCATTTTTTTTTTCCCTGTGTTGTATTGACAGCAATGTTGAAGCTGGGAGGCTATTTGGAATACCACTCCGAGGAACACATTCCCATGCTTTTATTAGCTCATTCATGGTTGGTGTGGTTTGCAAGTACAGAATCTTGACATTTATTAAGCATATTCAAGACAAATCTGTTGAAGTAGTTTATGAATTTCATTTATACCAAAATGGTGGTCTGTCCCTATATTTATGAAATTGTATTTTGAGGCTTTTCTTCCAAACTCCTGTTTCTTTCTAGTGTTCATTCTACCACGCATTTCACTTCCATCTGATAATGAAATTCATTATGGATCATGTACATTGGGATTGGGTTGATTTAGTTCGGCAAAGTTGCACTTCAATGTTAAACACTCTTTCATATATTGGGTTCAGTATTCAAGTTTTTGTTTGGAAGAAGCAATTTCCATGGTGAGAAGATTATTATTATTTTTTTCTCCTCGCCTTTTTATTTGCCTAGAGCCACTTTGACCAAGTGTGATGTTAAAGTTCCATGTATAAGGAATCAAGGGAGATCTCAAAGTCCTGACGACTAAGGAATGGAAAATCTATGATTCTTTCAATAATGATATAGCCATATAGGTTTCATCCTTTTACTTGTATTTATGAGCATTTTGTACTTCCATGGAAACCAAAATAGTTTCATAAAGTGACACTCAATGTCAACTCAACAAGCTTTTCTTCCATTCACTTGATGTTGGCTATATCGTCCATTTTCTTCAGTAACTATCCAAAATTAAATCCTTTGTTAAGTCCAAGGCGATTATGTAATTTCCCACTACCTTGATTTTCTTGATCATACTCTTGTACTTTTGGCACTTTCTCTAGGATTATATTGCTCCTTATCGGCACATTACATAGAACACATCACTCCTTATCGTTGTATTATTTGATTTTCCTCACATATGGCCAAAGCACCTCAATTGATTTCCTCTCTTTGTACGAACAATTGACACCTCTTCGAACTTTTGAAGAACATGCTTGTTCCTTATTTTAATTTTTCTTGTAACACCATTTATCCATCCCAACATTCTCATTTTAGTGACGTTGATTTTTCAAAAGTATTGTTTTTTATTGCCCAACATTCTCTACTATTTGACGTAATTGGCCTTATAGTTGTTCCTTAGAACATATCTTTCAACTTATCAGGAATTCTATGACCACATAGCATGCTTAAGAACTTTTCCATATCATCCATCCTATTTTTTATACGCATTCTTAATGACAATTGATCGAAGACATCGGAAAAGGTCAATCTTAGATGTCTCCTGGGTTCTCTCCATCAAGTTTTTATTCTATCCTTATTCTTACTTCTAGTTTTGTTGAACTGTGCTCCGTGTATTCTACCTCGGTCCTATTTAAATTGAAAGCATTAGGTTTAAAGCATTTCCCCACAGTCCACAGTCATAACTTAGGTTTAAAACTTTATGGTTAACAAACAACATGCACCTCGGGATATCGTCTTGAATGTGTCCAGCTAATTTGTTTAATTTTAAATTTAGTCTAGTTTATCTTTAGTAGAAGTATCTGATACAATTAACTAGTTGTTCCTTGTAATGGAAGTTCAGACATAAATTGATGGATTTGACAGATTAAGAGAAATTATTTGATGGAATAAGAGAAGAAAAGCAGTGTAATGCCCATGAGGTCACTGTTCTAAAGTAGAAATATGACTTTTGATTAACTTTTGAATATGGTTAGTTGGGTGAAAGTGAGTCCCCAAACGCACAAAATTGCCTTTAAAACCTGGACGTTTTTAGTGCATTTTCTACCTTTTCATTTACTTTGGACTCCCTATTTTGTTAGTGTGAAATACAGGTAAGTGATAACAACCTAAAGAATCCTTGGCTTGGCTGGCAGTTAGATGCTGCTTATTTCTTTTGTCTGTTTGGAGGGAGACCAGAAGTTTGTCGGCTTGCAATTGCATGAGGAAGCTCAAAAGCATATCCTGATCATATAGCAGCAGGATTTTTATGATGCTTTAGTTTTATTCTATGAACATGATTATGCTCCACTTATTTGCTGATGTATGCTTTTAATCCTTCTCATAAACTGTGTGCTGTTTTTTTTTTCTTGTCCCACTATTTATGATATTCAGTAGCCACAAGGAGATATTTTTGAAAATTTGTGTGAAGAAAATTTCTAGTGTTGCCAAACATCCCCCCCTCCGCGCTGGCTACGCCTGAAATTCCCCAGTGCACGGGTCTTGCGATTTTCCCACTCCAAGTTTATCAAGTTGGGGTGGGGCCAAAGTGGCCCTACCTGGGGCGGGTTGGGTTCCTGGTTCCAAAAAAAAAAAAATCCCCTTCTGGTGTGTGTATGTGTGTGCATCAGTGCGTGTGTCTTAATTTGCATTTTCATGCTATGTTGGCAACTCTTTAGTCTTTTTTCTCGGGTGCTGTAACCTTCATCTGGTGTGCTCCGTGATGTTTGTTATGGTTAAAAGTTTCCTGTTCTCTATTATGCAATTGAGTTAATTACCCAAAAAAAAAAATATTATGCAATTGAGTTAGACATTTGCCAATATGTGTCATTGTTGTATTGCCCTTGCATGAGTTTATTTTTTTCTGATTGATTCAGTGACCTGCAGAGCCCTAATGAGATCACGGATAAATCACTTCGAAGTCATGATGGTTCAAGTAGATGTGAGGATTTAATTAGTCTGGTGCAGACATGGTTAAGCAAAATAAAGGTGCCCTGAATTTTACCCAACTGCTCACTCAATTTCATGTTCTCCTTCCTGGATTCTCTAATGTATGGATTATCCAGCAATTTATTGTTCTCATTATTCTTTAATGTCCCTATAATATTTTTATGTATGTAGAGGCAGAAAGACTAAATAGTATGCATGCCAAATTTCATGTACCCCAATAAATTTTAGTTATATTCTCCAACTTGTGTTTTTCATTCAATTGACCATTTTCTAGTGCAAGATTTATTTCATCATCGATGTAGGATTAAACAGGAAATATGACTTCCTAATGGTGCCTTCAATTGGACTTGTTGTGGGTTTAGTGTAGGAATAGGTTCCAAGGATAGGGTTTTAAGAGGTTGAAGATAAGCTCTAGGGTTTGTAAGAAAGAACTTTTTTGTTTTTGTTTTTTGACCAGCAAGAACTAAAGAAAAACTCTGAAGTAAAAAAAAATAAAATTGATTGAGCTGGATTTTCAGAACTGTGTCTATTTGAATGCCTAAACACTGATCAGGGTTTTAATGGTTGAACTGAATGCTATTATGGTAGAGAACGGTGTTAGGCTCATTTAAGTTTGACTGGTTAGGGTTTTGGGCATTGAAGTGCACTTTTTGGGAGCCACAAACAGTAAAAAAAAATCTATTTTGTAGCCGCTCTATTTTGTTTAGGGTTTTGGGTATAAAAGTGCAATTTTGGGGCCCACGGATGGTTACCCAAGAACTTTATTTTCTGTTATTGTAAGAAAGGAAGGAGAAGACAAAGAAGAAGAGAGGAAGAAGCAGCGTGTCACCCTTGCAAGGGTTAGGAAAATTCGTATGGACGCCTTCTCATATTCTCATAAACTCAACTCTCCATTGAAAAGAAAGATTACATGCTTTCGTAAAAACCTCAACCACGAAGGAAACTAATAAACCTTTCGTAATTAGGTTTTTTAGATCTTCTGTAAATCATATAGAAGATCCCAAAAAATAAACTATGATATAACCCACGGGATATGTTCCATTTCCAATAAAATGGAAAATTATCAAAATAACCCTAATTTCTAAAACCGAATGAAAAGCCATTAAATTTATCTTGAACATTCTCGCGGTCGAACCTGTAAAATACATAAAAGTGAATCAAATTGACCATAAGCATGATTATATGATGTCCAAGGTGTGCTCCGTGTAATGTTCTAGATTGAACCCTCTTCTTCTATCGATGCTCTGCGTCATCATCCCCCATCCTTCTTTTAAGTGCAGTACATGTCATTATGATCAATTTATGTTGATATTTCATATAAATTTATCTTTGTTGTCTAAATTTAGGAAAACTTTCTGGCCTATGCAATAGGTTTTGAAATACCGTTACAAACTTAAACTTAATGAATCTTTTATATGCTTTCTTATCTTCTCATGTTTTATTTCTCAATAGTTGGGTGAATGCTTTTCAGTGGTCACATTCATTACATGACATTTTTGGTGAAACGAATCAAAGCGAGTTAGCAGCCTTTACCTCATATGCCCAATCATTCCCCAACAATTTTCTAGCTCTTGTGGACACATATGATGTAAGTATGAGGTTTCTGCAATAAACTTGTATATTTGATATGACCTTGTATTCGTGTCTTTTTTTTCTACGTTGTTCTTTTGCTTATCCGTCGTTAGTTAACAACCAAACAGTTGATTTGTCCTATTAAACTACAGATGTTATTCAAGCTGATTGACGTACAATTTCTTTGATCTAATCATTATTCACATGTTTTTTTTATAGAAAAAACTTGGTTAAATGGGGGCGTAAGATTGTAAATTCATCATCAAATTTCAATGTCTCGTATATTGATCAATCAACTCTACTTAAATCAAGGGCTTCATCATTTACCTGTGCACTTGATTGTTCCTTTAAAATGTCCATTCCTCCGATTCTTTGGTAACTTGGATAGGTTTAAGCTCTAAGGTTTCCCTAGACACGCCATGTGTACCGTATTTTTGAACTCGTTACAGTTTATGAAGCAAAAGCTGGAAGACATTCTTCTTACTCTTAGTGTTCGATGTTGATAATGGGACATAGTTTCATGTTCCATTTGTCTTATATCTTTGGATTTGTATGGCATATTGTATACACTTTTGTTTTTGGCTCTCTCTCTCTCTTTTTTTGTATCTGGTGCAATTTCCCTTGAAGAGAAAAGAAAAGAATTGCATTTGTATATATGAATCAAGTACTAAGCCCGGCATTAAGTCTTGGTATTTATGGTACGACTTTTGCTATCAGCATCTTCATAATCTGCTAGCAATTGCTAACATCGTAGTTGTACTTGTGGTCATGCATACAGTAATTGATTTTTTTTAAGCTGTGCGTTATGTTGATTTGCATTTGAAGTCAGGTGATATTGCTTAATTTGTTTTTTTTAAGCATAGTAGAATGTCAACTGTGGAGTGAATTAATTTTTTGTTTCTTAAGTGTAACGATGGTGCTTATTTTACCAGGTTATGAGAAGTGGAATTCCTAATTTTTGTGCGGTTGCTTTGGCACTCAATGATTTAGGGTATGTCCAGAAGGTTTATGCATGTATAGACGTCTTTGCTTAATATGATTGTTTCTCTTTGTGTGAACATTGTTTTGAATGATGACCAATTTGTTCCATTTATGGATCAGATAAGTTGCAAGCATGTTTTGTGTTGGATAGACTTGCTTGCATGTTTCATGAAGTTTGAACGACTTGTTCAAATGAGATATATTGCATTATTTGCTTCAATGCACCCTCCCTCTTTTCCTGGCCGTTGTGGAAAATCTTTGACAGATCACATAATTCGTGCGACTCTGTAGATATGTCTATAATTAGTACACATGGTACATGGAGCAAGATACTAATGCAAACTATGGATGTGATCTTCGGACTGATATCAGTTTATTTTATAATTTACTGATTGGAAGTGAAAAGATGAATGTGTTCGCATGTGTATAGTTCTGCAACGTCTATCCTGCATGTGAAAGAATGCCTAGACTTTACAAAAGCCCAGAATACAATACTCTCTTCAATATGTTGTCTGTTGATATTGAACAATTCGCTTTTTAACACTTGCAGCCTGTTTGCTACCTTTGTGTTGTCTTTTTCCTCTGAGAGTTTAGAAGTATATCTTCATGTTTTCATCTTATCTACTGTTGACCATTTCCCCTTATCATCTCTCTCTTCCCCTTGTTATATATCCAATTATCTACTTCAATGATTTCTTTTTTCGTAGTATACTTTTTCTTTTATTAGTTCTATCATTATTTCCCTGCTGAGATATGTGCAGGTACAAAGCAGTAGGCATCAGGTTAGACTCTGGTGATCTCGCATATTTGTCTTGTCAGGCCCGCAAGTTCTTTCGCAATATTGAGAAGGAATTCGGAGTGCCAGATTTTGGAATGATGAGTATTACTGCAAGTAATGACCTCAATGAGGAAACTTTAGATGCTTTAAATAAACAGGTAAATATATTTTATTTAATGGTGCCATTTTTCAATTTATTGACTGTCAAATTTGTATATTGACAAAAAAGTTGAAGATTTCATTTACTGCAGAAAGAAAGAAAGGAGGGGAAAAACATTTTTTATGGACCTCAATATTTATGTTGAATGACCTTTTACTCCATAGGGACATGAAGTTGATGCATTCGGAATTGGAACTTATCTAGTTACATGCTATGCTCAAGCAGCTTTAGGTTGTGTTTTCAAGCTTGTTGAAATAAATAATCAGCCTCGCATTAAACTTTCGGAAGATGTTTCAAAGGTTTGATCATGCCATAAAATATTTTGTTGCCCTTCTGTTTTTTTTTTTTTTGCTGAGCGCTGGCCTTCTGTTTTACATTATAAAGGTTGACTATGTGTGGTTTTAGGTCTCTATTTCATGTAAAAAGCGGTGTTACAGATTGTATGGAAAAGAAGGCTATCCCCTTGTAGACATAATGACTGGGGAAAATGAACCACCTCCAAAGGTATTTTCATCTGTATGCTTTTTGCCTATTAATCTCTGTGTGGGTGTCCCATTTAGGTTTTCAGCATTCTTATCCTTCTCTTCTGTGTAATTATGTGAGATGTTCTTCGAATTCACGAAAGCTTGATGATGAATTTTGCCTTAGTACATTGAATCTCATGCTTTGTCATCTGCTGTCATGTCCTAAAATTTCTTTATTCCCAGTGAGTTCTACAGTTTGCAATGAAAAGAGTATTAGAACATATGTGAACATTTTTGGCAAGAACGGAGTTGGTTTTGATTTAATTAGAAATGAAGTTTCAAGTAGTTCCTGAGGAACTTCCAATTTTTACCTCTCCATCTTTGAAAGTTCATCAGTTGTTTCATGCATCTATGAGCAACTAAAAGTTCGATTGCAACGTTATGCATAAGAAGTTAAAACATGATCAAATGACTGCATCTGTGTTCGTTATAATTATAGAATGAAATCAGTGTATATTTGTATGTAAAGAGTCAGTATTATTAGGACCATTTCCTTATAGCTTAAAACTGTTGGGCAATTGGTACATTAACACGGTATTAGAGCTTTGGTTCCTGAAGGTTCTTGGTTCAAGTCTCTGTGTGTGTTTGTACCAAATTATGTTTCTGTTCTTGTGCACCTCATTCAGTCTGTTCTTTTGTTAGTATGGCTCTTCACATCCAAGAGTAGATCACAAGTGAAGGAGGTTTCAGAGTTTGCTATGCATTATCGGACCCATAACCTAACAATTTAAATTTTGTGCAACTTGTACCTTGCCAGATAATTTCATAAAATTGCTTGTACTTTTTTTCATTACAAGTGATTCTGATTACATGTTTCTATAGTTCCTCCAAACAGATGAAAAGTGAATTTTTTTAATCTTGATTTCTGTACTATTGGGGTGCCATCCTTCTATAATTACAGAAATTAATAAATTTTTTGTTAAGGGCTGGAAACAGATAGGCGGAGAAAAATGAGGAATACATCAAGCCCAATGACATTACAGAAATACATTGCTCCACATGTGTGTTACATCAAGCATCACTTTTGCAGTCTGATCTCTCTACTTCATTTATGTGAACTTACATGGGACGTTGGTCGGCAGTTACCATCATGAACTTTTTGAGTTCTGGCTGCCCTGTTTGGCATGTCTAAAAAGCTAGGCTTTTAAGGGATTTATATTTTTTAGAAAAAAGAGGAACAAGAAAAATTAGATTATTTGGGAAATATGTTTTAGGGTAGTTTTCTTCTTTTTTTTTTCTTTTTGTTGAAATGTCTCTTTGAGTTGCAGTATTTGGGACAACCACACGATTTTTTGTTTTGTTTTGTTTTGTTTCTTGGAGTAGAGAACTTTTTGTATTGAGGGTATTATAGTCATTTTTATTCCAAAAAAAAAGTTAGGCTTTCAATCTAGCTATTCGGAAGAAAGTCACTCAATAGGGCTAGGAAGAGATGCGTCCCATTAGAGGCCTTCCAGTAGATTATTTGGGATGTGAACAGGATTTTTTTCTTGGATAAAGAAGTTAAAAAAAAGTTTGATGACTTTTTTGGGATGCCAAATGGTATGACTTAAAAGGTGAGCTTGTAAGTTTTTAGAGGCAAATTCTAGAGAGTCCAGACTGGTTATTGTGAGTTCAGTTTTGGAACGGTCTGCTTCATTTTATTTTTGTTTCTATTTGTAGGTTGCAGAACGAATTCTGTGTCGTCACCCATTTAATGAATCGAAGAGAGCATATGTGGTGCCGCAGCGTGTTGAGGAGCTTCTGAAGTGTTTTTGGCCCGGCAGCCCAGGTGAGTGTTGACATGTTCAACGATTGCTGCCACTAAATGCATAATTTTGAGCATTTGTTGTTTTTGTATTTCTAACGTCGGGAAGAATGCTCCCTGGGAGTTAGATATGTCAAACTTTCTGCATTTAACGTTGCTACATGCTTTGTTTTGTTTATTTGTATGAACCATTGCCAATCCCTTTTTAATCGTTTCTTTATCCTCCTTGTTTTTTTCTACATGTATGTCTTTCAAAATTATGAAAAGAAGTCTTCTTTGAAAAAGGTTTTCATCTGTTCTTGAGAATAAGGCATTTGCACTAATAAGTGGATTACATCGCTTTCAATATTTTCTTTGGAATATGGCTTAGCATTTCTTAGAAAGAAGAAAAATGGCTTAATTTCATGGACACTATAATTTAATATCATTTATAATCCAACTCAACTATAAAACCATTCACTTGGACCTTGGCAACTATAAAATTGTCATTTATAATCCAACTCAACTATAAAACCATTCACTTGGACCTTGTCAACTATAAAATTGTCACTTCCACAACGCCAACATTTTAAGGAGTGTGTGGTGGGTTTTGTATTTTTTTTAAAGACCTAAATTGACATGAAATGCCGTATTAAAAAAAATGTACTTAATGAAACTAATTGAAGATGTGGCCATTAACAAAGCAGAATAATGTTAGAGGATTCACGTAACCAACCCCAATTGATTGGGACAAATGCTTAGTTTGGTTTGGTTCAGTTTGGGATAATCAAGTGGTCCAAATGTATGGTTTGATAGTTGAAGAGGTTAATTGACATAAACAGCTTGGGATAGATTATTCATTTTGCTTTAATTTCTTAACTTTGTTTTTGCTTGTTGAAGATAAAGCAAGAGAAGAACTACCAACTCTTACGGAGATTAGGGATCGCTGTATTGGACAGCTGGAACAGATGCGAGCCGACCACATGAGGAGATTGAATCCAACACCTTACAAGGTTTTAAAAACACGCATTGATCACTTGCTTTCAAGACCTGCATCTAGATAATACATTCTCATTCATGTATATGTTTTGCTTGCTGCAAACTAAGATATTGATCAATTCCTACGCAAGCAGGTTAGCGTAAGTGCAAAGTTGTACGATTTCATCCACTTCCTTTGGCTCAACGAGGCGCCTGTTGGGGAGTTGCAGTGAGAGGAGGAGGGTGCAAGTTGAATTGCCGAGATTTACTCAAATAATGGGTGGGCAGTCATGATTAATGCAGTGCAATTGGAGGTGCTACCTGAAACAGCCGGGATTTTGTAAGTTTATACATGTCCACTCATCTCTGGCTTTTAGGAACTGGGATGTGTTTCTCTTGTCTAATAAATACAGCTCATGACAATAATAGTAGAAATGTTTGCTTTGAATTTTCTTTCACAACCGTCTTATTAAACGGAACTAAACTAAACCAAATTAAGGCTTATGTTTCAATCAATTGGATCGGCTATGTAAGTTTTTTTTACGTTATTCTGCCTGGTAAAATCTATATATTCACTTAATTTCAATAACTTTCTATCATTTCTTATTACAAGATTTTATATCAATTTAGGGTTGTCTCTTCCTCCTAGTGTTTCTATTAGCAGTAATTTTATAATTTTTTTTTTTTAACTATGCCATCTACAATACATACGCACATTTACGGAAAGATATATGCATTTATGAATATATGCATGCATGTATGCATAAATATATGTATTAGAATTTTTTAATCATATTTGAAAGAAATATTGCAAATGTTTGTTGCCTACATTATACAGAATCTGCACCTCTTTATAGAACGGTGAACACACCGACTTAACAAACCAGCTAACTAACTAACAGATGTCCTAACTGTTTTAACTACCAATCCCTCTACAACTGACACTGATACCAACTAATTAATAGCCTTTACACCCCCCTAACTGATGGAAGATCAACGGATTTCAAAAACCTAAACCAAGCTGCAGATAAAGGTTAGGTCATAATATCAGCAACTCAATCTACTGAACTAATGTGCTGAAGTTGAAGCTGCTTTCAAAGAACTTTTTCTCTAATGAATTAATAATCAACCTCCACATGCTTGGTTCAAGCATAAAATACTAGATTAGAAGCTAAAGCCAGAGCAAAAATGTTTGCTAATGAAATGATAATCAACTTCCACATGCTACCTTCGAGCATGAAATACTAAATTAGAGCTGAAGCCAAAGCAGAATTGTTATCACACCATAATACAAGTGCTAATACTTGAGGAATGAAGGGACCAGAACGTAGTTGCTGCAACCAAACCACATCAGCAGCAGCATTAGCAAATGATTTGTATTTAGCTTCCGTGGAAGACCTAGCAACCACATCATCAGCAGCACTGGCAAGTGATTTGTATTCAGCTTCCATGGAAGACCTAGCAACCGTATGCTGCTTCTTAGTAGACCAAGAAGCAGGATCCAATCCTATAAAAATACAAAAATCACCCGTAGACTTTCAATCAGAAGAGTCCTCTGCCCAATTGGCATAAAAAAAATACGGAAAAACCAAGAATACTCCATGTAAAAGACAAGCCTTGATGCGAAGTGCCCTCAACATATCTTAAAATCCTCTTGAATGCACAAAAATGATTTGCATGAGGATCATGCATATGTTGACTGACAAAATTAACCTAAAATGAGAGCTCGGGTCTAGTTAAAGTAAAATATTAATTATCCAAAAAAATTAATTACCCAAAAAAAGTAAGATATTGCAAGGAACCAACAAGACCTATAAAATTTAGGATTTTCAAATGAGGGATCAACATCTGGAACCACTATCTTAAGAGAAAATGGAGATGCACATGGAGTACAATCAGCCATACCAGCTTTTGCTAATAGCTCAGAGCAGGGTTCTAAATAACGGCCGTTACGTAACGGATCGGCCGTTACGTAACGGAATATTGGAAGGCCGATCCCGT
>JAULJZ010000023.1:4841705-4855706 GCA_032270985.1 Heliamphora pulchella
AAGCCTATTTTTGCCGAATCCACGTGCACCAACTCCTGTGTTTGATCGTCGTTGAAACCCACCACCAGACTTCAATACTGACGGACTCTTCCACCAGACTTCAACACTTGAGAATCATCTCAAGCGACTCCACGAACACAAACAGATCGTTGAAGGTTTGATTGGGTTGATGATTGACTTGACTGCATGGAAACTTATTGAATCATCAAGTTGTTGTAGCAGAACTTGCCAATATGTATCATCTTCAAAACTTGTGGCAGCTAGGTTTTCCACAAAAATAAAATAATGAACCCATTCACCATAAACCATAGCTATCTATTTATATATATAGAGGTTTCCAAAACCCTAGCTGCCTAATTCAACAATAGGAAAGCTGCTAAATTCACAATAGAAAAGCTGCTAAATCAATAATAGGAAAGCTGTTAAATCCACCTAACTTCCTATTTATAATAACCCTTCCAAAACCCTCGCTACTGCTTCAATTAAAATTTTCTGGGTCGAGGACCGCTCGATCGGTCTATTAATCGCTCGAGCGGTTAATGCCTACTTTCGGTCAAATTGATGCAGAAACAAAACAACCGAGAGATTCATTAGATCGCTCGATATACCGCTTGAGCAGTCTGTCGGGCGGTCTTCTTTGCGAGCTCTTTTTGATATTTTTTTATCTTTTTGCGAGACCCTGCAATATTAAAATCATACTTTAAAAGAACAAGTGTCAAAATATTAATGAATAAAATAAATAAACTGAATAAATATTTGTCATAAATTTGTCAAACATAAAACAAATATCACCGAGGACAAAATTTCTAACAGTTACTAATAAATAATGGAAGAAATTTAAGAAAATTCGTATGCTCATAATTTGCACAAAAATAATTATAATTAGAAGTCAAAAACAAAATATATTATATTACCTATTAATAATACTAAATATAAAATTAAATAATAAGCATGAATTATCCTTGGAGCAAGACTACAAACCTTAGGTTCTAATTGTCAAATTTAACTTTTTGACTTTTTAACTAAAATTATTAAAAAAAATTGTCTATTTTGAAAAATAAAATTAAAAATTAAAAAATCTAAAAATCAAATCAAACACAAATTCGCTAAATATTCTATTTAAATTTTTATCACTTTTAAAATATAATAATACTCTTTATTCATAATTTATTTACTCTTATTATCAATTACATATTATTATTAATATCAATTATATAGAATAATAAAATTATTTACTTTGAGTAAAAAATAAAAAAACAAATTTTTATTTAAATAATAAATTTTAAATAAGTTAACTTAAAAATTAAATTATTAAATAATTTATTTTAAATTAAATTAAATTTATTTAATAAAAAATATGAAATTATTAAAAAATTTAATTTTTAAGTTAGTTGACAGTACAAGGAAGATAAAAATACAAAAAGGGGGGTGATTCCTTTGCGAGAATGGGGTTCTTTTGCAATTCCCAATAAATAGTATCTGATAAACGTTATTTTCTGAGAAGCTTTGATAGACGAGGGTTACCAGCGAGTCGGGGGCTGAGCGGCGCGAGGAAGAGAGAGAAAGAGTGTAGAGAGAGAGAGAGAGAGAGAGAGAGAGAGAGAGAGAGAGAGAAGGATAGATCTGCATTTAGGGTTTCGAAAATCCCGAACAATCAGAGGTCAGTGAGTGCATAATCTCTTTATGAACTTTCTCTTCTTCTCTTTCTAGGTATTGTTCGTCAAAATAATCGGAGGAAATGGTGAGTTTGTTTTGGTATATGATGATGATGATGACTGTGTGTGAGAAAGAGGTGTGTCTATTGTGTGCAGGCGTCGAGTGTGAGAGTTCTATAGAGAGGGAAGTGAGATCGAGAGCGAAGAGCGAAAAGCGACGACGAGAGAGAGAACGTAAGAGAGTGGGCAAAGAGGCCGAAATCTAGCGATTTTCCCCCCCTCTGCATCTTGATTTTCCACAATTGATCGCTTTTTCTCGAGTATGTCGGACAGAAAGCTTGTGGTATGTCTCTACCTTTCGAATTTCTTAGTTATATGCCTATGTGTCGTTGCTGTTGTTTGATTCTATATAAATGCGTGAACCGATATTTGTAATTTTGTTTCGTATGAATTTTAGGTATTGGGCATCCCATGGGATGTTGATACGGATGGTTTGAGGGATTATATGAGCAAATTTGGGGATTTGGAAGATTGTATTGTGATGAAGGTCAGTTATCTCTTGTAATTTAGTATTTGTGTCAAACAAATTATTTTACACGAACGTTTTGTTTTGATTGCTGGAGAAAAGCATTTTGACTCTTGTGAGTGTATTTTTCTATTCTATTAATTGTGTGATTCTCAGTTCCATCTTTAGATCTTTTATTTTGGTGCAAGAGGCAAATCATAGAAGAAATGTGTTCGTGCTTGTAGGTAGTCTGGTCGCCATTGAGACTGAATGATAATCTCGTGTATTTTAATTTTTTAACCCTTGATGATGCACGAGCTTCCATTTTATTTTATGAAGCAAGTTAAATGTGCACACTGCATGGTCAACGCGAGACACAATCCCCTCCCCCCTCCCCTCCCTCCCCCCTCCCAAGTTTTTTTGCAAGTCTGTTTTTCTTCATTTTATACTGATCTGTTTCTAGAAATTGTTCTTTTTTGAGGTGTCCGGTCTTTCAGGTTTTGATTTGGATGAGGGAGGGAGGTGACTAAGGGCTCGTCTGGTAACTTATAATTTTTGACGTTGGCTAAAATAACAAAAATTTGTCTCCTTCACGAGAGCCAAAATTCAAATTTTTAATAATTTTTTTGTATGGATCCCAATACCGGCATGAAAAGCAATATTGCTTTTTGTGCATATTTTAACCAATTCGAAGACCTATTAGTGAGGGGCAATGTGGTTATTTTGAAACTAAAAAGTTAAAGGTAAAAAAGCCCTAAAGCCTTGATAAATAGATGTCTTATTAAAGTCACTGAAAAAGGCTAAGTTGCCAAATGACGTAAACGTGCCTTAAATTCAATTAGTGGTAAGTTTCTTTTCTTTAGCTTTTTGGCTACAAAAGCAATGGAGACAAAAAGTTTAAAAAGCTTGGGCTTACCAAATGAGCCTTAATTCCACATAACATTAATGCTTAAGCATTCACGTTTTCTTAAACCCAAAACAGTGGGGCTAATTTTATTGTTCAATGACTGTTGAGTGGTGACCGAGGTGTATATTAAATTAATAACTGCAGTCTTAATAGTTGATTATAGGTTTGCAACATCTATTTTTTCTTATTTCCAAGGTAATGGCTAGTTGTGTACTTATAGGACTTGGTTCTATGATTCATGACTAAGGTCTACACAACATCCTAGCCTTTAAATTTCCACTTGAGGTTTTTTCTCATAATTTTAAAAAGCGGCCGTTACGTAATGGTTTCGGTAATCTCTATTACTCGTTACGGCCGATTTTTCAGTGTAAAAGAAATTCACACCTTTCATAACGGCTGTTACACCTTCCGAAAGGACCAAAACGGACCAAAATGGCACAATTACAGCCGTTATAGCTTGTGTAACAGGATTTTAGATCGTGAATTTTTTGATTTTATTTTTTCATCAACAGATTTCACGTTTTCTATTATTTTTAACCTAAAATTATTCATAGTAGTTCGACAAGCCAAATACTACTTGGGCGTTGTGAGATTTGTCTCAAATCTCTTCAATTTCACAACAAGCGGCTAATTTCGCTCTTCGTTATTAACTTTCGACTCTTCAACATGTTCATTCTTCTTCTAGTTTTGATGAGTTTTTTAAGATTCATATGTGCTGAAAGCTAAATAACCTGTTTGATTTAACATCCATATTTCTTGAAAATCCAGTGTCTATGAATTTGAATTTTTATGATGTTCAGCAGTAGATAGAAAATATGATGTTTAAGTATTTTGTTTTTAGGAACATTGTTCAAGATTCATACTTGTTTACAACTCTCCTTCAAAAAATTTGATCTATACAAATTAAAATTTAAACAACAATATAAATTTTGGAATAGTGAATTCTAAATTAAAATTTAAGTAGCAGATCAAATATTGTGCTTTAATATATACAATATTATACAATATTTTATAGTTATTAAAACTGTAATGACATTTTAGTTGTGTATTATGAAATTGTAATACATAAATTAATGAATTACTAAAAAAAATAATTAAACTATTAATTTTAACTAGATTATATAGTAAAAAAATATAGACATATATTGAATCATGTCTAGAAAGTAAACAAAATTTATTAAAAATTATTTTAAACTTCAATAAATATATTTATGGAATAAAAAGATGTAAATCAGTTATTTTTTATTGAGTTGTACAAAAAATAAAAGAATTCATGGCTCTGGGTATCGCTGCTGTTATGCTACGGCCGTTACGCCCCGAAACCGCGTCACCGCTACCATTAACGTTACCGTTACGCCGATAGTTACTGATATTTAAAACTATGTTTTTTCTACATAGCCTTGACAGAATCCTATCAAATATTGGATAGGGTTTTGGCAACATCCATTGACTGAAGGGTGTAGTTCAGGAGATCGGTTACAAACAAAGAGTTTTGAATCTGGGAAGTTCTGAGCAAAAATTGACAGGATAGAATGCGTTGATAGCTCCTTATAGTTACTACTGTTGAAAATGGCTCTTAATCTTTCTACACTTTGATGGTTAGATATCTGATATTTCTGTGGATTAACTTATAAAATGAGTTTTTGTGTTATTTGTTTTTATCTTTTAATTAAAGACATTTGTTTCCTTATGCTGTAGGAGCGTTCCACTGGTCGTTCTCGTGGTTTTGGATATGTAACATTTGCATCAGTTGAGGATGCTAAGGTGACTCCTTGGTATCTAGTATTTTCATCAGTCAATTACCAATTTACCATTATTACAGTTATTTAGTGACTCAGTATTGAGTGGCAATTTTCTTGCCTGCATTTCTTGGTTTTAAAATGCTGATGCTTGTCAATTGTTCTTGTTGAGAATGTTCACTTGGATGCAATGCCAGTTTTGCAATATGAGAATATTTAATGCTTCTCTCTCTCTCTCTCTCTCTCAACAGAATGCATTGTCCGGTGAGCACTTTCTTGGCAATAGAATGCTGGAAGTAAAAGTAGCCACACCAAAGGTTGTGTTCTATTATCATGCATTAGTTTGCAATTTTTATTTACTCTGATAATATCTGAGTTGTATTGTTGTCATGTTGTTCATAGTATTTCAATAATCATGTGCATATTGTTTCACGTGTGTATTATTTAATGGTAGGAGGAGATGAGAGCACCATCAAAGAAAGTCACCAGGATATTTGTGGCCAGGATCCCACCATCTGTGACGGAATCTGCTTTCCGAAGGTAGTAATGTTTTTTCTTTGAACCTGTTTTAGTTATTCTGCCATGTATTTCAGAATTCAAATATTATTCTCGAGCTGCGATGAGGTTTGAACTTGTTTGATTTGTTCCTTGCAGTTATTTTGAGCATTATGGTGATATAACAGATCTGTACATGCCAAAGGTCTCTCTCTCTCTCTCTCTCTCTCTCACACACACACACACACACACACACACACACCCACACACAATGCAAACAACATTTTCTACATACATTCATACATGCATAGATTTGTATTTAGTTAGTACTATTTTCTTTGAATGTAAAGTACTGATACAATGTGTTCTTGGGATGCAAATTATATTAATTGTGATTAGTGATATCATTTCGTAGGACCCAAATACCAAAGGGCATCGTGGAATTGGGTTCATTACTTACGCAAATGCTGGTCAGTATTCAAAATTTCCTCTTCACAATTTGTATTTCTTGTTTTGCTTGATTCGATGGACTGTGGCTATTGTCATTTCTCTGATGGGTTTCGCTTCAATAACTTGCTTCGGCTGGGTCATTTTTGGGTTAAAGGAGGATTAGAGCAGAAGACTAAGTATTGCATGATACAAAAACAAAAAGGGCATCGGGACTCGGCGGTTATCTGAGGGTGTTTCTTTTGTAATGTGAGGATGTCTTCGTCTTGCAGCGTGTCTGGAATGCAGCCATTAATATTATGGCTCATACGTAGGATTCAAGTTTATTTCTTTCTAGTTTTCTTTTTCCCTCTTATCTATATAACAAGATAGAACTTAATGATGTGATATCTATTTAGGTGTCAAAAAGCTAACCGTTTAATCTTTGAAATGAGACAATCTTGGCGCTCTTTTTTCTTCTCTCTTCTCTCTTCTCTCTTCTCTCCTGTTCTTTTTTGTAAAAAAAAAAAAGACATTCTTTGATATTACTTCTCTTTTACTAATCCAACAAAAAATAATATTACTTTATTGAATTATTAATATTACTTTATATGATTAACTAATGCTTGAATTTTTAATATTAATTTATATTTTATTCTTAAATTACTACAATTAAATAATTGATTGCTTTTAGGCATGGGTAATAATTAGTTTTTTTATAAGGTGCATAAGTATGATCAAAATGCTTGTACAATATAGTAATTGGAAAGAAATAAGATATGTAACTATTGATGATTTATGTATTAGGGTCTTATATGTAGTGATTCTATTAGGTCTGCGAGTGAGTTTAAGACTTTGGACTTTCAAAAATGAAACAAAAATGCATGGTCTAGTTCATTATAGATTGTTCAAACGTTCAATATCCACAAAAGACCTAGCAAACACATAAGCATCTAGTTCAGACTTCAAATTTGGTAGCAAAAATTCCAAGGTTTAACTAAATGAAATATAACAAACAAAAAAAAAAGCCTTCATCTTTCATTCATCATCATCTCCAAAGTTGATACCCAAATCATCATTTTCTTCTTCCTCCAGGTCGTTGTTTGGATTGTCTTCCTTTTCATCATCAATAACAAATAAAATTCAATAAGTATAAAAAGAAAAACTTACTTGGGATTAAGATAATGAGTCATTGCATGAAAGGGCCTATGAAGTTGCAAATCCCAATAAGTATCGATAATCTTCCATATGGTCGCTACGTGCTCTCCACATAATTGAAATAGATCCACCCTTCCATCACTCCATCCATCCAACATCATAGTACACCCATTTTCTTCCTTTCTAGTTTATACTCATCTAAAGCTGCATGAACATAGTCAATCTATTTTTTTCAAGTACGATGGGGCCTTTAATTCCTTGCCATAATTAGCAGCCGAGTTCATCATCTTATGAAACAATGGACTTTTAACTAAATGAAATGGTTCATCATGTGAATAAAAGTATCTACAAATATCAGAACGTACCCCTTCACGATCCTTCACCATTGCATTTAAGGTGACTTGCTTCTCCTCTTCTTTTCTTTTATCTTTCAAGAAATCAAATATAGTTCCTTTCTTTTGATTATTTTGTTTTTTTTTTTAAACATTCTACCTCCTCACAAATGTCAACATCATCACCATTATTCTTTTTCAATTCATTCAAAATCTTCAAAACATATTCCCTACATCATCTTCTTCAATCTTCCATTCTTACTTTCTAAAATACCTGTGAAATGATCACACATGGGATTATTTCCTCTTCACTTTTTTCCTTTGTCAGCCATTTTTGTCAAAAAACCAAAATAAACAAGTAAATAAATGGTTGGAGGTTATCTTGGTCGCTAAAATCCAAAGAAACATTGAAGGCTACTGGAAAAAGATAATAAATTGCTCACTGTGTCAAATATAGTAAAGAGAGCACTGTGTTGGCAGTAATAAGGTGGGGCTGCATATGAAACCCTACTGCTTTTCACCAACGACTGAAACTTCAAAGCTTTGCAAACAGCAATGGCAAATGAGCCATCACCAGGTGGACCTTCATTAGTTTAACAAAATATATACTGAAACAGATTCTTAAACTGGGTTAACAAAGAAAATGGATCGTCTCTTTGGGTTGACGACAAATACCATCGATGCTCTCAAATTCCACGAAAACAAACCCAAAATAAGTGAATCGACCCCTCAAGTGGAATAATCAATGCAAAAACTTGAGAAATTTTAGAGATTTTGGGTTCTTTACATTCTTTGGAACGCCGACAATAGATCAAGCTCATGAACTGAAACCGAACATAATCTATGTTGATCTGCAACACCAGTGATTGATTTGCATATAAAACCAATGATTTTGGGGAAAAAAATGCAGAAAAAGGTGAAAAATGAGTTTCCTTCGGTTCAGGCCTGTCACAATCCATCCAGCCCATTCTATTGCAACTGTGTTACCGTTCTTCATCAGATTGCAGAATTGCAATGTACCACACAATTAGAAGGCTGTATCAATTGCTTTTTCAAGTGTGGTGATTCAATTGTGTGATGCGTCATGATCAGGCTTCATAATGAGACGTGTTGCACGATACCTATTGGGTCAGGCACGAGATTTACGGCTATGTTTTAGAGGGTAGTGGTATTTCTTCCTTAATGTGTTTTCTTATTTCTTCCTTAATGTGTTTCTCATTTGATCCTTGTGCTTAGAAATAATTGATCATTCCAAAACACCCAGCCCTTTATTCATTTTTGAATGTCGGTGGCTATTTTACTTTGAACATGGATAATTCCAGTATGGGAAATGGCAGTGAGAACATGCTACGCCATAAGTCACAAGTGGGTGAGTGGGAGAGGAAGCGAGAGCGCCTGTAGTAAAATTTTCATGAGAATGGGAGCATCTTCAGATGCATCTGTGTATGAATGTGTATGTATGTATACAGTCTATTAACTTGTTTTTTGTCATTAGTAAAGTGAATTTCATTGATTTTATTTACTAAACAATGATTCATAGGATTTTGTATTCTAATAGTGTTTTGCTTATTAACATAAAAAGATAAGTAAACTTGCAATAACTAAAAGAAGGCGTGGTTCCCTTGGCTACCATTGGTGGGTTCTTGCATTCAGGTTCTAGGATCAACTTTTTTAAATTACATTTAGCTCCTTAAATTCGAGGTTTCAATCCATCAGTCTATGCCTACCTGTGCAAAGAAGATGTGAGCCAAAGTTAATAAAAATAGTTGTGCACTTGTTCCAGACAAGGAACAAAATTTTGTTTCGTTTCCTTCGAATCGGTCAAAATGTTTCTTTTCCTAGGATATGTAAACGAAAAATTTGTGAAATATCAAAATTCCATAATATCAAAATTCTGTTGTTTCAACTGAAGCATACCGAAACAGATTGAAACAAACCGAAGCGGATCAGAACTACGAAACAATGAACTGCTTCGACATTTATTAGGAATACCTATAGTTATTAAAATATTTTGATTCACAGTTCGATTCATGAGTCGATTCGTTATTTATGATTCATGTAATTTTTAAAATTATTAGATTCAACATATTGCGAATCCCTTGTTTACTAGTTTTTTTTTTTTAATTTCTAAACTGGCTTATTACAACTTAGTGTTTTTATTGGAAAAATAACAAATAAACAAGTATAATTTATATGTAGAGGATTTAATAAGAAATAGATAGATTAGATAAAATCTATAACTTTTTTTTTTATTTCTCTTTTAGGCAAAAAGTGTTAATAAATCATTTTAGGATGTTTAAAGACAAAAATATCACATCCAATAAATTACTTTAGTGAAGCAAACAAAGTTTAATATGATGTGTGTTTTGATCATAGGACTCTATAGTTGCACATCTTTTCTAATTTTTTGTTTACTAGCAATGAGTATACAAGAAACGTTTTAAAATGTTATGTGTTAATGCATGTTCTTCTATTCTACTCTTTTTGAGATTTCTTGGTGTATTTTAAAATTTCAAAAGAGAATATATAATAATTTTTATGGAATCTTATGCTTGGTTAGGTTTGACCTAATCGTCTTGTGACAAAGGTAAATATCTTTCCAATTAGATTACGTAATCATGTTGTCATTGTGTAATTTTTGTTAATATCAATATATTTATTTTATTTCATACATATGAAGGGTTTAAATATCATTTTTGTAGTTCATGCTGAATCTTTCGATTCTCGATTTGATTTATAATATGATGACTATCGGAATAATTAACAATGTTTGTTTTTGTTTTCGTATATGAATATCATTTTTATAGTTCAATTTGAATCTTTCGATTCTCAATTCGATTTATAAATTGATAACTATGGGAATAATTAAACAATGTTTGTTTTTGTTTTTGTTTTTGTGTGTGTGAGAGAGAGAGAGAGAGAGAGAGAGAGAGAGAGTACAGAAATCTTTTATTGGAAATCTAAAAATTAAGAAGGATAAGAAGAGAGAGAGAATCAAAAAAAAGAAGAGAGAGAATAATAAAATAAGCATGATTAAATTATGTATTCTTTTTCTTTATTATCACAAAGTTAAAGATTGCTAGTAATATTTTCTGTTTCCTTAAAAATCGCTGGCACTACTACTGTTCTTAAACTTATTGTAGAATCTAAAAACTAGGAAGTATAATAAAGAGAGAAAATAATAAAATAAGCATGATTAAATTATTTATTCTTTTTCTTTATTACCACAAAGTTAAAGATTGCCAGTAATATTTTTTGTTTCCTTAAAAATCTCTGCCACTACTACCATGAGTTTTCATCTTCTCATACTTGTTTTCTTTTAATCCCCACATAGTTACGTGTAGAAATACTATATTTGATGCCATTTTTTGCTTAGTATTAAGTATTATAACCTAATTCTAGTGTTGCTTTTTATAATTTAACTCTTTAAAATGGATATATCACTTCGCTAGCCTTGTAAATGCATAAGAATGTGCTTTACTTCATGTTTCTTTATGTTTTCAATTTTTTTCTCTGTTTCCTTCATGTTTCTGAAACATTTTTATTTTCGAACGGACCGAAACAATCCACATTAACAAAATTTTGATCCTTGGTTCTACTGTCAGTAATAATGATAAGAATGATAGGGTGCGTGGTGTTTACCATAAAAACTTGTCATAAATTAGGAATCAACAACATCCAGTAATTGATACGTGAATTGGCCACAAGTGAGTTGTGAATTTACCAAGAATTTGGGTAAATTGACAAATTTATGAATTTAGAGTAAGAGAGTGGCCTTCTTGTTTTTACGTGCTCCAAATTGGATTAGTTATCCCACATATGAGGGATTGGTAATCCGGGATTCGTGGGATAACAACCTGAATCCTGGATAATGAAACCCCCCAGATAATTAGTTATCCCCTCTGTGGGATCATCTTCTCTCCTTCATCGAATGGCCAAAAATAATTCTCCAACTTTTGTTCTATTCATATTCCATCCAATTCAGCTCCCGAATCCAATATGGCATTAGGGTAGGTTTGTGTTGGTTACACATAAAATTTGGGTTACTTGTAAAGCAGTTCTGTTTATCAATTAGGTATCCATTGAAATAAATTTCTTTTTTCTTCAAATTAGTATTGTGAAGACACGTTTCTAGGAGTATTATGCTCCTTTTTTTGTGCATTTCCAGCCAATACTCCATTTGTATTGATCTTAGTTTATTATATTTTATTTTTCCCCTCATAAGGAAGCTTATAAGGATATAGAAGGGGGGAAATCCTTTGGGCTCATTTTGGATCACTAAATTCTTTGTTTTGGTATATCTAATATACCATGTTACTGAAAAAAGATCCTGGGCATATTTTCACCCCTCTCCCTGGGCAGAAAAATGATTCACAATCCAAATCAAACCAAACTAAGTGTTCGTCCCAATCAATTGGGATCGGCTACAGGAATCTTTTTACGCTAATTTGCTTTGTTAAGGACTATATCTTCAATTAGTTTCAATAAATTGTAGCTTTTCTGTGGTCAGTTTTTCTCCTATGAATATCTCCGTTCTCTTTCAGTTAGAGAAAACCCTACCCAAGTGCAATTAAAGTAAGATACCAAGTCATCGAAATTTGCTTGCAACTTTGGTTTTTAAGTAACTGCAAAGTGAGTTGATAATAGCTAAAGAGTATAGAAACTGAAGAATATGTGAGAAGACCTAACAGAAGAAAGGTGCTTTTGTCAGTTACAAGCTGTTATAGGTTCAGACTATTACATGTTTATGATTCCCATTTTTTTTCCTGACAGAATCCGTGGACAATCTAATGGCTGAAAATCATGAACTGGGAGGTTCGACTATAGTTGTGGATCGAGCAACACCCAAGGCAATTTACACACCACTTGCGTTTTCAATTCGCATTTATCCATTTGGTTTTTTCCAGCAGAACTTCAATTTTTTGATGGAATATAATTGGCTGACCTGGAATATCACACTGAGCATAATTATTAGAATTTTATGATTCACATTTCAATTCACTATTTGATTAACGATTCATGCATAAACCAAATATAAATCCACGGGTTGATGTATTTTGTGATAGAATTAGTCATGAATCTTATGATTCAGTGTTCGATTCACATTTATGATTCGTATGATTTTTGAAATTATCATGTCTGACAAATTTGAAATCACTTTTAATGTCTGTTTTTTTTTTTTCTTGTGAATATGCTATGAGGATGTTTAATGTGAAAATAGCCAATACATATTATGCCATGCTTTTTTTTTTTAATAACTTTTTCAACCAAAAAAAATAGAAAACACCTTTTAAAGTGTTTACGAGTAAACTAAAGAGTTCCATCACAATATCTCTTATTATACTCCTTTCAAAATTTCTAGATGCATTTTTGAATATCAAAAAAGGATACGTTATTGATTTTAAAACTCTTATAGCTGGGATTTGGATGACAAATGGACAAAAGAAAATGTATTCCTAATAAAATGACGTAATCATGTTTTTATGTGGTAATTATTGCATAATACGTGTCAAATCAATTTATACTAGTTAAGTTAGTGTATATGAATTATTCAACATTATTTTTTATAGTATATGCTGAATCTTATAATGACTGGATTCGATTCCGATTTACAAAAGTAGAATTTTGATTCACGATATAATTCTTGACCTGACAACTGTGATGCCGATTCATATATCTTTGACACTAGATTGAATGCTCAATACTGTATGAAAAGCCTCCAACAGTTGGTTGAAATTGTACTTTCATAGTTTATATAAGTGCTCTGCAGTTCATTTTACCCCTTCATATTTATATCCTCAGGAGGAGGAGTTCAGACCAGTAAGCCGAATGGCACAAGGTGGATATGGTGCATATAATGCTTATATTACTGCAGCAACCAGATATGCTGCTCTAGGTGCTCCTACCTTGTATGATCATCCGGGCTCTATTTATGGAAGTAAGTTCCTTTCTGCTTATGTGCTCTTGCAATTTGTGGGAACACCATTAGAGAATGTATTCGTGCTTATCCTTTTTTTTTTGTGCGTGTGTGTGTGCATTAGGAGGGGAATCCACTCGAGGAATGGGCAAAAAGATTTTTGTTGGCAGGCTTTCTCAGGAGGCCACAGCTGATGATCTTCGCCAGTATTTTGGTAGATTTGGTAGAATTATAGATGTTTATGTTCCAAAGGTAAAATGGCTGAATTATTATGGTGCAACAGATGAATGATTCTCGATGATCTATTGACATCGAAATGTATATTTGTATGTAGGATCCTAAGAGAACTGGCCACCGAGGTTTTGGCTTTGTGACCTTTGCAGAAGATGGCGTTGCAGATCGGGTCTCTCGAAGGTCTCATGAGATTTGTGGACAGCAGGTATTAAATGGAAGGTTTATCATATTTTTACTTTCTCATATTATGTTTGTTGCCATTACGTTTGTAACAGTCATCATTCCGGTCAATAGGTGTTTTTTTTTTGGGATATCTGTAGCATCAGTCCTTTATTTTATTTATGATTTTCCTTTTTGGTAAATCGTGGGAGGCTTTTTAGCTACTGTCAGAGCTACCTAGATGCTAACTAGAATGATGACTACACAGATGTACCATGTTGTACTTGTGTTTCAATTTTTTTATCCCATTCTTAAGTGATTCTATCTTAAAACTGCTAATAATGTATGTTCTGCTTGATCCATTAAACCGCTTCCTTGTAAGTAATTCCTTTGGGAAATGGGACTTAATTTATGAAATGGTGTTTACATTTCTATAATTGTTGGTTACTGGAACTTTCTTTGCAGGTAGCAATA
>JAULJZ010000023.1:4881337-4897989 GCA_032270985.1 Heliamphora pulchella
AAATAAATAAATAAATATTATAATTTTAAAAAATATTATTAAACAAATGTTACTCAATCACTTAGTTACAGGTATCAGATGAATCTGAATTTTAACGTACTAAACAAACTCGACGAGTTCTACATAATAAACGGATTGGATCATAAAAATTTATTCAAAAAATACGCCAAATAAGGCACAGCTGAGCGAAAATTTAATGGTTTGACTAATTTGATGCAAAACCTAAACCAGATAAGAGGTTAATGACATTTCAGAAACTACAGTGGTGGTGATTGATGTTTTACTAAATCTCAGGGAAGGTCACTGTAATTTACCCTAAATTTTGTCATATTTGATTTACATAAAATTAGATAATAAATTAAATTATAACTTGTTTAATTTACATTTATGAGATTAGATTAAATTTATTTTTATTTTACCCTTAAATTGAAATCTTCTATCTTCTCTCCATCTTTTCTTCTCAAACTCACTTGTTTCTTCCCCTTTTCTTTTCCTTTATCTCTTCCTGGTTAATCTATTTAATTTCTAATATATATATTTGTAAATACAAATTATTCAATTTTACATTACTATGCAATTTATTTACAATATAATATTGAAGCCAATCAACAAATATAATAATTTTTTTATAGTATCATATTGAAACCAGTTAACTAATACAAACAATGACGGTCCCTCATTGAAAAAAAACATGGCACAATATAAAGGCAAAAGCTTTGGACAATTTGGTCCTTATTCTCTTATATAGTTGGAATAGATTATTAATCTTTTTAGATTTCACAATTTACTCAATATGAAAAATTCATAATTCGAAAGAATTGTTAGTCCAATCTTATTTTTCAAAAACAAATATAAATCTAAGGGCCATATATATATATGGATGAATATATGTATAATAATATATAGGGTAAATTACACTGACCTCCTCTTA
This sequence comes from Heliamphora pulchella, assembly GCA_032270985.1. Lineage (NCBI taxonomy): Eukaryota > Viridiplantae > Streptophyta > Magnoliopsida > Ericales > Sarraceniaceae > Heliamphora > Heliamphora pulchella. The sequence goes on from JAULJZ010000023.1 coordinate 4,882,269, forward strand.
GGTTTCTGACAAAAATAGAAACTTCTCTTTGTAGTTTCTAAAATATCACTAATCTCTCCCCATATTTACTTTTAATATCAAATTAACCCAACTGTTAAAATTTTTAACGAAAACCATTGTTACCCAAAATCACCCCACACCCCACATCACCCCCACACCCCAAAACCACCGCCCTAAACCCACACTGCCGCCGACCGCTGACCGCCGACCGCCGACCGCCGACCCCCACACCACCGAGAGAGGAGAGAGAGCGAGAGAGCAAAGGGAAAAAGAAAGGACAAAGAGTAGAGAAAGAGACCAGAGAAGAGCCGTTTCTTCTTCTCTAACGGAGCGAAAGGACGAGACTCGCTTGGTGCTTAGAAGGTGGAGCACGGATATGCTTCTCATCTACCTTCAATACTCGCCCTAAGGGCTGAACGACACGTCCTTGGAGCCGTAGAGGAGTTTGGAAGGGATGGTGGATTTGGATCGGTCGGAGAAGACGAGGTCGTGGGTTTTCATGATGTCGCGGGGGGCGACGGCGAAGGAGACGATGAGAACGGGAACGCGGGCGAAGTGGAGGAGCATGAGGGGGTCGTGGGTTTGGGAGAGAGTTGAGGGAGCGGTGGGGGAAGGGGCCGCATTGGTGGAGGTTTACGATTATCGGGAGGGTTGGGGGAGACGGCGGGTGATTTTTAGGAAGTGGTGAGGTTGTGAAAAACTATTTGAAAAGAAAGATTGTGGACAAAATTTAAGGAAAGTGAAGAAGTGACCATTCTGTGTCCTCTCTCTCTCTCTCTCCCTCTTTCTCTGCTCTCTCTCTCCTCTCTATCCTCTCTCTCCCATTGCTCTCACTCTCTCTCCTCTCTCGGCGGTATGGGAGTCGACAGTCAGTAGTGTGGGGGTCGACAGTCGGCAACGGTGTGAGGATCGACAGTGGGCCGCGGTGTGAGTTTGGGGCGGTAGTTTTGGAGTTTTGAGGGCCGAAGTGGTTTTGGGGTGGAAACGGTAATTTCCATTAAAAATTTTAATGATTAGATTAGTTTGATGTTAAAATTTAACCTGATAAGAGGTTTGTGTTATTTTTGAAACCACAAGGGAGGTCAGTGTTTTTATCAGAAATCTCAAGAGAGATCAATATAATTTACCCTAAATATTTTTATTTATCAAAAGTACCATGTGACATTATACTTTAAAAATACATTGAAAGTGTTAGGAAAAATTTTTACTACAGTTTTTAATTTTCTACTACTAATTTTAACTATAAATTACAATATATTTTAAATACTTACAATTTCTAGTACAAATTATAACTATTTTTTCTTCTATATCAACTACAAATTATAATTTTTATCAAGTATTCATAACTTCTGCTACAAATTACAATCTATAAACTACTAATTTCAACAATTACAAACACCACCAATATAATTTGCCAACTCCAATGGAATGGGTCTCCCATAATGCCTTTTTTTTTTCTTGAATTGTAATTCCTCCAATAATGTTCGCCAGCACTGCAACTCTAAAAATACAAAAACAAAAGAAAAAAAATGAAGCTAACACTACTACTCTTAATACACCAAAACAGCTAAAAACAAACAAAAAATAATATATATATATATATATATATAGAGAGAGAGAGAGAGAGAGAGAGAGAGAGAGAGAGAGAGAGAGAGAGGAAAAAAGAAGGAAAACACCTCAAAGGAGACAGACAAGCATTCCCCACATTTACCATTACTAACTTGAAAAATTAAATTATATGCAAGGTTCTATAATAGTTTCAACACCCCCAGGCCCCAGCCAGGTTAAGAGAATAATTTGCTGCTGAGCAAAACACAAAAAGAAGACAGTGGACAAGGCCACCATCACACACCACTTAGACTTCACTAAAGTAGGAACCATCCTATAGCATGTCACACAGTAGCTTCCTTGCTAAAACACTTGAGCCAATTCAAAACTGCCATCACTGATCAGTACCACAATTTTTTTATCATAAACCAGTATAGCCATCCATAATAAATTTTTGATGACGAGCCACCTATAAATATTGGTCGAACAAAAACAAATACAAGAGCAAAAGATGAGGTCAAAACTAACCGAAGTGTTCAATTGCGATGAAACGTTTTAATCACGATCCTCTTTTGCTTACTGAGATCTGAGAAACCATGTTTTCCTTGCTCATCCCACTGAAGAAGTCCCACTGCTAGTCTGTTTAGCCACATAAATTTGCTTCATTTTTGAAGAAGGGCAACTCTTTTCTGTACCCAGAGACTGATTCCGTCCATGGAACCCCATTCTGCGGTGCGACCAATCACTCCCTGAGGTATTCTTTTGAGACAGCCCGCCTCTCTGATAATTATAACCTGCAGAATGATTATACTGCTGGACAGAGAAATTCCTCTGCTGAGCAGACTGATTCTTGTGAGCCGACTGATTCTTGAAAACATTCGCGCTGTGGCCATTACTGTTGTTACTGCCAACATTCTGGACAGCATCAGTCTTGCCAATATCCACAAAAGTGCCTCCGGAGGAGCTCTTCTTGACAGCACCCTGTGTTGATGCCCCAGTACCTGTCGAGCTTGATGAGTCTACTAACCCTAGTTCATTGGGAAATTGGGTGGTAGTCGAATCAGTTGCCACAGGGAAACTCCGGCTGCTGTCAGATGGTGTTGAAGTTCGAGATGCAGAGAACCGGTTGGCAGTTAATGATTGGTCAACGATGTGTCCATGGCTGAACTGGGAAGGCAGCACACCTGCTTCCGGTTGCCGCAATGGCAGTGACAAAGGACCAGTGTGGAGGGGTGAAGCAGGAACATGAGACCATCGTCCTTGGACTGACATGTCAGGGCCAGACTGAACAAAAGTTAAACAAAAGTCTTAGTTACATCAGATAAGAACTCGGAGTATCTCATAATAACTGCTAAGACAAACAATAAAATCTTCGGCTTTTTCTGCAGTTCTTTTCACATTTATATGCTGATAACTGATTTTGAAGAAGAGCCATCATCGGTGAACCAAAGTATAAATGAAATCAACTTTCCACGCACAACTACATGTCTCACTCTGTATAGCATGCTCTAGTAAAGGAAAAAATTCCCTTGGATTGGTTCTTCAATAAAATGAACTACATCTAAATTCTGAACTTTTGAGCATCCAAACTTCAAACACTTGAAAAAGTACATAATTATCATTTGAACAGCAGAATCAACTTTATTTATGAAGCTTCTCTATCAAATCTTTTACCTGGAATGGAGAAACATCTAACATGGCAAAAGGAGATGCCATGGGCAGAAACGGTGACCCAGGAGCAAGATGCTGCACAGGAGAAGCCATGGTGAGAGGATTTCGCTCAGCAGAAACCATGTTTATATTATTCATATCCCCCTCACCAGTACCCATTGCAGATGATGTTGGATTGTGCTTCCAATCGGGTTGCTTTCCGGATGGGATATAGGTGGTGCCCATGAAACTTAAACCGACCTGGCCAAATTGTCCAACTGGAAAATGATTATAGACCACCATGTGGGGGGGACCTTGGACCCCTGGAATACCTCCAGGTGGACTAATGTAAGGACCGGTGAATCCTGCCGGCGGACCATAGAATGACTCAACACCAGAATGGCATTGTTGCCAGGTGGCAAGAGGCCCTGGAGCTGATGCAGTAGTCTTTTGGGACTGAGACTGGGTGCCAGCAGATTCATCATGTGGACCAAAAGCAAAGATGTGACCCCCCAACAGGGGGTTCATCTCATAGAATGGAAAATGGGATGGTGGGCCTCCAGGGAAATGAGAAAGCATCTGGTTTGAAGAATTCTGGGGACTTGGTAAAGGAGGCCACAACGAGATTGAAGGAGTATCAACAGAGAGATCTGCTGGAAGAGCAACACTCAGACACTCTTCAGCTCTAGATTGAGTTGCTAAATGCTGATCACCTTCCACACCTGCAAGAGATTTCAAAACAGGGCCACCCCAAAAAAAACAAGTTAACAAAGTTCCAATTGCCCAAAGAAAAAAAAATACATATAAAAAAGACCAAAGAAAATGCACCTTCGTTAATCCCATCAATATCTGCACTGGCAAATCCCTTGGAATCTGAAACAGAAATAGAACAAGTACCGAGCCCATTCCCAACAATCTCATCACTACTGATGGCTGCAACAGCAACAGCTGAAGCAGCCGCTTCAGCTTCAGCCTCACAATCTTCTAAATGAACACAAGATTCATTCTGATGCTTATCCTTTTCATAAAATAGAGTACATTCACTCTCTTTTGCAGAAAGACTATGTGAAATTTCGATGTCAGACCGACTGGAACCGGGAGCCCCAATCCCACGTGAAACAGTACAGCTACCAGGGGGGAGGACTGTTGGGGATGTAACTGCACCTGAATAGGAAGGGGCGATTTCCATTAGAGGTAGAAAAATGCAATTAGGTAAAACAGTTGATCATGCTTGGATGTAAATAATGCTTTACCAAATTGAATCTTCTCTCCAGCTAGCAAGGAGTTGATAGGGCTTGCTGCAGAAGAAAATGACTTGTCCTTTGTTAAGATGGATGCCAATGGCATGGTGGGTTCAGTCACTGAGGAGGTATGATCACTGATAATCGCTACATATGCGTCAAATCTTCCGGGTTTCATAGCCTCGTCAAGTTGGGTCTGGGTCAAGGCCAAAACCTAAATCATGTAAGTAAATTAGTTCAGGAATCTCAGCATATTCACTTAGCCAATAACAAGTATATCAAAGAAATTAGTACATTTCAACCTCTGGTGGCAAACAGCAAGAACAACACAAAACTAGGTCAAAGCTCCAGTAGTCTTGGGATATGATTCAAATTAGAAACATGTTGAATTAATTAACTATATATTCTATTGCATCTTCTTTTCCTTAACTCTTAGAAATATTATTGGAAAAGTACAATAAAAAGGCATAACATTGGCTCTGCCAAGGCATGTGTGTCTGTTTCTTTATTTTTCATTTCATTGGGGGAAAGCCGCAATGACCCTAAAGTACAATAGTGGCTGAAACCAACCATCCAAAGCTGGTCAGATTCTAGAAGCCACAACCACAACAAAACATATCATTGCTAGAAGTTGAAGTTCATAGCAGGTTTGAGAACATGTTTTTGGTGCAAAGATATAATTTCCAAAAGAAAAAGAAAATTACACATTGTAAAAAAGACAATTGCTGAGTTCTCCTAATAAAGCAGTACCCTGTAGGTTTTCACCCTAATACATTGCCTGAAATCAGGACAAACTACCTGGTAGAAGGAAACAGCAATTCTTCACCATACTCTTAAAACACGAAGAGGAAATGGAAAAAGAAAGCACAACAAAAGCAGGTGCAGAAGGGTACAAACAAACACACTTTAAATCAGCCAGACCTCACGAACTCAGATAAAACAAATTATCCCATCCTCAACATGAACATGTATACAGCTTACAGAGACCAAAGTGTAATGTGCTCATTGATGCAGAACAAAATAAGAAAAGGTACAACATGGAAAGTTCCACATGGGCATTCTCCAAACTAGGCAAATAAAAGAAATAAAAATGGAAGCCCTCTTAAATGAAACTAAAACAATTCCAAGTAATTAACAGAAATAATATCGCAATTTTCACAAAAACATATTAGAACGTTTAATGAAGATACTAAAAGAAAGAAGGAAACACCTAGGGATCTCGATCTACTATTAGTGAGTTGTTACGGCAGTACTGCCATAACAACTCACTAATAGTAGAAGGAACAGATATTCACCACGGAGCAAAGAGTAATGGTTTCGCGTACCTGTTGATTTATCTGTGCATTATCCCAAGAACCCAAAGATTTTCGAACATCATCAAGAATTTCGCTCTTGGTCTCAAACATTATGCCTGGCCCAAGGTTTTTTCCACCATTAGAGCCTGTTTGGAGAGACCTGTAAGAAGAACATATCAGCTTGAGAAATCCAACTATATACGACAATAATTAGTACCTACTGAATAGTACATACTTGAGATTATGAGGCCTTTTATCAGCCTGTGCATCAGAATTCACAGCAACAGGAGTACCAATTGGAGCCAATGGCTGGGACACCATAGTGGGAAATCCTTTCGATACTTCCATGTTCACTAAGCCATGCCCCTCAGATGCAACAAAATTTGAGCAGAAGTTATTTGCTGCTTCTCCACCCAGAGATGCCGAAACTTTATTTGAGCTTGTTGAAGCCGCAGCATTTTGTGCTAGAGATTGAGATTTGCGAGGTGCCTGACATAAAAAGAAAAGGAGTATAGTAAAGCACCATGCAATTAATTGCAACAAAAAAAGGGGGACAAAATGACATAAAAATGCGAATTGTAAGTCCATTGAAACCTTTGTGACACGAGATTTTGCCTTAATTTCTTTTTCTCTTTGTTCACGTCGATCATTCAGCATTTGCCTCTTTGACCTCACCTCAATAAAGCCATCCCCATCACTTGGAGCTTCTATGCCAGGTTGTTTAAAAACCCGCACAATGCCACTCTGCAAGGGAGCATCAACATCCTCTTCTGCACATATACTCCTTTTCAGGTTTCCTTCTCCAGAGCGTGCGGTGCTCTGAGGCTTTGTTGATGCTTCTTTCACATCAAACCTGGTCTTCGAATATGTCCCCTCAGAACTAACTGGATCTGAGCCTGATCGTTCAGGTTCAACTATCTGCTTCGATGGTTTACTAACAAGCAACCCTTTCTTAGACCCAGGTTTTACAAACATTCCCACATCCCTCCCAGTTAAATTTGACTTGTCATCCTGCCCCAGGTTGTCAGAAGAAACTAAGACTGGTGATTGCCTCCTATCAACATTCTCCCGAACTCGAAACTCAGTTCGTTGGATGGTCCGTCGAGGTCTCCTTTGAAATCCATGAGAATCAGAATGAGAAGCCTCAGAAGCCAGAAAAGATGATCTCATTCCAGAATTTCTAGCCGTATTAGAAAATTTTTTACCCTTGTTACCAGACTGTGGGCCTTCGGCCTTTGACCCTCTAATATCTTTTTCACGAAGGACAGGCAGGGAAGATACAGATGCAGTTTGCAAGTAGCCTTCTGATACTGTCCCATTTGATGAACCCGTGCAATTTTTCGTCACCGTATCTTGGTGTCCTGTATCTTCAGCACGGGGACCTCTTTCTGACATAACCTTGTTCTCACCAGCGTGGGAAATCTCAGCTCGATTTTTATGTATCAGAGTATTGCTTTCTATACATTCTCGGCCCTTTGAAACAGATGGCGGCACATCATCTTTGATCAGACAATGAGTAGAACTGTGTTGGCTGAGTTGAATAGGCAGAGGACCTCCTGAGCGCTGATTCAAATTATAATGGGCCTGAACATTGGATTGAATAACAGACACTGATTGAGGAGTGACTGGCAAGATTCCCTGGGAGGTAGGAGATGAATACCTGAGCTGACCAAACTGGAAGAGTGGAGGCTGTGATGGGTGTATATGAGTAACGGGGGGACCAACTGGGGGATGTAGGTGGAGAGGCATCTGTATGGAACCAATCTGAATAGCCGGAACAGAAGATGGTATCAGAGAAGGGCCAGAAAAGAGCCCAAACGGAAGTTTAACAGGTAAATCAAGTTGACTAGAGCAAACGGGTAGAGTAGACATGACAGCCTGGCTATCCAAAAGATCAGATCCCGGTGAGGTATGAACAGCAGTATTTATAGGCTGAGTAATGGAATCTTGGATTGCTTGCTCAGTTTCATGAGTCCTTCTGGAAGTACTGTCGATACACATTCGAGGAGAACTATCCAAAGGTTGAAGGCGATGCCCATCCCCTTGTATCCCATCAACAGGTCCCTGTTCTTCTATAATGCCAATAGAAATCTCTGGTATCCCAAATGTACTTGCTTCATTCCGAGGGCTTTTGTCAAACTCATCACTTGGTATTCCGACCTCAACACCCTCATCAAAGCCCAAGACAAAGTTTTCCATCATACAAGATGGACCCTTCTCCTCTAGATGCATATCATCAAATTCCTGAGTCAGATCAATATGCTCATCATCTCCTTCATGCACTTCATCTTCTTCTTCATAACCATCTTCATCCTCATCATATTCTTCTTGCTCCTGCAACCCTTCATTGTTCTCGAGGGGCCAATCTTCATCATCATCAGCAGCAGAGATAGAACTTGATGCTGCCACCGCAGTCTCTATTCCAGAGTTGGCATTTAAGACAACAGATCCATCCCTGGACAAAGGAATTTCTTTTCCTTCTGTAGCGGCAGATGCCACTGGAGAATCCTCAGATTCATCCAAATCATCATGGGAGAGATGAGTTGGAGAATTAGGAGGACTAGAAACAGAGAGTGAAGACTGTGAGTCACATCTCGGAGTGGTTTTGTCCTCCAGTTTCTGTTCCTGAGTCATCGTAGTCTCAGGCTGGACATCAACTATTTCAGATGTTTCTGACTTTTCGTGCTGACCACTATAATAGCCCTTCTGCATGGTAGAATCACTTCTTGAAGCATGATTGTAATGCATGTTATTATCTAGTGAAATTGAGGGCCCAGGATGTTCATTATCTCCTCTGAAAGAAGTCTTAGGCACAGATGATGCTAGTGATGGAGGGGGGAGGACACGAGGTTGTCTCATGGAATACCTCGACCGCCCGTAGGAATAAAGATCATCTGCCTCGAGATAAATTTGGTCTGGGCAAGAAGAACGAGGATTGCCACGAGAATGGCCCTGTCCCCATCTAACATCACCATACTTTTCAGCAAGGTTCTCATGAAATTTGGGTTCTATCTCTGTGTTTCTGATGAAAGGATCTCCAACCCCAGAAGCACTCCACCTGTTCCCTTTTAGAGGAGTGAAATCTTCTATTTGAAGTTCTTGCATACCTCCTCTAAAGTAAGTCCTAGATGACATATAGCCAGCTCCTCCATAGAATTCTTTCTTGGTGACTCCTCTTCCACCAACGGACAGATCTCGCCCGGGACTGTGGTGACCATTATCATGGTTTGGCACAAGGAAAGACGAGCTGTTCCCATCCTCAAAGACATCCCTTCTCCATGAATTAGCAGGTTGCCCTCTGTCCAAAAAGCCAGAAGAACCTTCTCTAGCAGGCCGGGATCTAGGACCCAAATCAAAGGGTCTGTTCAGACTGGAATCAAATGATCCTGAGGTAGTTATCCTTTCCACCATTCTCTCACTATCTTCCCAGTCATCTAGATCCACCGCCTTGGAGACATCCTTTTCCGTCACCAAGGCTGACACTTTCTCACCCACAACCCCAACAGAACTATCACCCTTCAGTGCTTCAGCCTGCCTCTTGGCAATCTTGGCTTCCAATTCTAAAAGCTTTTGCCTAGCAGCCTGTTTCCTCCTCTCTTCCTCCATATGAACCCTCTGTTTCTCCTCTTCTCTGGCTATCTTCTGCTCTTCAGCTCTTCGAATGGCTTCCAGGCGCTCCTGTTCCGCCCTCCAAGCAGCTTCTCGGGCTTCTTCTTCAAGTCTTCTCCGTCGTTCTTCCTCTTCCCTAATCAGTCGCTGCCTCTCCTCCTCTTCTCTCCGAGCGTGCTCCAAAGCTCTTTCCTGCTCTTCAATGATCCGCTGCCGCTCCTGCTCTTGCATTTTCTGAACTCTCTCAAGTTCAGCCTCAAAAGATTCCCTAACAGGGTCATGGAAATCCGCTTGTTTAACCACATCCTTTTTCCTCTTAAGTACCCCAACAAGACCTCCAGAAAAGGGATCATGCTCATCAAAGCTTGAACTGCCAAAATCTTTTAGAAAAGTATCATCCTGATAAGTTCTTTCACTCTTAGAAAATACACGTTTTTCCCGGCTAAAGTTCAATATTGGATCATTCACTGGACGCCCTTTACCACCCGGAAAAAATGAAGATTTTGAAGCTGAACTATCCTGGTGAGCATCACCTCTAAATCTATTGGACTGATCATTGACATATCGGTCTCGTGTATTGCGCTCGATCCCTCGGCTGATAGATGATTCCACCGTATGATTCCACTGATGTCTTCCATCTTGTCTATGCCCCATATCCCTCCTTCCAAATGCAGATTCCCGGTCTCCTGTGACACCATCACGAGAATTGACTCCATAATGTGGAGGGACGTACTTATTGTCCTTTCCTATTTCTCTATCAAGAACCATTGCCCTCGCACCAATACCATTTCGACCAATTGCAATTTCTTGAGCATTCAATCCGTCTTTTGGAAGAGGGGAAGTTCTCCATGAGTTACCTTCCCTACTAGGTGTTCTTACATCCCTGCGATAAGGGTCTACATTAGGGACTTCACTTGAAGAAACCTTCCCAGTTTCATCCTCAATCTTACCCTTCCTTTCAAATAGATTGTGCGCCGGTTTGTGTGGTAAAATGCTGCTCCTGGGCTTGTCAAACTCTCTATCCCAATAAGCTTCGTTTTTTGGAAGCCCATGATCTCTGCCTCGGTCTGCAAACCCACGACCTGTATCACGCTCATCATCAGCCCAATCAGATCTTGGATTCAGCATAACCAATGGAAGCGGACCAGGAAAGTACTCCTGCTTTCGAGCTTGCTCCGGCATTTGCATACTGCCGGATCCATGACTTTCCCCACCATTCTCGTTCGAGCCATTCACAAATGTATGATGAGAAGAGTGTCCCTGGGGTCGCATGTGTACTAGAGAACTGAAAGGAGAACTATCAATCTGTTCCTTGGATGATTCCTCACCCACTACATGCTTCTGCTTTTGATGGGAACCGTCCTTCTGTTTCTGCACCAAGCCAGATGGATTACCAGGTAAAGCAGCCTGCAAAGATGGAAAATCCTCACCCCTCAATACGGACGTTTTCTCTGCCGACGGAGCTGATACAGAACTTGGGATTCCAGCCCCACCTAACCGAGCCGAAGGTGGCATATAAGCAGTACTGACTTTACTCACAACATCAAAACTTTGATTACTACCGTCAACTGCCTTAGTGTCGCTAGCTGACCTGCCAAATACACTAACATCTCCATCCTTCTCTTGCAAAGCAACGGTCCCCGGCTTCGTCCAACCCAGACCGGACGAAGTTGGCCTCGATCCAGTCCCCGAACCGCCGCCCCCAGTTGAAGCACCACCTGATCCAGACAAATCAAACCTCTCATGTTCTTTCCTCAAGGAAGGCAAATTCAAGGGGGGTGGAACAGATAGCTTCAGCCCAACTTTCTGCGAACTCCGAGGGCGCGATAGAACCACCATTCCACCTCCGCCACCGCCACCGCCACCACTGCTGTGACTACCAATTGGCCGGACACGGTTAGCCACCGCCTGCCCATAAGAGCTACTACCATGAGGTGGATGGTGATGATTGTGGTGATGATGATGATGAAGGGGAACCGATCCATAGGACTTGTTCAGATTCACAGACAAAAACTTCGTCCCGACGCCACCGGGATTGGCCATCACAGAGCCCGAACCGAACCCTTATCGGAGTGGCAGAATCAAAACGCCGCCAAAGCATCAAAACTCTAACCCTAGATTTTTTTTCCCCTTCCCCCTCTCTAAACTCCGCCGCAAATCGTTGATTGCGAAACTCCCCCGACAGATCTCGCAGAAAATTGATCAAAACACGAAAGAAGATTCACTCCAAGACCTAATCAACAAAAAGAAAAATACTAAAATGGGTCACGAAGTTCGATCAAACCAACGGATAAATTGAACAATGATAGATATTAATGAGTGCCATTTAGCTTGAGGGCAGATTCCAGGTGGTGTTAATCTAGTTTTCCGGTAAGAGATTAGACACGATCGAGTGAAATAGAATGAGGTGTAGGATAAGGTGCTTACCTCCGATTGCGTGAGATAGGTACGGCGGTGTCCAACGTGCGCCGCGTATGGAGAGAGGGAATACAAGGACGTCAGCGAACCCTGCTACTCTAAAGCCCCAGAGAGAGAGAGAGAGAGAGAGAGGAAATTATTATATAGTGATCCAATTTGGTACGTCGCCTACATGGTTAGTGACTTCTCATTTGTTTAAAACTTCTTTTATTCTTTTTGTCTTTATTAAATAAAATTATAAAAAATATTTTCAATTAATTTTTGTGTAATAAGTATATTATTCTATATTTTTTATACCTTTACCTAATAACTATAAAACAATTAAAAATATAAAGTGTACAAATAACTCCCAAAAATTTTGGAAAGAAGGATATAAGCACAGCTTAAAATTACATTGTAAATTACATTGTTTTACTTCTTTTTGAAAAATAAACACAAAATATTCTATATGTTCCTAACTATTTAAAATATAAAGAAAACAATGTGATACAAATTCATTTGATGTCATCATTGGATTATTCACATTCAATTTTATAATTTGCATATTAATTTATCTAATAAAAATTATTGAATAGAATGCAATGTCTCTAAAATATGAATTGGACTGTCATTGTAGGGCAATGGCTCACTTATGTGTTATTCTGAGTGATGATACATATGAATCTCCTCGTATGAGATTTGAAAGAGATTAGAACAAAAATTTGACACCGATGAGATGCCTACTAGTTACTCTCTGATACTTAAGTTAGTTTCAGGCCCAACGATTACTATAAGTGATTAAAAGGACAAGAACACGTAATTATATAAAAAATGTATTCGTATCTTGCGTCTGGTGTCTTGATCCGTTTATATAGAGTTCTTTTATTCTTGAATTTTGGAAAGATTAGGGAGAATCCTAAATTTATGGTCGAAACTAATTCAAAACACCGATTTGGGCCGCAATTCTCGACCCAATTCTCAAATGAATTAGTCAATCAGCTTGCTCAGGGGTCAATACTAGTTGCTCACGTAAAGTAAAAGGCAACCAAGTGATGGCTCACATAAAGTACAGAGTTGATCGAGTCAGTCTATCTACTTCTAGCTGATCATAGTTATGTACTCGTCACTTGCTCCCATTCTCGAGGTTGCTCGGTAGGCCACTTTGGGAATCTTAGTTAATGAAAATGCCGGTAGTATTTATTTTTTCGGTGGCGTTACGCGAAACGAGGCATAGTGATTTTAAATTCTTGTCTTTTCATCTAGCTGCAACGGTCCATTCTGCTACATGTGGATTAATCTCAACGTCACGTCCTGGACACGTTCAACAATTCTTATTTTCTTCATTTGAGACCGTTAGATTTATCTACATGGATTTATCCCCACTGTTCATACCTTAACTTACAAATATGGGGGGGAGAACTTTGAAAACCAACATTTTGGCATTTTTTTGGGGTGAGGATTTGTTGTTGCTCCTTTGCAGACTTACTCCCCACAGGTTTTTGGAGCTTCTCCCATCCTCTAGTAAGTTCTTCTTGCTCTCTTCGTTTTTCTACAATTCTAGCTTATGTTGATTTGCCTTTCTCGGATCCTTCCCCATTGTATTTTGCTAATTGGGGTCTTTTTCCTTTGCCGTTTTAACAATCCTCCACTTGTAGAATTGTTCACCATGGGTATCCCCTACTTCGAAAAAGTTTGTTCAAAAACATATTAATTTGCCAAATTTTTATTACCAATTATGAGAATGGGAATTGAGGAATATCCTTAAACCATTGAGTTTGACTTAAGGAGGACAATTTCCCTCTCAACCTTCACCCTAGAAGGTGGGGTTGAAACTTCTACCTCTAAGCTTAGACAACAGATAGAGTCGATTAGGGGTTTTGCCAGTGAGCTAGAGGCGTCCATTGCTTGGGACTTCAACTTAAAACATCTCCGAGAGAACTTTCTTATTCCATCTTTAGTTCCCTTAAGGATTCCCTCTTCTCAAGAGAAAGCTTGCTCTTTTTCAGCCGGGAAGGTGTGCTTGTACGAGCACGCTTTCTTGACTGGCTTAAGGCTCTCGTTCCCTCGCATAGTGAGGGAGTTACTAAGCTTCCTCTCTATTTGTCCCCCAGTCAGTTTCTCTCAAATGCATGGCGTATCATTATCAATTGTATCATTTTATGGGAGGAGGCGAGAGAAGGGCAAGATCATCTGACAATGGAGAAATTTTTTTATTGTGACAAACCAAAAGGAAAAACAATATGGGTAGTACTTTTTCCAGTCTCGATCAGAGGATCGAACCCTCATTCTAGGCTGTCCTTCTTCTAACGAACATTGAAAGCATAAATTATTTTTTGCTTTTGAAGATAGGTAGGAACTTCTACCTTTGGAAGAGTCTGGCCGCAACATTCCCCGAATTTAGAGAGTATTAAGGGACCCCCAAACTAGTGGTATCTTTGCCGAGCCACGCCTAGGGTCCACTGTCTTCATTTTGTGTTTTACTTAGCAGCAATTTGTTCTCTCAACCTGCTCCTTGATTTGACTAGGGTTAGCCTCCCCTATTTACTTTTCTTTTTCTTGCATATTGTTTTGCTTACTCTTCTTTTTCATATCTTATTTTTTTAAGATCTATGTGTGCTCTGTTCGCCTTTTCCAACATTGCCATCAATGCGAGCTATGAATCTGGGCTGACGTTGCTACCGTCAATTTGATGAACGAAGAACAGGCGAAGCCCTCAAATTTCTTTCATTGTCCTCTTCATCAAATCGTCCAACCCTTGGACTTGGTAATCCAAATTCAACTAGTATGACGATTTCACTTTCAAATGCCAACTTGAATGGTGTTTCTCTGGTAGTAGTTCGTGTGGTCATCCCGTTGGCCCAAAGGATACTTGGTAATTCTTCCACCTACAACCCCTTGGCATTTTCCAATCTTGACTTGATCACCTTTAATTTTGTGTGGTTTGTTACCTCGACCTGCCCATTAACCTGAGGATGGGCTGGGGTTGTCTAATGATTTCAAATTTCCAATCGCCCACAAAATTTCCTGAACTCTTTGCTATCAAATTGTTTACCATTATCAGTTATTAAAACCCTTGACACTCTAAACTCACAAATGATTGACTACCAAATAAAAGCTAATGTAGTTTGACCTTGGCCAATAGGGAAGGGAACCTTCAAATCAATTATCTATTGAGCAAAGAGTCATGGAGAAGCGATAACCGTCATTTCTGTTGGTAGTGTCTTAGTATAGTTGAAAATCTTTAGCATTTGTCACACCTTTTTACTAAGTTCTAGGCGTTCTGTTGCATCGTGGGCTGGTAATAGTCCCCTCTGAGTGCCTTGTTTGCTATGGCTTGCCCCCCGAGTGGCTGCCAATATATGCCTTCGTGAATCTCTCTCATGATATACTCGATCTCTCTCTTTGATAAGCATCAAAGGTAGGGTAATGGGAAGCCTCACTTACTGTTGGGAATTAGAACACGATTACTAATTCTGCCCAAGATCACCCACAAACACACTAACAAGGAATAAACGCGAAGAAGAGAAAAGAGAGACAATCACAGCACAAAACACAAGTTTTACGTGGTTCGACAAGTTGTGCCTACGTCCACGGGACCACATACTTCACTATTGATTGGAGGTTACAAGAGAGAATAAAGTTCTGGGAGAGAATTACGGAAGAACAAACTAAAACATAAAACACAACACATTGCGGCTGCTGCAACCCTAGCAGCATATATATACTTTCCTGTACAGACCGATCGATCGGTCTCATAGACGGATTGATCGGTCTAAAGACGGATCAATTGGTCTATCAAGCGGTCTTACATTGCTCTTTGTATTTCACCTGCAGACACAACCGATCGATCAGTTAACCATTAAAATTAGTTTTTCTTCACCAATCTCAACAATTCTCCCACTTGAAGTAAAATCACTCCAAGCCTTAAGAAATCCCATCAACACCAACACCTTGAAACCACCGAAACAAAAAACTCAAACC
>JAULJZ010000023.1:4915938-4928804 GCA_032270985.1 Heliamphora pulchella
ATACTCTATTTAAGGTTGAAGCTTTTTTTCTGAATGTCAAAAGAATATATATATATATATATATATTGAAACTTATGGTTCGTGGGATTTTGACACACATCTCTTATGATGAAGGTATCTGAATTAGATGGCAGAATCATGTCCTCGTCTAAATTTATTAAATAATGTGTCAAATAAAATATACACCCCGTTTAATCCCCATTAATTGGGGTTTGGGAGGGGTAGATTGGGTGTAGACCTAACCTTTGATACTATTTGTACAATGGAGCTGCCCTCTAGGTTAATAGGTTAAGTTTTAACCACTAATAGTGCCCCTATACCATTTGGCAAATTCAATTTATTTTATTTTCTTTCGAATATATGAATTGCTTGATGACATTTTTTCTAGATGCCGAGTTTTACAATTCTCTATTCAATTCCTTTGACGATTTGCAAAAATAGAATTCTGATTCAATTCTCTATTCAAATCCATTGACGATTTGCTAAAACAGAATTCTGATTCACGATGTGCTTCTAGATTTGGTAAGTGATAGCAATGGCTACAATGATGAAAATTGGAGGACAACAATGATGGCCTATAGGACCAAATGGAATTCCAACTAATGTAATGCATCCTTCTCTTTTGTAGGAACCATATACAACTCATGAGAAATTATCTTATGTAGTATACCTTTTCAATTGTTTCCCTATAAGAGCTTTATTCTCATCCTATCCAGGCTAGTGATGATATTGATGTCCACAAAGGATGAGTAGAAGCATTAGGGGATATAACTTCATGAGAAGTTTCAATTTCAATTGCAGAAAACTATGACATTTTCTTTTTTAAGATATCATGTTAAATGTTTGCAGTCCAGTTATGGCCTTTGCATTTTTTTTCTCTCTCATATACATAGACATATAGGATATACATGATTTCCTTTATATTCAAAAGTCAGTTGTAAACTGCATCGTTGGTTTTTTTACTAAAAAATTTAAATATGAACTGAACAGCTGGAGTACTTTGAGCTTACAAGTCCTTTTGTAATGTATGTCACAGAATGAATTATGCCGGATAAGAATGGATGTTTCATTGCTTGATGAGCTTGTTCATGAGTACTGTGTGTACAGGGGTATCGTGGACTCTGGTCTTGCATCCCGTCCTGGTGAATACTCATAATTTATCATTACTAAATTCAAGATTTTCATATTTATATTAATTGATATTTCGTACCAACTCAGTTTTGATTTCTATGAAGCACCAGGAATGAAGATTATGTCTGGCCCTTTAAAAGACAAACTGTCAGAGCTTGGATATTGTTCATCACGAAACCATTCTCTTGAAGTTGAGTCTGCAACCAGCAAACATTCAGATGGTGAGATTTCCATTAGTAATGCTCTTAAGGATGGTTCTCCTGAAATTAGTGCTGATGCGGTGAGCATGCAAGGTATGGATTCTGAAGAGCGATACCCTTGTGAGTCAAGAAACAATCATGAAGACTGCAGTACCAGTGGAACCCATCAGCCTGTTAGTTCAGGGTTGCTCCAAAGCACTACAAGTCATGTACTCAGGGAAAGGAGCAAACGCAAGCGTTGGAGGGGGAGACAAGAGAAGCTTGATTTCATTCCTGTAGTTGCCAGTGGAAGCAACATGCAAGAGCTTAGCACTACTGTACTTGGCAGCAGTATGATGTTAAAGGAACAGCAGGTATCAACTATCGACCAATTTTTTTTCTTTTTTTCATTTTTGTTATTGATATTTTCTTTAGGTGGTGTTTTTTTAAAGATAATTGTTGTTATATAGGTTTCCGAATCACATTTTGGAATGCATGTGGTTAGCAATAGGGAGGATAAATTTGAGATTGTGTTGGCAATGAAGGAACTAGCTAGTAGAGGAATGGCTTCGGAGGTTGTGGAAGAATTAAATGCCATAGACCCTAACTTTTTCCTGCAACATCCTCTTTTGCTATTCAAACTTAAGCAGGTAAATGCAAGGTACATTATGCTTGGCATTGCTGAAAGAAAGATATTATGTGGAATGGTTTTTGCTTTCTAGAGTTTCAAACAAGACATTCAGATTTGGACCTTTCTGCTGGTCACAGGTTGAATTTTTGAAGTTGGTCAGCTCTGGTGATCATACTAGCGCACTAAGGGTTGCCTGCTCTCATTTAGGTCCTTTGGCAGCTAGTGATCCAGCTTTGCTGAAGCCCTTCAAGGAGACTTTGTTGGCTTTATTGAGACCTAATGAAGATGCACTTAGGGGAGGTTTGCCTTTAAATGTTCTTGCAACTTCACTCCAGGTAATAGCATTTACTGGTGATGTAATCAGATTAATGTAGATTATTGGAAGTTGTCTTGTCCACATCTCCAACATGCTGAATTGGGTGATAAATATTGTGTTGTAGCTTTTAGCACTTTGATCTATTTTTCTTGGAAATAGTTTCTTCCCTTCGTGACAAGGAGGGGTGCCACTGAACACTGAATCACAGTGCCATAGTGGAAATGACTGCAATCTCGTTGTAGTTACATAACACAATTGCATCAATTGCCAGTTTATGTTGGTGAATGAGGTAGGCTAAGAAGTAAGGACACTTCTACAAAGAAGGCGTGTTGTGTCGAACACGACACTCCTCGGACATTTCTAAATTCGTCTAACACTTTTTGAACGTGTTTTAATTAAAAAATAAATTATAATGTTATACACTTTTTGACATTTCTTGAACTTCCCCAACACATCCTATGTGATGAATTCTTAATAAAAACAATACTTGCATTCTTCAAATGCAAATTATGCATACTAAATATGTTTTGAAATATTATGGGCTAGCCTAGTGGTTGGGCACTTGCATGTCCCCACTTACCAACGGGAGTTTGACTCTCACCCCCTTTCCCCAGGTTTTGGTCTCCCTTATAACCAAACATACATGTTTTGGAACATTGATAATATGAAATATAAGGTTTTTTTAAAAATTATATTAGTAATATGTTGAATATTTTTAATTACCACTTAATAAATAATTTACATATTTGATATATAATAAATATCTAAAAATATAAAATATTCACGTGTCCCGAATATATCGTGTTTTGCATTTTTTGAAAATTAAGGTGTCGGCGTATCTGTGTCGTGTTGCGTCGCGTGTCAGTATCCATGTTACTTAGGAGGTAGGGAAATGAGGGATTCGTCTTGTGTACCTCATAGATACCAAAGATTAGCCTGGAGTTGTAAACTAGCTGAAGATTACTGGGTGCTTATCTTTATTTCTATAGATTTTAGATCTTAGCTCTCTCAATACCATGTTCCTTCAGTTTTAATTCATAATCATAACAAATCTAAAATTTTATTCAAATTGAAGGAAACATTAAGGAATTACTCTATTTTAGAGGTGGATTTTCGACCCCCCTCTCTCTCTCTCTGTGTAGGCTAGCACTGATAAGTAAGGCGTATTTAATTTAAAAAACCTAAAGAGTTATGGTCAACTATATATTTGTGTGGACACAACCATTACCGATGTTAGGCAACAATGGGTTGGAATTGATTCTCTTGAATTTGATTCTTTAGAATTGTGTTTCTTTAATTGTTCTTGATTGCTTTATTTTTTGCCTTTATTTTTGGTTTCCTTTCTTAAGATTATGTTTTCCTTTCTTGTATATAATGAATAATATAAATACATTAGGCTATCTCTCTTTGGGTTTGAGCTAGAAATTTCAATTTTTTTTTTGGTATTAGAGCCAATTAAAATTCTGAGAAAAAAAGAGAGCAGGAATTTGTCGCCGCTGCTGTTCGCAAATCTTAGCATCTCCATCTGCCCAAGTCCTAGCAGCTCTACCTTCGTCAGCCAATCACGTTGTCGTCGACCAGCGAAACCCTACTTCGCCGTCAAGACAATGGACTAGTTTGCGCTGCACCCGCCCTTGTCTATTCGCAATCCCTAGCCAAAACCCTAGTTCACCGTCAGTGCAACGATCTGGTTTGTGCCGACCTTGTTCACGTCGACCAACGATGCCATCTATCGATACATTGTCGACTGATGCCGTCGACCAACTTACTGCGGCCGACCAACCATGTCGTCACCAACGATGTCATCAGCCGCTGATGCTGCGCCCAACTTGGTTTCGTCTTTGCCGATTTGTAGACCTGGTTCGCATCTTTGGTGAAGTTCTGTGTCAATAATCTGATGCTTTGTTATTGAGTTTCATTTGGTTTGTTGATATGGTGATCTGGTTCTCTCAAATTTGCTAATGTGGTAACACTTTGTTCTTCATATTTATTTGGGGCTACAGACATTCGCTTTTTCTTCTTTTTCAGTATCAATATTTTTTGGGTCTGTCGTTTTTTTTTGGCCTCTTTTGTCGGTATCTCTATGGGTTTTTGTCTTTGCTGCTCAATATGACTGAATTCAGTGAAAAGGATATTCCTAAGTCTTTCCAATCCGTTTTTTCTCTTTCTCAACATGCGCCTGCTCATCGGATTACTAGTGTATTTTGGAATGGAAAATTTTTTGTTGCTTGGAGTCGATCCCTTCATCTTTATTGGCGGAAAAGGAAAATCCAACTGGCTTCTAGAGACTGAGAAACAACCACCAGAGGGTGATCCCAAACGTGCTCAATGGGATATTGAGAATTGTATCATACTCGGGTGGTTATTCAACTCAATGGAGGAACAGACCTACATCGTGTTCATGTACCATGATATTTCGTTCCTCATTTATGGCAAGCTTTGACTTAGATGTATGCTCACGCTCGTAATGACGCTTGCATCTTTGAGTTATATCAGGATATTTTTCACGCTTCTCAAGAGGCCTTGGGATTTTTAGTTGTAGAATATTTTTGTTACTTACAATCTTGCTGGGAGGAGTTAGCCTAATATGAGCCCTTGAGTGAGTTCCTGACTGAAGCTGCTTCTATATTATGATTAAAAGGCTCACTCGTCAGCATGCATATTAGTTTTTGATGGGCTTAAAACCTAAATTCAAATCTCTCCGCATTCAAATTTTGAACACATCTCCCATGCCCTCCTTATATGAGACATTTGCTACTATTGATAGTGAGAAGCGTCGTCGCCGACTTGTTTCACCTACATCCCCTTCCGTGTTTGCACATACTTCAATGACTGATCAAATGGCGCTGGCTGCTACTTCCAGCTCTTGTGGCTCGGCTGGGACGGTTATCTATTATCACCATGGTGAAGTTAGGCACACTAAAGCCTGCTGCTTCAAACTCCACCTGGAATTGAAACAACGATTTGCTTGGAATCGTGCTTCTAGTTCAATTTAGGCTCTCGCATTACTGTTATTGTTGAGACCATTGGACATTTTGGGTCTCCCGCTTTTTCTAATTTTAGTCACCTCCAATCTTAGATTGGTCAGTTTCAGGATCAAATTGGATCTATTGTTGCCCAAACGCAGGGGATCCTTTCAACTTCTACCGCTACTTTTGCCACAGGTACTCTCCCTGCTTTTTATGTTCGGTTTGAGTAACCTACTTGAGTTTTAGATTCTAGAGCCAATGATCATATGACCGGTGAGTTTTCTTTTTTTTGCTTCCCTGGTTGTTCTTGCCCATCAGACTGTTTGTCTTGCTGATAGTTTTCACCTCATATATTCGTCATAAGAGTGATGTGTCTTTTATCGCGAGCTATTACTCTTACTTCAGTTTTTCATGTTCTTAACTTTGCTTTTAATATTTTATTTGTTAGTCGTCTTGCAAAAAATCTTAATTGCACTGTCATCTTCTTACCCACTTATTGTTTACTTTAGGACCTGAGTTCGAAGAAAATTTTTGGCAGGGGCTATGGGCGCAATAAGCTGTTCTATTTTAGAGAGCCACCACCTTCACCTTATTTGATTTCGTGCTTTCAAGCCTCGGTTTTGCCTACATTTATTCCTTATGATTTTTCACTTCAAATCTTAAACTTATGGCATGCCCGCTTAGGACAAGCAAATTTTCAAGATTTATGTTTATTATTTCCTTTATTAAATAAAGCTTGTAAGCATTTTAAATTCCAGTTTGTGGTTTGTGAAGTATCTAAACATACTCGCACCAGGTATATCCTCCTCATGCATTGTATGTCACATCCTTTGAACCTTATTCATTTTGATGTGTGGGCTGAGTCCTTCCCCAGTTATTGCTTTCTCTGGCCGTCAATATTATTTCACCTTTATTGATGATCATTCTAGATGTACTTGGGTATACTTATCAAAATGCAAGTCAGATCTGTTACCCTTATTTACGCAATTTCTTTAAATGATCAAAACCAATTTTAATGCTATTGTTCTACAAATGCAATCTGATAATGGTAGGGAATACATATATAATGCTTTTTGTGCTCAACTCACGCAAGAGGGTATCCTGAAACAACGTACCTGTTCTTATACTCCCGAACAGAATGGTGTCGCGGAATGTAAAAACTGTTATAGCATGTCAGTTGTTTGTTGCCTCATTTATGGCATGAGTGTCCTCAAGTCTTATTGGCATCTGGCTATCTTTGCGGTAATTTACCTCATTAACCGCACTTCTAGTCGGGTCTTGCATGACTCTACCTCTCTCAAGACTCTTTAGCCCGATCGTCCTTTATTTCCTCTTATGCTTAGGGTATTTGGTTCTCGATAAATCTGTTTGGTGTATTTTTGTAGGTTACTCTTCCATACCCAAATGTATCGGTGGTATGATCATGTTACTTCTCACATGTTTCACTCTCTTGATGTCATATTCTGTGAAGATATTCCCTTCTATAGTCATATTTTTGTTCGGCAGGAACTGCTCCTTGTCCTCCCGTGGTGGACTTCTCACCGAGCATGTGTCTGATTCCCAATTTTGACTCGCTTCCATCTCCACCAGTCCAACAGTCTTCCCCCCCCCCCCCCCTCTGCAAGATTTTTGTTCGACTCCCAGATCAAATAGTTCACGTATTTCTTCTCCTCATTTAGTTTATGCTCCTATCCCCTCATCTCGGTATCCTACTCGTCCTCACAACCCCCTCCCCCCCCTCCTCCCGATGTGGCTGGTTTTGTAGCATTCATCATCCTATCTCCAAGTATTTCTCTTATGATTATATTTCAGCTTCTTATCGTGCCTTTTACCCAGTTAGTGCCTATTCCTCGGTCTTTGGTTGAGGTTATCTAGAATCCACAGCGCCGCTATGCAAACTGAACTAAATGCTTTGGAGTCCACTCATACGTGGGACCTAATGCCTTTACCCCTGGTGAGAAGACTATTGGTTATAAATGAGTCTTCAATGTCAAGTACTTGTCCAATTGATCCGTGGATCGGTCCGATTGCTCCGTGGATTGGTATAAGACCCGTTTTATGGCCAAAGGCTTTACACAGGTCCTCGGCAAATATTTCGACGCTACCTTTGCTCCTGTTGCTAAATTGACCGCTGTTCGTCTTCTCGTATCCCTTGCTGCTGCACATTCTTGGCCTCTTCACCGACTGGATGTCAAGAATGCATTTCTTTATGGGGATTTACTTGAAACCATCTATATGGACCCTTTTTTGGGTTTTTGGGCTGAGGGGGAGTATCTAGGCAAGGTCTGTCGCCTCCTTATGTCTCTTTATGGTCTGAAACAATTGCCGAAGGCATAGTTTAGTCGTTTCAGTCAGGTCATCTTATCTATGAACTTTGTTCAGTGCCACTCTGACCAAACTTGTTTTATTCGATGATATCTTGATAATCGGAGTATCGTTATATTAGTGTATGCTGATGACATTATTATCACTGGAGATGATACTCCCGGCATTGCTCAGTAAAACAGGACCTTGGCAAAGCTTTTGCTATTAAGGATTTGGGTTCTCTAAAGCATTTTTTTGGTATTGAGGTTGCTCGTTCTCTTTATGGGATATCTTTGTCTGAGAGGAAGTATACTCTTGATCTCTTTTAGGATACTGGCATGTTAGGGTGTAAACCATTCTTTACTCCTATGGATTCCAACCTTAAACTTTCAGCTGAATCCGACGAGCATAGTTGTCAATTCGTGAATCGAAATCTTGATTTTGCGAATCGTGAATCGAATCGAATCAAAATCGTAAGATTCAACATAAATTATAAATATGATGTTAAACACTTCATATGTATGAAAAAAAATAAGTAAAATTAATATTGATACAAATTATACAATATGAATATAATTACATAACCTAATTGGGAAGATATTTACCTTCATCACAAGAGATTTTAGCTCAAATCTAATACACTATAAGGTTTCTTAATAAAAGAAATCATGCTATATTCTCTTTTAAAATTCCTAAAATGGACTGAAAATCTCAAAGAAAGTAGAATAATAGAAGAGAGCGAAAACTTTTTAAATTAAAGATAATGCACTTTTAAATGTGTCTTATGTGCTTATTGCATAGAAAGTACTCTATAATCGTCTAGTCTAAATGATCTAATCCATATCATTTTCAACTATGATTGCTTCACCAAGATAACAATAAAAACTTATTAAAAGTGTTATTGCCATCTTTTAAATTCTTAGAAAATGTATTTGGACATTTTTCACATAAGCGGACCCTCGATCGACGGTGGAGATCGACGGCGTTGGGTTGGGGTACTACTGGCGGCAACTTGATTATCCAGTATGTCTTATTTGTTCATAGGGAGATGTCTCATTTGTTCATGGCAAAATGAGACATTTTACAATGTCTATGGAAAAATGTCTCATTACAATGTCCATGGCGAAATGTCCCATTTGTTCCAAAAATGTCTGATTTACTTAAAATGAGATATTTTAAAATTCATTTCCCTACCAAGAATTCTTCTTCTTCTTCAAGCTTCAATTCACGCTTTCCCAATTTTAGAAAACTTAAAGGAGATGAATGATTTCAATCCAAAATTGGCACCTTCTTCCTCACCTCCTCCCAAATTTCTTATACTGAACCGATCATATTTCCACCTTTTGATAATTCTTCAACAAATCCCTATCAACTTCCTTCACTCGTTGGTTTTTTTCCATGATACGAAGCTTAAGCTCTTCGTTAATGGAGTTTTTGACCACCATCGCCTACAACGATTTGTGTCTGTATGGCCGACTATCTTCGTCCACAATCACACCAACATGATAAAACCTCACTGACCATTTTTGTCGTCGTCTTCTTCGGCCTCAACCTCGTCAACGACACAGGAGCATCGGAGATGGGTTCCGCGTTGAAGCTTCGGTGGCTGCGACGCTGTGCATACAGAGATGACGATTTTGAAGGAGAAGAACCAGGCATGGCGACAATGACGACGATGCACACAACGGAGACGGGAGGCGAAAACGGTGGGATCAGAGACGGGCTTAGAGCGGCGGCAACAAACGATTTCAAAAAAGAACCAGAACGGGTTTGAGTTTGCGAAAAAACCTCATGTCCTTGGGAATAAGGGAGGGCATATTTGTTTAAACAATCAATACATTTGAAAAATAGGACCTTATGAAATATTCAAAAAGTTGTTAAGACTGATAACAAAACAAGTCCTCTAAATAGGACTCCTAAAAATTTTTTCCAAATCAATATCAAATTTGATATTGTATTTTATTAATTTGGGATTGTATATTATTACTTTTATATTTAGTTTCCTTAATAGTATTAGTTACTTTATTTGTTAAGATTTGAATTAGTATTAATTAGCATTTTATTTCTTTCAATTTTATTAAAGATTAGTTTCCTTTTAATTAGGGTTGTAGGGTTATTAATAAGAGATCTTATGAATGCATTAATTAAACATTGATGAATAGAAATTGATATTAGTGATTTCTTTCTCCCCTATCTGTCTTTCTCGTAATCTCTGTTCTTCTTCTCTTAATCTCTAATATTTATTTTTTATGTTCTCTATTGGAG
This sequence comes from Heliamphora pulchella, assembly GCA_032270985.1. Classification (NCBI taxonomy): domain Eukaryota; kingdom Viridiplantae; phylum Streptophyta; class Magnoliopsida; order Ericales; family Sarraceniaceae; genus Heliamphora; species Heliamphora pulchella. The sequence goes on from JAULJZ010000023.1 coordinate 4,925,734, forward strand.
CTACATTATTTGGTATTAGAGATAAAAGATTCTGCTCTCTCTCGTCCAACTCAAACAATCTCGCAGCCTAGCCGTCACCCATAACCATTTGCAACCGCAAATCACAACAACCATCATTTGCAAAGCTCCATCGCAACCCAGTTATTGCGACCTAGTGGCATTGCGAACCAACTACAATCGCTGCAGCAGCCTCACCCTACGTGGACCACCACCAACTGTCACTGCCTTATCCTTCTCGGTTGTTGTCGATCTTCGTGCAAAACCTGGTGCAACTAAAGCATCATTAATAACCACCATTGACCGTCATCCATCTTCCACTGTTAACCTGAGCCAACACCTGCGTTGTGCCGTGTTGTTGATATTACCACCGCATTCCCGCCACCGATGCTGTTTGACACTGCTGCCTCCACCTTTGATCTGCGCCATCGCCACTACACCTCGCGATCTTGCCTCAGTGAAAATCCTAGTTGCCCTCGTACCCTTGTGCCTTGTACAGGTGAGGAAGAAGAACCCATTCTTATTGGGCCCAAGATCTGCCCCGGCACAATTAATGTACTTAACCCAGCCCGATCTCTTTACTTGACCCAATTCAGAAATTGCACTGCCCAAGCCCAATATTCACCCAAACGCCATTTATAAAACCCAATTTGACCCAAGCCCTTGAATAACGTGGCGACTTAAAAAAAAGACCAACCTACCCTTAACCCTTGACCCAACCCGTTAGCTAAATAACCCCATTAAACTAAAACGTTTATTAGTCCATTACATCTATGCCCATTTTATAACCAACCCAGCCTAGTTAAAAAAAAGGTCCCTTTGTTTTCATTTTATTTCTTATTATGTCTCCGCTTTTATCCTTCGTCGCACCAATGACAGTTTCTCAACGTTCTCTCTTGCCGCACGAGATCTTCGCCATTAGTTGAAGACTATTTTTTTTTTTGGCACACGAAATTTTAGCCATCTCCCGTCAGCCTCAGAAATATGTTGCTATCACCTCTAAACAGCTCAAGGAACTACCATGAGCACGACTTTGAACCGTAGGTTTTTGCTAAAGAAAACAAAAGAAAGAGAGTTGAACAAAAAAAGAGTACAAAACAAGAGGCATAAAACAAGGAGTCAAAAAATAAAAAAAGCAAAAAAAAGTTAAAATACAAAATCTCTTTTCTTTCTTAGGTCTTTTTTTTTGCACTTCTTACACACACTAGAGGGAGTAGACGCACACCAATAATTTCAATACCTTTCTTAGGTGTGCCAATAAAATTTGTAAAATAATCATTGATGGGGGTATATACCACAAATGCGGTAATAGAAAAAGTGTCCGCTGACTGAAATTGAAGCCTAAACCACACCCCCAGCCCTATCCTTTGTTTTGGCCTGATAACACTTCTTTTTTCGTTACCCAAAGGGTTTAGTTCCTATCAAGACGGGGGGGATTATTTTGGTGAAATTTGGTATGATGTCCTTCCCATGGCTTAGACCTTATATGTACGTGCTACTTGGTCATCTACGAATGAATGAGTTTTGTGCTGCTTATCATGAGAATGTTAACATCATTACATTCAAGTATAATGGGAGGACTACTTTGTTGTTGTCTACCCGAACAAACTAAGATAGGATGTCAAGTGATGTGTCTCCCATGACCATGCCTATTGAGTACTTGTCTCACCATGATTCTAGATCCATTACTTTCTAGTTCGGCTCCTGAGTCACATGATCCTGTTATTCCTCATTTTCCAGCCACAACAGAGCAAGATGTTACTTTGTAGCAAACATTTCCACCCAACGAGGAATCTCTTAAAAATCTTGAGTCAAATAATCCTGTTCCTCCTCCAGCTATAGCCAAGAAAAACGTTCCTTTGCCGACCATGCTTCCATCAACATAAGCATCTCTTGAACGTGAGCCTACCATCACTTAGTCATATCTTATCGCTTCACCATCAACCACTTCTTTTGTCCAGTTCGTACAAATCGATTTTGGTGATATTGAAGATTTGTTTTGGGTTATCCAATCAATTTTGCTTGCGTTATCAAATCACGGTTTGTGGATATTGTCAACAGCCTCACACTCTAGCTTCGTTGGCACAAGCCTTGATGAATAAAAATTGATATCGAGTTGTGTGATTTCTTCCCACTTTTTGTCATTTTCTAATCTTTATTCTTCTTCTCCTAATCTCTAATCTCTGTTCTTCTTCTCTATTGGTGCTATATCATCAGGTCTCTTATTCTTTTTTCCTATTGAAATGATTGGTTGGTTAAGGATTAGGTTTGAGTTGAGATTTGATGTGTCGAGCAAGTGGAGGACCTAAGGTCCTAAAGTAGTTTTCTCTGGTTGATAAAAAGAAGGAACCCATCTAATGCTGAGATGGCTATGCAGGCCTCTTTTTCCTTTTTCCTCTTGTAATGATGGGCTGGTTAAGGATTAGGTTTGAGTTGAGATTTGATCGGTCAAGCAAGTGGAGGACTAGTTTTTTGCAGGTTGGTAAGAAGGGACAAACAGGCTGTGCTAGTCTGTGAAGTGTGAGGCTCAAGGCGAGTCTAGGCCAAATGGGGTGTTGTTTAAGGTGAACCACAAGTGTGAAGTTAACGATGAGGCCTTGGGTGTTAGGTTGGGCTTCGCCGAGCCCCCTAATTCTGGTATTAAAGGCATGAACTCTAGCCCTTATCGATCTTTCGCATTTATGGCTGAAGCTCAAGGCATCAATGGTGATGATGCTGTGACTGAGGGATACAGAGACACAAAGGAAGCATGGTGATAGGGCATGCGTTGAAGAAAGGGAAGGTGATGGGTGAGCTTTATCTGAAAAAGTTTGAGGAGAGTAGCATGGAAAGGAAGTGTATAAGGTGGTGATATAGAGGGAGAAGGGAACAAAGGCATGTGCTCTGTGTTTAGTAAGTGGAAGAAAGAATAAAGTGCTTTCTTCGACTGTGGTTCTTGATGGGGTAAGTTTGGGGACTTCCGATGGATGGGTGAGATCTAGGAGAAGGATATATGGGTTGTGGGAGTGTTGGGAATGGAGCTAATGCTTGGTAGAAGAAAGAGAGGCTTTTTTTCGGGTGGGGGGGGGGGGGGG
>JAULJZ010000023.1:4928904-4945925 GCA_032270985.1 Heliamphora pulchella
CATTTTTCCTTCGTTTTCTCGGGCATGTTCCAGGAAAGTAAAAAGATGAATGCAAGAGTCCGCACTACACTTAATTCCATGAAAGCTCCTTCGATTTCTCGACGAGTGAGTTATTTTGGTTTGTTTTTGAATTAAAGCTTGAAATTGTAACATTTTCCAGATGGGTATTTTAATTCCACTCCATATCGCTCAATTTGGAGATTCAAATCTACCAAAAAGAAAATATTGCAAAATGCGATACCCGATAGCCACTTGATTCAGCTTGTCAAATCTGTTATCGAAACTTTACGTTCAATTGCTCTTCCTGTTTATCTAGCTTGATAAACATTGGCGCCTCATTTCTTATCAGCATATGTTTTTTTGGACAATTGGCGATTTAACATCAGTTCAGAGTTTGGTTTCACAAAATATTAAGTTAAGTGTCATTTATTTTCCTATTATTTTTGTTATTGTCCACTATGTTCTGTCTCTCTTGCTACCTGTTTATTTTAGTTTCTTTGCCTCTTTTATGTGCAAGACGTAAGAGAAAACATTAGATAGCATAATATACATTATTAGACCTATTTTTTTGATAACTGAAGTTTTTGTGGTAATGGGTGACTTAACACTAAGTAGTTAGTTTGGGTTTCTTGCTTTTCATCATTTGTTTTGGCACTTGAAAAGTGTCCTTCTGAATTGGGCTTTTTGTTCGTCTCAAGAAAGGAGTAATTTCTAATTGGGCACTTGTTTGTCTCAAGAAACGATTAATTTCTCGCTTTAAACCATGTTTGTAACTCTATTTCTTAAAATTTACATTTAATTTCATAGGACAAGAAGATGGAAGTGCAGAGATGCAAATCGCAGGGAGTCCAGAAAGCCACGCCGAATCTGCACCGATCCAGCAGAGAAAGAAAATTGTCTTTACTGCAAGATGTATCAAAATTCTCTTCACAAAACATCTGATTTCATTTCTATTATTAAATATTCACTTCTAGCTTTTCTGTTGAATTAAACAAATCCAATTACCAATTTGCAGGTTGATAAGCTGAAGAAGAAGCTAAGACATGAAGAGAATGTTCACAGAGCATTGGAGAGGGCTTTCCGTAGACCTTTAGGAGCTCTACCTCGCCTTCCTCCTTACCTGCCACCTTATGTGAGTACTGTACATATAATATTCAAATTATTCAATGGCCCCCCTGTTAGATCTTCACTTACTCTTCCCCCTTCTGGGAAAACAAAAGGGATTCAATTTGGAATTATCCAAAGGACTAATGAAATATAATGGGAAATTTGTGATGAAACGGAAGAGATCCATACGATCTGGGATGGACACATGATTTTAATTTGGGCTCAAGTATTGGAGATCAATGCTACTATAGTTGTGAACTTTTTCTTAAACTTGGGGGGTGGCCTGCCCTACCCGCCTCCCTCCCCCCACCATCGTTTGGGTCCGTGTATGCATATCAATGCAACATTCTAATCAGCTTAGCTTGTTTCATAATTTCTGAGTTTTGTACGAATAGATGTATGTTCTTTTGGGTACGTATGTAATTGAACTTTATTTGTTCTCGATATTGATCTGGGGTATAATGTGGAATGTGATTGATACTAGACACTAGAGCTTCTTGCTGAAGTAGCTGTTTTGGAAGAGGAGGTTGTTCGACTGGAAGAACAGGTTGTCAATTTTAGACAAGATCTATACCAGGAAGCTGTTTACATAGCATCCAGGAAGAATGGAGAGAATTCAGTTGATTTACGCTATGAGTTATTAGCTAGGAGTTTCAAACAGGAGGAATCACAATGTTTGGCCCAACATGAGGCAAATTCAGGATTATCTACAGCTCAGCTTTTTCCTTCGCTTGCCAGAAGTGCTTCAAGTAGAAAACTATTGTCTTTGAACCCCATCTCTGATCGAATTGGCCATTATTTTGATAGGCCAACCAATGGGAAACAAATTTTGGAAGAACCTAGACTTTCTTTGGATGATGGGCGAGGAAAAGAGAATCAATCATATTCTAATTCTTTGAAGGATAGGCAATCTCCAGAAAAGAGAACCCCCAGTACAAAGACCCCTGTTAAGAGACCTCCAATCAAGGCTGAGTCGGCAGAAACATGTGCTGATCATCCAAAGTTTCAGGTAAATTCGTGATTGCTGTTTCAGATGAGAATGTATCAGTCCATTGAATGGAAAAAATAATAAATAAATAAAATCTTGGTTGTTGTTCTATAGAGGACAAGCAGATCAGTAGACCGAGAACTAGCACAAGAGAGCTCTTTTGATTCTTCTAATGCCGGAGTGTTGGAAGCTGACAGCACTCCAAACAAGATTTCTGAGAATGTTTTGAAGTGTCTGTGTAGCATCTTTCTAAGACTCAGCAAAAAGGACAAAACTGTTGAATCAAAGGCCATTCCTTATTTAGTGCTGCCATCTAATGAGAACAATCAAGAAACTGAGTTTTGGGATCCATACAATATTTGTTCAGAATTCAAAAAGAGAGAGATTGGTCCTTACAAGCATTTCTGTTCAATTAAGGCTGGCTCAATTGATCTGAACAGGAAAATAAATGCATCATTTCTGGTCCATAGACTAAAGTAAGTTTAAGGTTGTTTTCTGTCTTCATTATTGGCACGGTCAGTATATCCATTTACCGTGTCTTAGACGATGGTGTACATTCAGGATTCTCCTCAGCAAGCTATCCTCTGTCAAGTTGGAGGGTCTTACCCATCAGCAGAAGCTTGCGTTTTGGATTAACACTTACAATGCCTGCATGATGAATGTAAGAGGTCTTACTATATCACAAATGATTCAACAAGTTTTGAGGTGACTGAAAGTAGATTTCGAGATATTCATAGATTTTCCTTGTAAATTTTGAAGATATTGCCTTATCAATAATATTCTTCAATGTTATCCAATATTTCCAAACTGAAGCAAGAGAAATATGTGCATGTCATCAATCTTTCAGGCATTTCTAGAGCAGGGAATACCTGAAACTCCCAAAATGGTTGTAGCGCTGATGCAAAAGGTGAGATCTTCTCACCCTTCTCACCATTTTACAAGAGTCTTCTGTTTCAGCTACTTATACCAGTAACCATAGCATTTTAAATCCACATCTGACTGAATTACAACTATGCTTCCCTAAGGCAACAATAACGGTGGGGGGACACTTGCTAAATGCAATTACAATTGAGCATTTTATCTTGAGGCTGCCTTATCACTTGAAAAATGTAAGTGGCATTCATCTCACCTTTTACCCTTGGCATTGTTTTTTGTTTCTGCTTATGCAAAAGTGGGATAAAATCCTTAAAAATGGATTTTGTTATTATATGGAACAGAGTTTAAATTTGCTAATATTTTCTCTATTTCGATAGACTAGTCTGAAAGGTGCAAGAAGTGACGAAATGAAAGCTCGCAGCAAGTTTGGATTGGAATGGTCTGAACCCTTGGTTACATTTGCACTTTCCTGTGGAAGTTGGTCCTCCCCGGCTGTAAGTTTGTTACACCTGGATAAGTTTGATGCATAACATTAAGTAAATTTTGTTGAACTCTTCAATATTTCTCATGAGGGTCCTGTTGTTGGGTTTAACGTTGGACTCAGCAGCTCATTCTAAACAAAAAAGAATATGTAAAAATTAATGAATTCCCCATTACTAGGTCCGTGTTTCGTTCTAAGTAAATAATCGTTTGAACAGCGCATTCTGCACCTACTTGTTACTATCAGTAATGAATCCCTATAGTTTTAAGCAATCAATAATGCTCCACTAATCCACAGGGGTAGCTAAAGCTGGTTCGGCCTCGAGTTTGCTCTTCAATGGCCACCAATTCAAATTTTCTTAGGGCCATTGGAAGTTTGTTCCACTATTAACTTTAGGGCTCCAGAATCAGTCGAGGTGCACGTAAACTGGCCTGAATATCCCCTTATCAAAAAAAGGAAAAATCAATAATGCTCCACTTATCATCTTTTCATACATTAATGTATTTGCTATTACTGAGACAAAATTTTGTGAAATGAAGGTAAGGGTGTACAGTGCGGCTCAAGTAGAGAATGAGTTGGAAGCTGCAAAGAGAGAATATTTACAGGCAACAGTAGGAATTTCGAGAACAAACAAGTTAATAATTCCGAAGCTGTTGAATTGGTATCTTCTTGACTTTGCAAAGGACTTGGAAGCACTGCTGGATTGGGTTTGCTTGCAGCTCCCGGATGAGCTCAGGAATGAAACGGTCGGTTGCCTCCACAGAATGGGAAGAGAGTCTCTTTCCCATTTGGTACAAGTAATGCCATACAATTTCAGTTTCAGGTACCTAATATACAGATAATTAAAAGAAAAAAAACTTACATTTATTTTACAATTGCCGTCACTTCATATAATGTTGGAATCTCTCCATTTAATATTTTAAACTTTTAGCCTTCATTTGAACTGAGGGGTGAAATAGTGAAGAGAAGTGTTAATTATAAGGGAAATGAAATGAAACAGAAGGGAAAGAGTTAGAGTTACTCCTCTTATATAGTTATTCAAGAGAAAAATAAAAGTGCACATGGTATTTCTTTCCTCTTGTTTGTTTAATAATAATTAATAAAGGGAAATGAGATATTTAATACTTATTTACTTTTATAACTTTTTCATATTAGTTTGAATTTATTATTTCTAATATAGACATAAAATAGTTAGAACTTTAAAAATAAGTTTATTATTCACTTTACTCCAACTCCATTTCATCCTAATTTTGGAAGGAAAAATATATCTCATAGATGGACCCTTTCTTCTTTCTGGCCTTCCTTTACTTCTCATTTCCTTATTAAAAATAATCCAAAAAATATTCTAAGTTATAACTACTTTTTCCCACTAAATTTTTCACTTTTCATTTAAATTCTATAATCCAAACAAAGGCTAGGTTGGATTCCAAGTTTCAAGATGATTAGAGCAGAATTCATGACAAGTTTTAATTTTCTTTTTTATTTTAAAAAAAAGCTCATACTTTACGATGATCGACTCAAGAAAAAAGTTATGCAGTAACAGAATAGCTAAAAAAGAAAACTTCATGTGACATATCTCAAAAGTAGTGCAGGTGATCACTTAGTATGATGTTCAAATCTCTCTTCTTTATAGCTTAGATCTTTAAATTTAAAACGATGTAAATATGTAAATAGTTCTTGTAAGAAACTGTGGGAGAGATTTATTTTCACTCCAACCGGGTTTTGAGTTTGGTTATTGGTTCATTCACATGGGGTTTAGAGAAGAGTATATGATAATGCAGTAATTATTCGGGAGTTTCAGGACATTAAGTTCCATTAGTTACTTGGTATTTTTATTTAATTATGTGGTGAAAATTCTCTGTATAAAATAATGTGAGTTTATCTTGATTGGGTATGTAAGTAAGAGACAAAAGTAAACCATTTAATGTTCATGTAACACATTTATTTGTTAAAAATACCATATAAATAATATCACATGATATTTTGACACTTAATAATTTTTTATGATAATCTTTCATGTTGAAAGAGTAATGCTATGATGACACATCACGTGTTATTTAAATATGGTCACTAAAACATGATCACTATAGCATTATTAATGTCAAAAAATTACTGCATGCTGCCACTAGCAATCATATATGATCATGTGAGTTTCCTACATTTAAGGGAGGGGCTGGAGAGATGTTGGGAAATTGTCAGAACCATGCAATAACTTTTTATACCATCTTTAAATGATGTAGCCAAATTTTAATGGTCCAACCATTCTTTAATCCTCATATAACTTAATGCAAAAGCATCAATGAGCCGACTCGAGCCGAAAGCCTCATGCTACAGCTGATGTTTTTACCGTTAAAAGTATACAATTTCACATTTTAGTGGCAATTCCATAAATTTTTGAGAATGGGATCAATTCAAAATTGATATGTTTTTTTCGTCATATAAATTAAATTAAATATTTTGATTAATAAGTAGAATAAATTTTTTATATATGTATTATGCTGTTTTGACAAATATATATATATATATATATATATATATATATAAATTTCTACAAGAGTGAAAGTAAAAATTCAAAGAAGATAGAAAGTCTAGAATTTGTCAAATGTAAATGGCTAAAAAAGAAAAAAAGTCAATTTTTAGAATGGGAACTAAGAGCTTAATAGTCAACCCGAACTTTTTAGTTTTCTTAATTAAAAATGTAATTAAAAAAGTTAGCAAAAAAACAAAAAGTGAAAAATTAAAAAATAAACCAAAATATTAATTTTTTGAATAACACATTCAAGAGTTAAGTACTTTAAGGTCTTATTTTAGTGACTTATTTTGGGATATATTTTATGTAGTAAGCTGTTATTTCATGAAATTTTTATTTAAATATTTAATACTTTTTTGGACATTTATACTTTCATGTGTTATTATAGAAATTGAATGCCTATATACATATTACGTATACAGTTTATGTAATGATTCAAATTAACCATTGACCCAATAATTTGAATAAAGAGCCTAACGCAGGTAAAAAAACTTAAGTTCAAGTTATTAATAGTCTACAAGTTTTTTTTATATACCAGATATAATTCTCATATCCTACAAATGTGAGATAGGGTATTACAATATTTTTCACTCAAATACATGATATTCTCATCGCGTGGCTCAAGTTTTTTTTCTTGATTTAGATGTGGATAGCAACCCATTAGCGAACACCGAATAGTCTATAAGCATGCACAAGATATACAATTTTGGGGTCTTTATCCGTCTTCGGAGCTTTTACTGCTCTATTTACACTGCTACGGAGCTCGTCACGAGAACTAAGATTAACTTTGATACCATTTGTAACCTCTCAAGTGGATTACTGACCCAATAACTTGAATAAAGAGTTTAACAATGCTACGTAATATGCTTAAATCCAAGTTATTAGTAACAACCCACAAGTTTAATTATATACCAGATCTATTTGAGTTATTACAAATGGTATAGAGTCAACACCGATTCACATATAGAGCTCCGTGGTAGTGTAGATAAAGGAGTACAGGCTCTAAAGAGAGGTAGAGACTCCGAGGTTGTATACATTTTGCACACTTATAGGTTGCACTAATGGACTGTTATTCATATTCCAACCAGGGAAAGAATTTGAATCACGCTACGAGAGCATTGCGTATTTGAGTGGGGATATTATGATACCCAACCCCATATTGGTGGGATATGAACAATATGTCTAGTATATAATGAAACTTGTGAGTTACTACTAATAACTAGAATATAAGCATTTTGGATCGTGTTGTTAAATTATTTATTCAAATTATTGGGTCAGTGGTCTACTTGAGTCGTTATACTTTAAATATGAAAGTTATATATTCTATTATAATCATTTGGCTGGATATAACAGTACGAATTTCATTGATTTACGATTTATGGTAATTATATTCCATCATCAATGGTTTGATATGGTATACCATCTTTAACGGAAAATAGCTTTGTGCATTTTTTAGGGTTTCTTTACATAATTGTTGTGGATTTGTTATGGAAAGTTAATGTGTAACCGTGAGATGTCTCTATTTTTTGTACTTATTTCTTTGTTTTATATACCAATGAGAAAAGTTGTTGCAGAAAATATTAACACTGATATCGCCATGAAAATAGTTGTTACTGAAAATGATAATATTTTGGCTCCGTATGGCTAACTCGCTTATAAGCAAGTTTGACCAACATGATTGAAGTTGATTTTTTTGTCTTTAGTGAAATATTTTTCATTATTTAGTCAAAATTTTATATTTTTTAGACTCCTCTCATTGAGACGAGTCAAAAAGTAAAAAATTTTGATCAAAATATAAAAAAAGTTCATAAAAGACGAAAATAAGCAAAAAATAAGTAAAAATATCAAATTAGTGAATAGTAAGGTAAAATAAAGAAATAAAGAAATAAGAAAATAAGCAAGCCATGCCAAACGGGGCTTATTAATCATTATGAGAATTTTATTACAGAAAAATAGAAAATGAGAATATGATAATTTTATTATAGAAAATGAGAATATGATAATTTTATTACAGAAAATAATTATGCTATTATTCGTAATAAATTATATTTGATAATAAGATTTGATATTATATAAAATAATAACTATGCTACACATGAGAGTATCTAAATATTATATTAACGAATGTATTTGCTCATCAAAAATTTTGATGGATTTTGAAAATCGAAAATAAAGAACAGCAATGGCAACAAACGCATAATCCAACTCCGGTGCGAAGTCAAAGGTGTACCTTCAGGACAAGGAGGAGATGAAGGAGGTATACAACCCCTTTGATGCGAACGGCGACGGAGCTCGTCAACGTGATGAAAGCCCTGGGATTTTACAACTCAGAAGAGGAGATGGGGCAGATGATGGAGAAGATCGACACCGACCGCTACGACTACATCAATCTTGACGGGATCGCAGGATTCTGTTTATACCATGGACTTATTTCTAAAACTCATACTAAGTGAAGCTGAATCTTCATAAGCTTTGGGTGGTGGCAATGGCCTCCTTGCATGGATTTGCAGAAAATGGAATAGTCATATATTTGTTAAAAAATGAGATAATATTTTCATAAGAAAATGACACATTTTTACAATGTCCTATTTTTTGTCATATGAGACATTTTATTTTATTATATATATTTTATGAATGAATAAGTATTTGTTTAATAAATAACTCAATTCTCATTAACAAAAAATGATAATATCTATTAATGCAAGGATATAATCGAGTTGTATTCTGCATAATCGATAGAATGGTTCATTTTACATAAAATGAGACATTATTGTAAAATATCTTATTTTTCTACCATGACATTGTTTTATTTTTTTATAACAAATGTCTCATTACTCAATATGTTGGAAACAATAGTGAGTTTTGAATAAAATTAGAATATGATTTTTAGCTAACTTTGAAACTAATTATCTTTGTGTTGGATTAATTTTTTTTGATGATTTTAAATTCTAATTTGTTTATCTCTATGAGTAGAGTAACCATGAATTTTGTGACACTCAAAACCATTAATAGATGAATGAAAAATTAACTCCAAAAGTGTGTCATTGAAGTTGGCAAAATAATGGTAACTAACTTTTATCCCATATTGCTTGAGGGATAAAATGGTGAGTGTCCAAGTAAGTATAAAAAAGTTTTCAATCCCACATTAGTTGGAAGAAACTTGGATGAGTGGCTTATATAAGCCAAGTTGAGCTTAAGGGGTATGCTTCTTGTGGGTACCCAGTTTTGTAGACGGGGAAAGTCTACCTAACGGTGGGTTCGACCCAAACTTTACACTCGCGTTGCCGATTGGCTGGCTGTGCCGGGTCGTGGGTTGTGGGTCGATCCTTATCTTTTTGTAGAAAATTTATTTTCGATCGAACCGATGCCTGTACCTGTTCGGTTTATGGGAACAGTCATCTAGAACGCCTATTTAAAGGTTGTTCCAAACCCATTTCGAGTATCAATTTACTAAGTCCCCTTGCCGAAACTCTCCATCATCTTCGTTCCAGTCATAAGTTTCTCGAGAAAGTTCAAATACAGCAGTGTTCACTGGTTTGCAAATCGTCGTATTTCCTCTGCACACGGAGACTGTTTTATCCTGGAGACAGACGCTCGTTCAATCGCAAGCACTGATGTGAAGGTGCATTCTGTCCTAAGGACATAACGTTCAACGTTGGACTCAGCTTCAATTTGTTTTCAGTCTGTTCTGTAAGCCTATATATATACATATATTCGGCTCTGTTCCAGTTTAAAGTTTTTATTCAGTTTGCACAGAACATATACTATTTTGCTTTTCTGTTCTTATTTTCTCTTCTGTTTATAACATCTTTTACCGAAAACAGTGTTATTTTGTTATGCATATTAAATCTGTTTTATTAAATTCAGTTTATTAGCATTCTTTTTATATTATTTTTTTTAATTGCAGTTTTATTCTAAATTTGCTGTAATTTTTTGTATCTCGAAAAAATAGATTATATTAATTCTGTTTTAATCTTATTCTGAAATTAGTTTCAGTTTTTTTTTATTTAATTACTGCTTTTGTTGCTATCAAAACTAACAAATAAATTGTATTTTCAGAAATCAAAAGTCAACAATATTAAGACAGAATCTGTTTATTTTCATACTTAGATTCTGGAATTGTTTACTATCAGTATTAAATTTAAGGCAATTTTTAATTTACTGTTTTATACAAGAAGTGCTTTACTATTTTAAAGTTTTATAAACTTGATTGTTGCGATTTTTAAATTACTGTAAACTTATTGTTGGATTCTGTTTCGATATTAATTTGGCGTTTGCAATTATGGCAACCGAAACAAAAAAATAGAATGGACCCTACCCCTGTTGCTTTTGCCCTTGTAGTGGCTTCTGTTTCAGCCCCAATTCCGGCATCTGTCCCGGCCCCGATTCTATCTACGGTTCCTGTGAGCCACGGGGAGAAATTAAAAAAATTCAATAGGACAGATTTTAAGAGGTGACAGCAAAAGATGTTGTTCTATCTTACGACGCTGAATCTGGCGCTGGTCCTCCAAAAGGATGCTCATTCGTTGTCTGAGAACGAGTGTGACAGGCAGGTTGTGGCTGCAATCGATGCATGGCGGCATGCTGACTTTTTGTGCTGCAACTACATCCTGAACAGTTTGGACAACACGTTGTATAATGTGTATAGTCCGCTTAAGACGGCAAATGAATTGTGGTATTCCCTTGACAAGAAATACAAGACGAAAGATGTTGGGATGGAGAAATTTGTCGTCCGTAGATTCCTCGAATTTTTTATGGTAGATTCAAAGACCGTCATCAACCAGGTCTAAGAGCTTTAACTGATTCTGCATGAGATTCATGTTGAGGGCATAACACTGAGTGAGTCCTTCCAAGTGGCTGCATTTATTGAAAAGCTGCCACCGTCCTAGAGGAATTTGAAGAACTATCTGAAGCACATGCGCAAAGAAATGAAGCTTGAAGACCTGATTGTCAGGCTTAGGATTGAGGAGGATAACCGCATCGCCGAGAAAAATGGGTCACAGGGGTTCCAGTTTAAGGTGAAGGCCAATGTGATGGAACAAGCCTAGAAAGGGAAGAAGCGGCAAAATCACAACCAGAAGGCCAAGGGTGGTGATTCTAAGAAGTTCAAGGGAAGGTGTTTCGTGCGTGACAAGTCGGGCCATCGTGCAAAAGACTATCGTAGCCGCAAAGACCAGGAAAATGCCTCAAAGAGGCAGAAGCATTCTCACGCCAACATTGCTGAAATAGAGAATCTTTCTTCTAATATGTCTAAGATGAATCTGACAACAGTGGTGTCCGAGCTCAACATGATTGGATCCAATCCTAGGGAGTGGCGGGTGAATACTGGTGCAACCCGACATGTTTGTGCAGACAAGAAGATGTTTACCACTTATCAATCAGTGACAAGTAGAGAACAATTATTTATGGGGAACTCTTCTACTGTTAAAGTGGAAGAACAGGGAAAAGTTGTGCTAAAAATTACGTCGGGCGAAGAGCTGACGCTTAACAATGTCCTACATGTGCTTGAAATTCGGAAGAATCTTATATTGGGGTCATTGTTAAGTAAACATGGGTTTAAACTGATCTAATACTCTTATTCTTTCTCAAACTATGCCTAAATTTCTTAAAAAGACTAGTTTTTTTTTTTGCGTGACCTTGGTTTAATTTTCTTCGTATGAAATTAATTGATAGACCAATTTAAACAAAGCATTTGAAAATTAATTAGAAACGGGCAAAAATACCTTTAAAAACTAAATTTGGTGAAGGAATGTAATACTTTTCTAAATTCTTTATTAGTTTTGTAGAGTTGAAAAAAATTAAAACGGAGCTTCACCACTACTAATGAACGTATGTCTCCTCATCCTCTTCTTTAACGCTTTCCATTATTTCTCTATTATAACCTCTCTCGGAATATATGTCTCATCATATGCTTCTTAATTCATTGAGTTAATATTTTTCCTTCGCATTTGAAACAAGCCAATGATTCACAAATTCATACATACATAGCAATAAAAGCTAATTGTGCCGTTTTGAATTAATGTAATTTTTCTTTTGGCCTTTGGCATTCATTTGCTGTTTGAACCTCTTACATCTTTCGAATGACTCACTACATTATGTTATTTTTCTTTGCCGTTTGGAACTCGTATTTACTGTTTGAATCTACAAAGCACTGTCAATGACCCATTATTGGAGCAAAACATTGACTATTCACACTTCAAATTAAGTGTTGTCTGCAATATTTTTCTTTCTTTAAAAAAAAAAAATATCTATGGAAGTGCACCAATTATTGAATGACACGTGTTATTTTTTTAATAATTCAGCAACATATGCCGCATAACACTTCTGACTCTCTTACAATTATATTTCACCTTCACACACACACACATATTATATTTTTGGAACATATAACATTACATTATTTATGTTGTGTTTTTATCTAATTATGTAAAAAATAATAAGAAAGTTAATTTAGGATCCTATTTAAAGTCCTTGTTTTGTTTTTAATTGTAATTATTTTTAAATATTTCATAAAATTTTATTTTTTAAATTTATTAATTATTTAGAAAAATATATCCCTTCCAATGTCTCCCTACTCATCCTCGACACCACGTCTCCCCTGCACACCACCACTACAGATCATATCTGAGAGAAAACTTCATCCATCTCGTTGTCGCAACCACACCGACGACGATGGCGACATCGATGCTGCCAACGCCCTCTTTTGCCACCGATCATCGTCGTTGGATCCTCCCGCCGAGCTACGCCTTTGCCTGATCGAGATCGAGGAAGAAGCTTCCTCGCCGTGCACACCGATGTACTGATCGCCGGTGACGTACTGATCGAGATCAAGGAGGAAACTACTCTGCCATCGCGGGGCTCTCTCCTCCACCTGTAACGTCGCCGGTGGTGTTGGTGGGATTTAGAGATCTAAGCCTCATCTTTTCTTCCTTACCTATCGAATAATTTCTTGTCATAAAGGAAAGCGTTAGGGATCAGCGTTAAGGTTCTCTCTCTGTTTGTGTGTGTGTTTCTATGTTTGGTGGTGGTGGTGGTGGTGGTGGTGAAGGTCCTATTTGTTAACGGCTTTAGAGGAATTCATTTGCTTATTAATCTAGAAATGAGGGACGTGGCGATGAATTTCTGAGTTAAATAAATCTTATATGTTTTTTTTTTAAATGAGACATTTATTTTGAAAAATGTGAGTTCTCATTTTAAAATTAAGATATTTGTTATGAAATATGTAATTTTTTCAATATCTATGTATTTTCACAACACAATCAAAATAAAACATTTTTTTTATGAAATATCTCATTTGTTATACAAAATATTTTATTTATTATTTTAAAACAAATATCTCATTTATCTTCTTCTTTTTCGTTGATATATATACCTGTGAGATCCATGCGTGACGGGAACGCCATCAAAAATCACACCGGTAGAAGCGACATCGACGAAATTCACGCCGTTGAGATAGATGCCGACGAGATCTAAAGGTGGGAAGTGGCAATAATCCGGTGGCGGCAGAGGCGGTGACTATGTAATTTACAGGTGAAACTGTTATAGAAAACTAAAAGATAATTTTGATATAAAAAATAATATAGAAGACTTATTAAAATATAATTTTTTGTTGAGACTTATTGAATTACAAGACATCTAAATATGGTTTAGTCCAAGATTTTTCAAAAACATGAGTGAGACAATGGTAGCTCACCCTTGCCACGTAATACTTTGTAAAAGTATTCAATGATGATATATGGTAAGCGAATTAAAGAGGTCACATGCAAAATTTTCTGGCGTCCACAAAATTGGTGTGATAGGGGCCACGCAACTTGAGGAACAGCCATTGATGTTGTGCTTGTCTTTATCTATCTTCTTCGTCCTTGACAGTCGACTTTACCTTGCCAAAAAGCTGTGACTTATTTAACAGGAGAATAAAGATTGGATTCACTGAAAACGACTATACATCGGTCTCATTTGCTGTTTTCCTTTCCATTAATTCTTGATTTCCCTTCTAGCTAGCTAGCTATGTACGTACCTTATCTAACACCGGTTAGTTTATTTTCGATCGAAAAAGGTCAAGAAAAAGACCGGTCCAGTTAGTTTATTTTCGATCGAGAATCTTTCTTGTTCGGTGCTTTCATCCGGAGTTACTTGCGGTTGATGCATATATGTGGTTTGGTTCTTGCTCAAGTGTAGGCCAGTTGTTTGTCAGATAAGGGAAACTGTGCTAGAGTTACCAGTGCTATTTTGTTCACCCATCTTGATATGTAAATAATTAATATACTGATTCTCTTATTGATTTAAATTGTAGAGTTCACTATATAAATGAAATTAATTCATAATTTGAACCAATAAAGAGCTAATATTTTCTCTATCTAGCTACTATAAAATTATTGAGTTTAGAGTCTGTTTGTATTCTACAAAACGCATATATTTATTTGCAATTTATAAAAAATTGGGTTGAGATAGAGATATGAACCCACTAAAAACCTAATATGTGTACGATTTATTCTTTTATAGGATTTTAATTATGGTTGGTATGATATGCCTATAAATGGGATACTTATGAGAGTTATAGAATTAAAGTGAAAATCAAATATGCTAGTTGGTAGAAAGAGCGAAGGGAAGTTGTAGTCTTTCATATATACGGTAGTAAAATATTTTCTTTTTTGATTGTGGATGTAAGTCGGTGTGATGCGTACCACGTAAATTTCTTATGTCGTATATTTTTTCTATTTATTTGTGCATGGATATCTACTTCGATTTGTGTAAAAAAAATTAATAATTAAATCCTAACAATAATACACAATCTACATGATTTAGTGCGTTAGATTATTGAACTTCTCGAGTCCTAGCCGGAAGACTAGATTTTGCCTTAAAAATGAAAGAAGAAGAGGAAAAAATAAAACATTGTTGTTAGTACTGTTGAAACTTGAAAAAATATATAGGTAGCATTGTTTTAAAATAAACTATTAGTTTATTGGTTTATTTTTATTTATTTTAGTTTAAACACCATAAAATTTGGTTTGTTGGCTTATTTTTACTTATTTTCGTCTTTTCTGAATGTTTTTTATATTTTGATCAAAATTTTTTACTTTTCTGCTCGTTTCAATGACAAAAATTTAAAAAGTATAATACTTTGACTAAATGATTAAAAAAGTTCACTAAAAACAAAAAATCTATAAAATTAAATAAGTCAATAAATCAAATTCTCCCATTCGGGACCATAATACATGAGAAGATTCACTGTAAAGAAAATTAACACGTGGAAGTTTTTTATTATATAATATCAATAATGATATAAAACGTTAATTTAAGATGTGTTGAAAATACATGGAGAAGAAAAATAAAAAGAAAAAAAGTAAAAAAATTCTACAAAAAAGAATTTCAACTTATAAATAAAAAATTAATTTCTCAGTGTAGAAAAAATTAGCTCAAGGATTTTTTTTTATTTATATATAACATAAATAATATTATAAAACTTCAACTTAAGATGTATTTTAGAACGCATATGTGGAATGAAAGAGAATTAGTAAGTAATTAAGAAAAATTCTTAAAAAGTATAATTATGTTTATCTGTTTTGTATGAAAAAAAAAATTAAAAATAGAAGGAACACAACACACATAAATTTCTTTTAACAAGAAATGAGATTGTCTAACGTAAGATATCTAAAAACTATAATAGGTTTAAAAAAATATAAAAATAGATAATTAAATTAAGTCATGAGTAGACCTATTTTTTTTTTTTTAATTTTGTTCTACTTAAGCTAAAAAAATAATGAACTTGCTGAGTATCTTATTTGAAAATGTAATTTATAAAATTTATTGCTAAAATATAAAACTTTATTCTTTAAGAATTTACAATTGTATTTTTCATAATTTTATGGTTAATTTGGATCTTCGTTGTTAGATTTGGCAGTAAAGGCTTGTTTGACAATTTTAGCTTTAATTTTGGCTTTTTGACTAAAATTATAAAAAAGTCAATATGGTCTAAATTTTAAAAGTAAAAATTTATATTAAAATACAATCTCTTAGAATATTTTATTTAAACTTTAACCACTTTTAAAATACAACAATACCCATTATTCATAACTTATTTACTACCACTATCAATTACATATAATTGTTAATATCAAATATATAGAAGGGTAAAATTGTCAAAAAAAGTAAAAAAAACTAATCTTTTTCCCAAACAACTAATTTTAAAGAAACTAGTTTAAAAACTATATTACCAAACAACCTATGTTGAATAACATTTAACTTTTTAGCTAAAAATATAAAAAATAAAAAAATTAACTTTTAATCTAGTTGTCAATCAATCGGTAAATCTTAGAAATATAAATTATATAGAAAATAATATATAAAATGAAACTTATAAGACTTAAAATTAAAAAAAAATTAAAAAAAATATTCAGACACTCATAAGTGTCCATATGACTCCCGTAAAATTATTGATTTTCCAAGAAAAATAGCACATTCTTTTGTCTGAGTTGATTAAAAAAAGCAACACGATAACCAAAATAGTAAAAAAAATAAACATAATTCAATTAAAAATATTTTTAGTGGTAATAATTGTAAATCATTTAAAAGTATTTGTAATGGTGTTAATTATAAAATTAGGACCCACTTAAAACTATTACTCTTAATTTTTTTAATTTTCACATAATTTTGTATATAAGAAGAATCTTGTATGATCGATATGGATGAGTAAGTTTTAAAAATATAATTTTTTTAAAAATTATATAAAAGTATTTTTGGTTTATAAGGACTAAAAGTCAATAAACAAAAAAGCAAAAAACTAAAACAGTTCAACGAAAAGAAAATGACTTTTTAGACTATAAACTAAAAGGTTTTAAGCTCCTAATTAAATGAAGCCTATGTATAGAGATTTTGTAAGCTTGATTTTTATTTATATATTTATTCAAGTGATTTGGATCTTATTTGGACCATAATAACAATTGATGGGGGTTAGTCCAAAAGGCGAAAGGCTGGCCGACGGCCTGAAGGCTGGGCTCAATAGGATGTATCATGGCAGACGGGGGACCCACCGCAGGACT
>JAULJZ010000023.1:4946285-4957500 GCA_032270985.1 Heliamphora pulchella
ATAATTAATTATCAGAAGGCATCACCTCTCAATTAGAGAGGTCCACTATATATAATAATTACAAAGATACAACCAAATCCTAATGGGCCCTTCTAGCTAACGGGCCTATTTACAAACATAATATATATACATCTAATAATATCACTAACAGAATGAAGAAAAACATAGATGAGGAGATGAAGTGGTTAACCCACGAAATGGTTAGTCAAATTCTAGAAGGATATTTTTGAGGTCTCATAGTATCAACTCCTTTGGAACTGAAGCAGTACATAGAAATTAACATGGTGTTAGATTCCTAATTCTAGTAGGACTATGACTCAAACTTGGGTAACTCCAATTAATTACAATATTTTAGACCTAACATAGACCACATACTCCAAAAATTAGAATATTTTAGATCTAACATAGACCACATAAACCAAATAAAAGCTTAACCCATGTTATGATCCATGGACCAAAATCACACCCCATGTCTGGAAAATCTATAATTATCAAAACATCCTTGAGCACAAAAACCTAATAGTTATATATCAGTTCATAACATAATAATTTTAAACCAACATAATTTAAGACGGCTAAAAACCACCTTGGTTTCATCAAAAGACCAAAAAGGCTTCCCAGTCATCGTGGCCCCAGTCACAAGTTTTAGGCTTCCAAAGCCCATTATAACCAATGAACGCATAACCAAAAACTTCCCACAGATAACCATCACATTTTAGGTTTGTCAGTTTTAATTGGATTTGGTCAAATGCAGGCCATTTTGGTCACATTGTATGCATCGGTAGATTGAGCCAGGGATTGCAATTTCTGCATTTAAGGCCTCAGCCAAAGCTAACACACTCATTGGATGAGAGAAGATATCAACCAGAGCCACCGCATCCACAAAGGACAGTTGGGCACAAGCCAGGTCTGGATCCACTGCCCGAGACCGCAAAAAAAATTAAGGAATCAGCAATTTTTGTGTTAAATTCCAAAATATGCATCAGACCTGAAATAATGATCACATTCATGAATACGAAAAACTAATCATGTAAAGAAAAATCTAGGTCACTAACTCTGGCAAGTAGCCAACGTGGCACATAAATGCATGGAGATGAATTAGCGATCCAAATATCAAAACATTTCATTAAGACCAACCTAGTGTCTAACAAGGTAAATAAAGCCTATCCCTGTACTTCTGCATACTTGGCCTCGAGAATCAGAAGCAAGTTCACATTAGTTGACATGGAGCATGGGTAACAAGAATACCTGAAGGAGAGTAACTGCAGTCTTATACTGAGCACAGATTGTTGCTTGAGCTCTGATGTCAGCTCCACGAGATTGATCCTTGGCCAGTGCTAGAAAAGCTTCGTCAAAACAGGATAATGCATCTGGGAGTTGATTTTGCTCAAGGTGGGCAAGTCCAGTCTTAAAACAAACTGAAGCAGCAGCCCCACGAGGAACCTGGAACATGAATATCCCAAAACAAAGATGGGGGAGACAAAGGAAATTAGATTTAGGCATATCACAAGAGAAAGCAGCAAATAGTAAATGGAATTATACTCCTAAAGATTCCGTTTTCTAGGTCCAGCAGCTATAGCTCTGCATAAAACGTTTGATCCATTGCCCCTCCATCCATCCCCTTTGTGCCCAATCACCCAATGGTATTTGGGAGGGAAACATAAAACTTCCTTCCTTGTTCTGAGGGGAATAGGGGATTCATCTTTGAATATAAAATGAGAGAAGATTGAAGCATTCATGAAAACCTTGGAAACAGTTGGCGACTTCAAATTACGAGAGGTAAACAATGAAGCTCATTACAACATAGAATTATGAAGCAAGACAGTTGCTCCAACCCCTCCTCTACAAGAATGACACAATGACATTAAACAATAGTTATTGCAATCATCCCCACTCTAATGTCGCTTTTTCAATTTCTTTAATAAAAAAAGAATTGGGGTAAGAGAGAAAGTGACGACCAAACTTCACAAATTCATATTCTAGATAAATAGATGCTAATGAATAAAGCATTGGAGAGAGAGAGAGAGAGAGAGCTCCCACTAAAGGGGGTAAGATACAAAATCTTCCATTCAATGCTCTTGATATCCTGCTATCACCTAATAAAAGTACAGAAGTCTACAAACCCAATTTGTTTTTACTACTAATAAGAAACGGTTCCCCTAGAACAAAAACCCATATATATATATATATATATATATATATATATTTGTTGAATAATTCTTAATATTTGATAGTTAATATTTTATACAAATAATGACAATTTTTTTTACCACCACCAGCATGACTTTAACATCAGCCAATAGGCCAGTCACAATCAATTTTTCCATGACAATCCCATAAATGCAGCCTATGGATTTTCTCAATTTCTGAATTCTTCAACAATCAACATTGTATCAGGAAGGGGAAAAAAACATTAAGAATTTCAATAAAGTCATTTTTTTGGGTAGTAATTGGATGAATGAGAAAGAACATAAAAGCAAAAGAAATTTCTGAAATAAATAAAATGAAAGGAGGAATCATAATCGTAAAACAGGACAAAATATTTGGAGAAGAAGAAGATATTCACCTGTCCAGGACGCACAGATTTTGGAGAAGCCGGCCGTGCAGGTTGTCCTGAATTTGCAGAACCTGGAGGTTCAAGTGAGCTAAGATCAAGGGGCTGAGTGGATATTGATATCTGAGTTGACTGAACCTGAGACCCTGGCAGGACAGCGGGCTGAGCCACAGGTTGTGGAGGGACTCCCCCATCTGGAAGTCCAATGGACTCAAGCGGAAAAGACTGTTGCAAAACAGGTTGTTGAGTGGCTTGAGGGGGCACACCACCATCAGGTAGACCAACATTAGCTACAGGCACACCAACCAGGTTAGGTGCAACCCTTTCAATCCCTTGAGAATTTTGATCCATCCTTGAAAGGTAAGTCCCAGGAGGAGGCAGTGATTGTGCAACCTGGACGGATGATATTGTATTCTGGAAAAAGTCCTCTGGGATTGGCCCAGAGGCAACTCCACCACGCGTAACTCCAGAGCCAGGCTGCGAAACAGGTGCAGGTTGTCCTAACGACTCAGTTCCAAAGGGATCAGCAGCGGCAGAAACTGTGGGAGCTGTCATACTTCCAGAAGTTGCCAGAGCAGGTTGAGGGACCATCAGACCAAGATCTGGAGATACACCAGTTAGAGACTTGGTCCTACTAATTGGCATGCCAAGCCCCTCACCAAGCTTAAACTGTTTTGTGGCTTCTTTGATTTTGTTCACATCCACTGTAGCAGATGTAACGGGTTTGTCTCGGATTCTAATGTGTATTTTCTTAGTTTTTGAAGTTCCCTCCTCATCACTGCTGCTACCATCGGCAGTGCTGTAAAATTTCTTAAATTCTTCTTCAGCCTTTGCCTGTTCATCTGCAGCACTTGGAGCTGTAAGTTGCTTAGTTATGGTTTCTAGGCCCATCAAGGAATCCCCCTTGTAGTCACCACTGGACATCCCCTTAGACTTGTTAGATGTGGACGTACCAAGAAGTGCATGAAGGCCATTTGCCTTGATGTCTGTACCTGCAGGCTTAAGTGCTTTGACCAAACTGCCTTCCCTTACTTCTACAACATTACCTCTTCCTTTTATTAAGCCCAGATAAACACCGATATGGTCCGTTACAATGGATGGGATAGTGCCACCATCTGTTTTCATGTATGGCATAACCTCCGCTGCCAGCTCCCACTGTGGAATAGCCTTTAAGCTAGTGGGTGTCTTGATTTCCCAATTTCCCCCACCCCATTCAGGTCCTTTTGGAACCATGCTTTCAGCTGCAAAATTGGCAAAAATCCCTTGGGTCCATCCCGTAGAACGAATTCTTAATATCCTTTCACAATACCGCCTCAACTCTGAATTAGCACCCTCTTCCTCCAATTTTTGAGCAAGGCGCCGCATCGCACTGGGGTTAAGGTGACATATGAATAGATCCACCATGCTTTCATAGTCTGCAATCACCTCAAAAGTTTCTTTTGCACTGTCAAATTGACCATATCTGCAATTTCGTAATTTTATTGAGTCATAGGAAAGGATGAGACAACAAAACCATCAATCCATCAAACATTACTTATCAACTTAGCCATTATCAAAGGACAGAACCATCAACCCAGCTGTGGTAAGGATGGCCATTTTTACTTAGTAATTTCTCTGCTAAAACAAATAGTAGAAGATGGATTCAACTGAACGCTTAATAATTATTTAGAACTTCATATAGATGATATTAATAGCTATACTAGGAAAAAAATAAGAAACAACAAAACACCAAATCATTTGAATCCAAAAATCATGATCGTGAACAATAAGGACAGACTAATATGAATCCTAAGCCTGCAATAGATCCTATCAGAATGGAGGAGGAAATTCTAAGTTATAAAAGAAACAGAGAGATTAAGAAAGAAAAACGCATTCAGCCTTTACCCCCTCTGCAAATAGCCAATTACATTCTGATCCCAATCATAACATCTCATGATGGAAATATCCTTAACTAGGCAGAGCCCAGTATGATAGTATCCAGTGACAAAAAGAATAAAGGAAAGAAGGCACGAGGCCACAGTCAGTAACAGCTAACAAGGATTTTTTGGGCAATTACACAGTTACAGAAATTACAATTAAAAGAAAAGAAAAAGAAAGAACAAAAAAGAAAAGAACTGGGAGAACATTATGATGGAGAGTTTACATACTTCATACAGGCATATCCCAACTGGCGAAACCGGTGAAACAAATGAGAGGTTGGAGGGCATTGTGGATAATCTCTAGAACGCAAAAACTCATCCTTTAAAACAGACAAAGCAGTGGAAAATCGGAGCGCATTGATTGCATAGATTCCACGCAACACCTAAGTTTGGCAAAGAAAAAAGGTCAGGAAAATAGGATAGATGATTGATAAAATACACAATAAAACAAATTATAAATAGATCACCTGAGTAAACTGTGGACCTGCTTGGGATAACGATACAGCAAGATCTCCACAAACTGGAGAACCTCTTGCAAGAATATCAAGAGATCTTGGAGTAATGCGCAAACTATCAAACCTTCACTTGGACAGTACATTTGAGATGTCACTCACATATCAACCAAGTTAATTTTCCAAAATGTGAATGAAAAGGATAACAGATACTATAGCTTTTATGTATCAAAACTATAAGTTGTAAATACCAGAATACAAACATGCCCAACTAGCAAGAGAAGGAAAACCTGGATGTTATTTGGTACAATATTTCTGACAGATCTTGCTTCTGCTCAAAATTCTGTTGCATTGTGGCAAATCCAATAAGAAGAGGTTCAAGAAGCCCAACAAGACAGCTCTTTATCTCAACTCCCTTCTTTTGCTTGGGATTTATCTCTGTGGGGTTTGCGAGCAACAATCGATCATTCAACGCACCAACCAGCACTGCATGGGTGTACATATTGATGGATCAAAAGTAGTGGTACAGTACACAATTGCAATTGTTGAGACATTGTTTAAGCAAGAGTAGAGAAAACAACCAGCTGCTGAGGAACATTAATATGAAATAAACATTTTAAGTAAATGAAACAACAAAGAATTTACCTGCATTGGGCATACTAACAGAAAGAATTGTCCTCACTTTTCCATCCCACCCAAGGACGCTGATGGCAGTGGCAGTGGAAAACAGAAGTGCAGGTCCAACCCAGAGAAGGGATCTAAAGTAATCATAAGTTAAGACCACAAAGAGCATTAAGGACAATTTATATGTCACATATTAATAAGTACAACTATTGGAGAAATTGCCATTATGTAACAAGCTTCCCATTTAAGGATATTGATGGAAGTCCTTTATCAAATTTTGTAGAACTGCTAGCCAGTATATCTAGATCTGCTGAAACAATTAGAACCCTTTGCGTTGTTAATACTCCTGCGACATAGCCTCGACGAGTTTCTTGCCAGTGAACCTGGAAAAGATAGTTGGGAAAACAATTAACAGTTTTCTTATTATTGGTGCATTCAATTCCAAGGGAAACGTGTGTGCGTGTGATATATATATATATATATATATAGAGAGAGAGAGAGAGAGAGAGAGAGAGAGAGAGAATCACAAGGATGGTCCATTAGTTGAGAGCTAACTTTTGGTAAGAGGTAACTAATTCATGGGATTTAGAAAACTATATGACCAACCATAGGAACTATTCCATATTAACCAGCAACAGCAGATGACAAGATAAATCCCTGACAAACCGTGCTGAAGTTATACTGGTATTCTGTAACACAATGGTGCATATAACCGTGACAAGATTTGATATTGGTATGAGCACCGGATTTGGAATAGTGAAATTCTAAAAGGTAAACTCAGCCTCTGAGCCACATAAAGCGGGTTTTATCTTCATTTTCTTTATAGAAAGAAATGTTACACTAAGTGTTAGAGTCTTTCTTTTCTATATTAAGGGTATTTTTGTCATTGTGTACTATATTCATTTAATATAAATAGATGTCAAGGAGAGAGAGCTGATTATGTTCTTAAAACCCTAATTTCTTCTCCTTGTCTTCTTTCTTCTCTTCCTCTAAAACCCAAAAGGTTACTTTCTTTACACCTTAACTTAGTATCAAAGTATCGATCCAAATCTAGAACTACCCCTATCATTCTGAAACGCACAGTGACATAAAAACGACATGCTAACGTCATCTACCATACGATGACGTTAGCATGACGCCATCAGTGGCACTAACACTAATGGT
Organism: Heliamphora pulchella; assembly: GCA_032270985.1. Taxonomy (NCBI): domain Eukaryota; kingdom Viridiplantae; phylum Streptophyta; class Magnoliopsida; order Ericales; family Sarraceniaceae; genus Heliamphora; species Heliamphora pulchella. Next base: position 4,952,999 of record JAULJZ010000023.1, read on the forward strand.
CGGCGACTACATGGACGATTTCGTCTCAGGCTTATGGTAATTGTAGAGATTTTTACAGAGTTTTTTGACTTCGTTTGATACCTAATTCGAACCCTCAAGCTTCTCCTTTTCTCGAAAACCCTAGCACCAGATCTTCTACTCGCGCCATACTCCGTAATTCTCGATCATCCAGATCTACTCTCTAGGTGCCAACAATACATGTTCTGCTCAGATTTGGGCTTGATTTGATGGTGTTCATCTTTTTCAGTTGTCTCCTGTCATCTTTCACAGTCGATAATGTTGTTTCTGGTCATGATCTGGTTCGCGCAGTGAGTTTGGCCGCGATTTTGGTTTGCGATTGATTTGGTTGTTGATTTCAGCTTGATTCGTGGTAACTGTTGTTGATTTTGGTTCATGATTGCATTGGAGCATTTCGCGATTGCTCTGGTTGTCGCTTTTGGCTTGTTTCGTGGTAATTGTTTTTTGTTCTTCTCTAATTGGGTCTGCGACTTGTTCTCTAGTCTTCCCGGTATTCTTTGGATTCATATTTGGCTTCATATTTGTTCATTGTTCTTTACAAGAGTTGCAGTAGCCTTCCTAGTATTTGCAGTAGGCTTCATATTCGTTCACTGTTCTCTAGTCTTCCCAATATTCTTTGGATTTATATTTGTTCACTATGCTTAACAAGAGTTGCAGTAGCCATGGTTAAGACAAAGCCCTTTGACCTCAAAGATGATGCCTTACCTCGTTGTGTTACCTCTAAGCATTTGGGTCTGCGACTTGTTCTCTAGTCTTCCCAGTATTCTTTGAATTCATATTTGGCTTCATATTTGCTCACCGTTCTTTACAAGAGCTGCAGTAGCCTTCCCAGTATTTGCAGTAGGCTTCATATTTGTTCACTGTTCTCTAGTATTCCAAGTATTCTTTGGATCCATATTTGTTCACTGTTCTTCACAAGAGTTGCAGTAGCTATGGCTAAGACAAATCCCTTTGACCTCAAAGATGATGACTTGCCCCGTTGTGTTATCTCCAATCATTTGAATTGATTGACTCATTTGACTTAGGCTCATTCATATAAAGTTTTTCTTAAAAGGAAGAGAGGATTGAGATATATTACTGACCTTCCCCCAACAATCATAAACTTGTGGATTGAGAAAGTACAAGCTCGGTAGCTATGGGTTGGTTATGGCATAGTTTGAAGCCCCATATTGCCACTACCGTCGAGTTTTGTAATACGTCGAAAAAGATTTGAGATTCTATTGCTAACTCCTTCTCCACCTAAAATAATGTTTCTGAAGTATATGAGCTTTATAAGCAATTTTCAACACTAAGCAATCTGATAAGCCTTTAACTGAATATTATAGGAATCTGAATAGTTTGTGGAATCAATTGTTGCAGCATCGTCCTCTCAGTACAGATTTAGTGCAACAGAGACGCCATTGGAAAGACTTTATAGTTGCTTTTCTTCTTTCTGGTTTGGACCCTGACTTGCGAGATTCAAATATCAGATTTTGACCAGTGAGATTCTACCTACTATTGCTAATACATATTCTTGACTCTTACGTTTGTCCTTGAGCCACTCATTTACTGCTGCGCGATCTCCTCTTCCTATTTTCGAAGCTTTTGCTTTAGTCTACATTGGTGGTGGTCGTAATAACAGTCGTGGTGGTTGTGGTAGTCAATTTTTTCGAGGTAGCTCACATGGTGATGGTCGATCCGGTAATCGGGGTGATCGGAAATGTGATCATTGTGCCGACACTAATCATACAAAACTATACTGTTGGAAAAGATATGGTAAGCCCAATTTTGCTTCAGTATCCGCTACCTATATCATCTAACAGTCCGGATGCATCTTCATCTGGTTCTCATGGCACGCTCACCACCCATCTTAGTGAGTTGGTTAAGACTTTATGCACTGTTTATCCTTCCACTTCTACTGCTACTTTAGCAAACTTAGGTACAATCGCATGTCCTACTGTTTTTTCTCCCACCTAGGTCATAAATTCTGGTTCCACTTCTCATATGTCTGGTAATTCTTCCTTACTTTCTAATTTAACTCGCACTCACCATTATATTATCTTAGTTGATGGCTCGTCTCGTCCAGTTAATAGGCGGGGTGTACTTCATCTCACCTCATCTTTGTCTTTATCTTTGAGTCTCTTTGTTCCCAATTTCTCTTTTAATTTTCTATATGTTAGTCAATTAACTAAAACATTGATTTGTTTTATAATCTTTTTTCACATTCTTCTTGTGTGTTTAAGCACTTTCAGACTCAAATGATGATTGATTCGGGGCATGAGAAAGATAGCCTATACTACTTGGATACTACACCACCGTCTCGTTCTCCTGCATCTGCATTAAGTGCTTTTGTCTCTCCACTTCAATAGCATTTTCACCTAGGTCATCCCTCATTGGAAAATTGAAGTTAACTATTCTGTCTTTGCCTTCCATGTCTAGTTTAGAATGTGGCACTTGTGAGTTCGACAAGCATCACCGTAGTTCGTTCGCCATAGTAGTCATTGTCATCTTTTGATGTAGTTCACACGAACATTTGGGGTCCGTCTCGAACTCCGACAGTTGATGGATATTTGTATTTGATTATCTTGGTCGATATCTTTTTGCGTATGACTTGATTTTTTCTGATAAAAACTAGATCTAAGTTACCTTATATTTTTACCAAGTTTTATAATAGGATTTTTACACAATTTGGTCGGCGTATTAAGGTTCTTAAATTTGATAATGCCTTAGAATACATACAATCTATTGTTGATTATTTTTGTGATGATCGTGGTATTAATCATCAAACTAATGCTCATACATCTGAGCAGAATGGTGTTGCTAAACGTAAGTATCGTCATTTATTAGATTTTGCTCGTACCTTGTTTTTCTGCATGCATGTCCCGAAACATTTTTGGGGTAATGCCATTTTTACTGCCTGTCACCTCATAAATCGTATGTCTTCTTTTGTCCTTCTTCAGAAGTCTCCTTTCTCTTATACCCTGCTTCATCTCGTTTCTCTGTTACTCCTTGCATTTTTGGCTGTGTTGCTTTTGTTCATATACTCATATCGGGCCCAAAAATGTGTATTTCTCGGTTATTTTAAGACTCAAAAGGGGTACAAGTGTTATCATCCCAAGTCTAGTCACTACTTTGTCAGTGCTGATGTCACCTTTTTTGAGTCTACTTGTTTTTTCCTCTTCTGGTCAAGATTTATCCTCTGACCTTCTTTCTTGCCGTGAGAGAGAGTCTTCGACTTTACCTTTTCCTATGTCGTTGCCCTCGTCCCACACCTTGCAGGTATATCAGCGCTCTTGCGATTGGCTCATTGTTTCTTTTGGCCCAACCTCAACATCTTCTCCGTTGGAGGCTTCTGCTTTGTTCACTTCCTCTCGTGATGATGACTTACCCATTACATTATATCGAGATAAATGTACTTGTACTCAACACCCTATTACTCATTATGTTTCCATACTCGTGCCTCTTCTTGCTTTCTTTCTTTTGCTACTAGCTAGTCTGTTGTTTCTCTTCCAACTTCCCATAAGCATGCTCTGTCTATATCTAGGTGAAAACAAGCTATGGATGAAAAAATGAGTGCCCTTCATCAAAATCACACTCGGAAGCTTACTCCTCTTCCTCCCGGCAAATGAAACGTTGGTTGTTGTTGGGTATATACCATCAAATATCTTCCTGATGAGTTTATGAAACGTCTTAAGGCTCGCCTCGTGGCCAAAGGCTACACTCAAACCTATAGAGTTGATTATTTGGAGACATTTTTACCAATGGCTCGCCTTAATTCTGTTCGCAATCTCCTCTTCGTTGTTGTTAGTCGCTCTTGGCCTTTATATCAACTTGATATTAAGAACACATTTCTTCACAGTGATCTACATGAAAAAGTCTACATGGCTCAACCACCTGGCTATATTGTGCTTGTTAACATACATGATTAGATTGAATGAAGGCGTTAACCCTAATGGAGCACGCACTAGTTTATTTATAGATAAACGAGGACATACAATACGCTACGACCGTACCGGATAATAATCATAATAAAGTTAACACCCCCTCAAGCTGGCGCATATATATCTAACATGCCTAACTTGTCACAAATGTATCGAACCCGAGGACCCGGAACAGGTTTAGTTAAAATATCTGCCAATTGCTCTCCAGTACGAATGGAGCCAAGCATGATCACACCATTCTGACACTCGTGCCGAATGAAATGACAGTCCACCTCGATATGTTTCGTGTGCTCGTAAAATACTGAATTTGTAGCTATATACACTGCAGATTTATTATCACACCAAAGTTTTGTTGGGCCAGGACAGGGTTCACCAAACTCACTAAGCAACTGACGGAGCCATAAAATCTCAGATGTCACCAAAGCCATGGCCTGATATTCGGCTTCAGCACTCGACCAAGAAACCACGTCCTGCTTCATACTCTTCAAAGAGATAAGATTGCCACCAATAAATATAGAGAATCCAGAAGTGGACCTCCAATCAATGAGGCATCCTGCCCAATAT